>BLSH010113176.1:334003-347878 GCA_018402905.1 Glandirana rugosa
TGCCTTAACCCCTAGGTCAAGAGGTCCACCCTTCTTCCTTACGGGATAGTTCATGTAATCTCCGTTTAATATAACGGTCGGTATAGCAAATACTTCTCTCAGGGTTTAGTATTCGCACCTAGAGTGGTATCTCCCACACAAGAGACTCTCACTCGCCCTAGGAGCCCCTTAGGTTTCGACCCACCTATTCTGACTCGATGACTCCAGTAAAAGGTCAACTTGGGTATCGAAACTCAAGACTACCACCAAGGTCAGTCTAAAAGATAAATTGGTGAAGTCGGGGCCTTCCTAAAGGTCGAAATCCTGGCCTCGGGAAAAACGCTAAGCCGCGACGCAGCGAAACGTCGCACGACCGCGCAATTGTCAGTTAAAGCGACGCAGCGCCGAATCGCAAAAAGGGCTCCGGTCCTAAAGCTGGAAATCCTTCCGGGGCTGAAGTGGTTAAATAGAAAATCTGACTGGAACCACCATCAGAACTCAAAGCTATGGGTTCAACTGGAAAATGACCTCAGTAGCTCAGTCTTATCCACCCAGCTTTGGATTCCCCGAGGATCCCGCTCACTCTCAGAGAACACACCCTCTATGGTGAGATCCACGCTTATGATTTGGGACTCTCTTCATAAACGATATGGCTGGCAATATAATTTGCCTCTAATGTACTTGATAGGGCATTCCTTCTTCCCACCTGGAGAACTGGATCCCCAATTCCGTAATCGGATTCCTCACTCACCTGCTGGTCTGCATCATGTCACTTCGACCAGCGGACTTATTCCTCTTACCTCTCTAATCAAACACAATCCTTTAACAACCTTGGACTATTGGAGATACAACCAACTTTCAGTGTTTATCAAGTTTCTCCCAAAACCTATACGTACACTTGCAGACTTATCGCCGGTGGAAGGCATTTTGGCCTACCTGCAACCACTGCAGAAAAGTATTTCCTTCTTTTATAAGGCCCTGTTGTCTCTGGAACCTAAATTTCTATTGAACTGGGAAAAATACCTACAGCAACCATTGGCAGACTCTGACTGCTCTAAAATTCTTCAACTATCCCACACTTCCTCCATTTCCTCGAAAATTGTGGAGACTAATTATAAACTTTTGACGAGATGGCACTATAAACCTGTGTCTATACATAGAGCCTTCCCGGACACTTCAGATCTCTGCTGGAGGGGATGTGGGACAATGGCCACACATGCTCACGTATGATGGCTTTGTCCTCTTATTCATCCCTTTTGGTCATCAGTAATTCACTATATCAATGTAATACAAGGCTCTACTGTATCTAATGAACCTTGGGTAGTGTTGTTTTATTGTACAGGCAAACCAGCGGGGCGATATAAAAAATATATCACCCCTCACTTATTGAACTCTGCAAAACCACTCATACCCAAATATTGGAAGCAGCCCGAAATCCCTACGATTAGGCAATGGATGCAGGTAGTAGACCACATCTATTATATGGAAGACCTTACAGACGATATCAGAAACCAATTGTCTATCTCCAATAAGTTATGGGCCTCCTGGATCACCTTTATCTGATTGTGATTGTCTGATTCCTTTTCAGAAATCATGTCTAACCCTGACTAATATAGATCTGGTTTGTCACTTCTATTCATTATTATGATACCGTCATGTAAAGGTGAGGCAAACCCCCCCAGCTTCCTACCCCTTTATTCAGCTACTGCCCCCTCTTTCGTCCCAATTCTCCCCCCACCCCCTGTTTTCTTTCTCTTTTCTATAACTTTCCACATTATGTTTGTAGCCATGTGCTCTCTTGAGAGTGGCTGGTAGCAGTGGTTCACCTTATAGCTGCCCTCAAGCACACCATATATCACACATTCGGAGACACTGAACAGGCCAGCTCTTGTTTTTGTTGTTTTATTTAGGGGAAATAACTTGGATGGGGATAAGGGATGACTGTGGGATACACAAAGAATTATGATACATGAACTCCATATGCAGTCCTTTATATGCACACTTGCACTGCAGACTATCCTTCTGCAGACTGTTACTCCTCACAACTCTCCAGCACTTAACTTGCTGACCATTTCTCCTACAGTTCTCTCTCTAGCACAGAACTTGCAGATTATCACTCTTTTACTTCTCTCCAGCACTTCACTTAGTTTCCAGCCTGAAAGGAAATCTATCCAGCTTCTCTATTCCTTCCTCTTCACTGCAGGTAGCACATGGTAAGGCCTACTTTGTGTTAGCAGGACCTCCAGAACACCCATTACAGGCCAGGGATCACGGGCCCCTGAATGTGTAGCAAACGTACTTGAATGCTAGCCAGGCCTTTGATGGACTACAACTCCCAGCCCATCCCTTTTCCAGGTCCCACCGACCTGCTTTTTCTCAGTGACACTCTTTCCCCTGACTGGCCCCCAAGGCTTTCACAGACTGTCCACTATTCCTCCCCCAGCCTGCTCCAGCACTTTCTCCTCCAGCTTCCAGGGTCTGTCACTCACCACACTGGTGGATTACTTTAAAGTCTCTCACTGTGTAGCACCTCTGTTCTCCTGTTCCCATGTGAGACTCCAGGAATCAGCTCCACTCCTGGCTGCACCCGAACCTCCAGGCCTCAAGGTCACCCCCCCAGATGGGGGCGACCCCCCGGATAGAGGCCCCTACAGCACCTCTGCTACATCTACTGACTTCCACCCGACACTCCACCCGACACTCTCCCCTCGCCAGCCCAGAGTATATAAAAAGGCCTGTCCTCTGCCAATCCAGATTGGGGATTGGTCAGGGCTTCCTATGACACTCCACATTATGACACCTTTTGTCCCACCTTCATTCTCCAGTGCCCCCCAGGTAGAAGGTAGGAAGGTTTAGTGACCTCATCTGTTGGGCTGCCCTAGTCGTTCCTGAGCCACTCCCCAAAACATTCAGGCTTGCACCTACACTCAGGCCTGACTAAATTTTACCTCGCCTAGCAAAACCCTACTAGAAAACGCACCTATACTATGGGGGAGCTACATGTTAATGGTGTTCTTATTTGCCTCTTTGGTCAGCTTGATATTTTCTTTTTGATACGCACAACCATTCTCATTTAGGTATGGTTAAAAAGTAGAACATGTGTTTCCTTGATGTAGTGTTTCTACTATAAAATTCAACAAAAAAAAAATAAATTCATTGTTAAATTATAACAGTTCAGTTCAGTGTAGGTAAAATATATCAAACAAAAATAAGTAGTTATAAAGCTGTTACAAGCTTATAGAAGCATGTGTGCCTCATGGCTGTGCCTTCTGTCTGCACGCTGTCTTGTGTGTAAGGAAGAAACAGGAAATTATGTTGTCTTTGGCTTCTGAGAGAAGTCAGCTTTTCCAACTTGTCAAAGGGTATAAAAATAGACTTCTTGTGTGGAATTGTCTGAAGATGTGTCAACCTTCCCCTCTGTGTGTGTGCGTGTCTTCATGAATATCGATCTCTTTTCCTTTTATGCTCCATGTAGACGTCATAACTTCACAATAATCAGAACCTTGTATGGCACACATTATTGTTAACTTCAGCAATATGCTATACAAAAGGAGGTACTAATTCAGAGTCATATATGGAGTTTGATTGACAAGCCCACATGTTACACTTTATTCCTGTCCTGTAATGTGCAAATCATGTTATGTAATATAACCAAAATTTGTTTCCATATTGTGAAAGATAATGTTACGCCGAGTAAATTGATACCCAACATGGTGCTGCTGGCACTGGGAAGCTACAATTCATTGAGGGAACCATGAATGCCAATGTGTACTATGACATACTGAAGCAGAGCATGATCTCTTCCCTTCGGAGACTGGGTCACAGGGCAGTATTCCAACATGATAATGACCCCAAACACATCTCCAAGACAACCACTGCCTTGCTAAAGAAGCTGAGGATAAAGGTGATGGACTGGCCAAGCATGTCTCTAGACCTAAACCCTATTGAGCATCTGTGGGGCATCCTCAAATGGAAGGTGGAGGAGCGCAAGGTCTCTAACATCCACCAGCTCCATGATGTCATCATGGAGGAGTGGAAGAGGACTCCAGTGGCAACCTGTGAAGCTCTGATGAACTCCATGACCAAGAGTCAGTGCTGGAAAATAATGGGGACCACACAAAATATTGAAACTTTGGGCCCAATTTGGACATTTTCACTTAGGGGTGTACTCACTTTTGTTGCCAGTGGTTTAGACATTAATGGCTGTGTATTGAGTAATGTTGAGGGGACAGCAAATTTACACTGTTATACAAGCTGTACACTCACTACCTTACATTGTAGCAAAGTTTAATTTCTTCAGTGTTGTGACATGAAAAGATATAATAAAATATTTACAAAAATGTGAGGGGTGTACTCACTTTTGTTAGATACTCTACATCAGAAATATCTGACTAGTTACTGACTCAACTTTAGTTGAAGAATCATATCAAATCAATTGATCAAAGTCATTCACACATATTAATATTATGATTAATCATAAAACCAAATATATTTTGCAAGCTTGCCATGAATGTGATATAACTTCTATAAGTGGCGAATTATGAATTTGGAATAATTATCTAACACTGCTGACACCTGCTGCTATACAATCCGATCCTGTCTGTGAAATCCAGAAAGGGGGCTGAATACAAATGTGTTGGTCTATCACATAAAATCCCAATAAAATATATTTACATTTTTGGCTGTAACATGACAAAATGTGGAAAATTTCCTGGGGTATAAATACTTTTCCAAGGCACTGTAGGCTGATGTAAACAGAGGATCATCTATTTTACAACTGTCTTCCCATAGATCCCTCTGGAAACTGAACTCCAGTGTGAAAGGGGCCTAAGTGGAACATGAAAGGGAGGTTATGTGCTAAAGAATTGTGTGACAATAATACATCTGAAAAGTTTCTGTCAGTAGACATCTGCTAAATGTTGATGCATCTACATCTCTACATTTCCTTTCCCCCAATCCCCCCTCCCCCCCAAAAAAATTATGGAAAATAGCTGCCAATATGCAAGGTATCCAGTGTGCCCCTAACTTCTGGTAATAGCTAACAATACATTGAGGCTGACATAATATAGGATTCAAGAAGTTAGCACAATAAACAGGGATTTTTTTTTTTTACACGATTAGATAATTGAAGTGAATCATTCTTAAAGTGGTTGTAAACTCTGTTACAGCACTTGTACCTACAGGTAAGCCTATAATAAGTCTTACATGTAGGTACCGTGAATATCTCCTAAACTTGCACAGTTTAGGAGATATTCACTATATATGCTTTTGCCTACGTCATCGGCGCATGCACCCTGAAGAAACAGCCTGTTAGTGCCGTTTCTTCAAGGCCCATGCCGTGATCGGCGGCTTCGGTGAACATGCAAGTGACTCCAGCCAATCACAGCACTGGAGCGCACAAACCCAGAAGAAGCTCCAGGCGTGACAGCGGTGTGCGGGGACCGCTGCAACAGCTTCGCTATCAGATAAGTATTTCATAATGAGCTAGTATGCAATACATAATAGCTTATTATGCCTTTGTCTTGCAGTTTTTTTCCATTTTTATTTAGGTTTACAACCTCTTTAAATTCCTTAGTAAAGGATTTAAAGGTAAAGCCTAAACGTCAGCCTGTGTTGCACTAAACTCCACCCCACTGTGGTGTAGTAAGGATGGAAGCCCCTATCCATCCTGCCAGATCTTACAGCAACTGCATTGTATCATGTATTGGAGCATAGCTTTACCTTTGTTTCTGTGTCATGTTTATCTCTAAAAATTAAACTCTTGCAGTCTTCGTTAACACAGATTGTTTTCTCTTGTTCTGAAATAAGGGAAGAAAATAAAATGAGTTTGCAGTTAAATTTTTGCGTTACCGAACAAACCACAACAAAATAACTGGATATAAATAGGAAAACCTAGTATGGATATGTGTTATTTACTCCATGTGCCTTGGAATAAGGGGACAAAAGAAGTAAACTAGTTGCAACCTCCTACAAATTGTATTTTTTTCCCCCAAATATAGGCATGGTTCTGAATATCTGCATAGAATTTTGGTTGATTAAGGACGGGTCCTAGAAATATACAAATGTTTATTTCAACATATTTTAATACATCATGGGGGGAGTTACTAAAACTGGAGGGTCCTATTACCTCTCGCTACTTTTTTCTGTCATCATCTATTTTTTCATGGTCTTATTTCATTTCTCTGAACTCTTATCTCCCCTCCACTTCTTTCCCTCTCTCTTTTTCTCCTTTATTCTCTTCCCCTTCCTTATGTATGTTATTGAGGTTCTTATTGGCCATTCTCATTTTGTCTTTATTGAACCAGGACCAAGTGTAAGCTTACTATTATGGTCCCAGGTCTTAGGTTCATAGAATTGTGAGATGCTGACTGGTGACTGCCCGTCACCACCCATTCCAATGTTTTCTATGCAAATTCTATGAATTATGCCAATAAGGTGTTAGTACTTTTCCCCGGTACTCGGTTACTTGATGTTCAAGTTTCAATGCTGATGGCAAATATGTAACATGTGTACCTTGTTTTGATGCTGTTAAATGCCTAAAAATGCTGTCGATAAAAATATATTCAACCTTAAAACTGGAGCGTGCAAAATCTAGTGCAGCTGTGCATAGAAACCAATCAGTTTCAAGGCTCGGTTCACACTAGCCGACTCCAAAGTTGCACGATTTTCAGTGCAGCTTTGGAGTCTGACTTTGAAGTGACTTTGATAAGACTTTAAGGCGAATTCCAGCCTGTCTGCTGCTGGGAAGGGGCGGAGCCACCTTTCGGCGGCTCCTGTCCTTTCCCACAGCGCAGCAGCTGCGGGGGAGAGATGGAGGTGGAGCCACGAGCAGGGGAAAATATCCCTGTTCAGTGCGGAGTGCATCTCCGTGTTAGATGCACTCCCATTGAACTCAATGGGCTGGGAATTCACACCGCACTGCACAGAAAAGGCACATGTTTTTTGTGCAATGCGGAGTGTGAATGCACCACACATATGTGAACAGGACACATTGAAAACAATGTGTTTTCAAGTGTCCTGCGAATTGGATGCGGTTTAAGCCACATCCAATTCGCATAGGTGTGAACCCAGCCTTACACTCTCTGGTATTGAAGCTGTGTAAAAATTGGATTAAAGTAGTGCAGGAACCTTTTCTGAAGCCTCAGTGACTTCAGTAGTGTCAATTGGAATGTCTCTCTCATAGAGATACATGGCATTTCACATGTCCTGCGACTTTGGGTCTAACAAGTTGGACCTAAGTTGCAGGAGTGTGAACCGAGCCTAAAGGTCCATACACCACGATAAGAAGATTGGAAGTAAAATTTTGTAAGATGAACAAATGGACCGTGTCCATTCAGACACAGAAATACTGAATGGGCCCTCTGCACACTGCTACACCCTTCCCAGCAAACTATGCAATGGAAAACAGGGATGTTTAGTTCACATATATTACAATACATGTTTAAATTGGTTGTCAAGTCATGATAACCACTTTAAACTACAGGTAAGCCTATAATAAGGCTTACCTGTAGGTCCTGGGAATATCTCCTAAACTTGCACCATTTAGGAGATATTCCCTGTATCTGCATGTGCCGACGTCATCGGCACATGCGCAGTGAAAAAACAGCCCGACTGGGCCGTTTCTTCACTAAGTGTGCCATAAACGATGGCTCCCATGCGCATGCGTGGGAGTGATGTCAGCGCGGCTCCGGCCAATCACAGCGGTGGAGTCGGCGCTGTGATCGGCCGGAGCTCGCAATCCCAGAAGAAGAAGGACACAACATGACGCCGGTCATAGCGGTGCTCGGGGACCACTGCAACAGCATTGATCTAAGGTAAGTATTTCATAATGAGCTAGTATACGATGCATACTAGCTCATTATGCCTTTGTCTTGCAGGTGTTTTTTTTTTTTTTTTAAGCCTTGACAACCACTTTAAGCTGACCAACTCCGTGAAAGTAACCCCTCTTCTGTCCAGTCCTACACTGCCTTGCCACTGCAAATGCTACGGTGGACACCATGCCAACCTGGGGCATAAAGCTCCATTCAGACACAGAGCCACAACCCGCCCCCTTTCTCTTCTCATTTGCTTACTGACTTTGATTTACAGCAGCGGGAGCCAATGGCGCCATGCTGCTGTCTCAACCAATGAGGAGGGGAGTCCCGGGCAGCCGAGACAATCCTGCCAAATTGCTGGATCTTGAGGGACCTCAGGTAAGTATTAGGGGGGCTGAGGGGGGGGCTGCTGCACACAGAAGGCTTTTTATCTTAAGGCATAGAATGCATTAAGATAAAAAAAAATCCTTCTGACTTTACAACCACTTTAAGGGTGAAGTTTCTCTTTAAGATAAAAATAAAAATGTTAGCAACAGGACTGGTCATTAAATATTCTTATGATTACTACATTTATCATAAGAAAAAGAGAGAAAAACAAAGTCAGGCCGGTCATACATGGTTTGAATCTCGGCCGCTTCAGTAGAAACCGGCCAAGATCCGAAAAGTTAATGGGAAGGCTAAATGTACTGAGCTGATTGATCGATCAGCTTGGGTACAACCAGCCTGCCAGATTTCCATGTGGTTATTGCTAGTGGCTGCTATAGCTGCTAGCGATAATCTGTGTCTTCTCCTTGCAGGGATGGCTTACCCCCCGCCGGGGGAAGACAATGGCTCAGCAGGAGGGATTTCTGCATCAACACTGTCGGGTTGCAGGAAAAAATTTGCTCCGTGTATGGCCGGTCTTAGTAATAGTAACGGATAAGGAGTGGGATTATGTTTTCAAGTACTAGGCCTAAATAAGTAGAAAAGATTGGCTGAGCAGATATAAAAGGTATTGGATGTTAATAGGCACAATACGCTCTATTGACTATAAAATATTACTGATAGAAAAATGTGCAATGGTGCAATCAAAAACTTTTAGACAGATGCTCATTACCTAGTGTTCCTAAAAAAAATTGCTGTACAAATTTGCTTGGAACATTCGCCCAGTGATTTTTATTTATAGATAGACCCCTAGTTTACCCATGCACTGACCACCTGACATAAGAAACATCTGAACTGGTTGCACTGGATGGATGCAGGTAACGGTTCATGGGCCACTGGCTTCGTATAGCCAGCAGTACTTTTTGGTGAATAAATTTGTCTTTAAAGTAATTAATATAAAATGGAGTTAGATTCTTTTCATAGTGGCATTAATCTCTGTGATAGATTTGTTTTTAAAGCGAGCTTGCAACAAGGCTATGCACCCAAAGGTACATTAACACAAACAATTTTTCAGCTTTACTTTTGACTCTTATTAAAAAACAGGCAAAGCTCATAGAGGAAAATCTTATAAAGGAATTCTTCTACTTGATAAATCTTTGTAAAGTGATGTCCAGTCTTTTGATCCCCAAACCTCTATGGTGCTATGCCTTTAATAACACCATGGTACTGCCCTGCCTACCACCTCCTCTTAGGGCTACTAGTAAACAGCATGGCACTGAAGGTTGCCAACATACCCTGAATTTTCTGTATGACCATCTAAATCAGTGGTCGCCAACCTTTCGGACCTCACGGACCACTAAACTCACACTCTTAAATCCCATGGAACACTAACATGAATTTTACATGCCTTATACACACAATGCTCCGGCTCTCTGCCCCCCTCCCCCTGCATCACACTAATGCCTTACACAGATTCATCATTGAATCTAACCTCCTTATCCAGGCATGTGCTCGAGCTCTGTACTCCCTCTCACAGTCTGTGATCAGCGCTGGCATTGGCAGTCCCCTCCTTTTTCATCTCCCACTCTCTGCTCTACTCCCAGCGCCTCCCTCTGAATTCACAGGAGCCAGAACTACAGAGGAAGCATTGGGTATCGACTGTCAGTGCGCATTGAGAACAACACTGGAAACAACATTGGGCGGTATACACCCCATGTTGATTTGGGGCAGAACCACTGGGGGCTACCAATTATTTCTCGTGGACCATCAGTGGTCCACAGACCACTGGTTGGCAACCGCTGATCTAAATAACCACCATCTCACCCATCTGCAAAACTGATTTCAGTTGGTATGCAGCAAATCAATACGAATACAGAGATGACACCTCTCTAGCACCTCAATATAGTTTTCACAATGAGGGAACTGGGTGGTTTATTTACAGTAAGTCAATTTTTAAGTAAGAGACAGAAATGCACCGTGCTTCTACTGGATAAATTGAAGTAATGGTCAAACCTCATATCAGATGTCTTGCCTGAATATTGAAAATACAGAAAAAAATTAAAGTTTATATGTATTTTTTTGACAAAGTATACGTTACCTTCTGCTTGCCATAATCCTACAGCAGCCTTTACACAGACTTCTTGTCCCAGCTGCATACAACAAACAAAATGATATTACTATATTAAAATCTGCATTTGATTAAAACCAATTTTTTGACAATAATACAAACATTGATTCAACTGCATCTTCTTCTTCTTGGAAGGCTAAGGATCACTAATGCCCATAAACTCACAGGAACGTTGTTGTTTTAGCATGGATATCTTCCAATAACAGTGCCAACTACAACTAAAATAATTCTGGGTGAAGTGGCCATGAGAGGCATACACTATATCCTGAAAAATATCTGGATCAACATTAAAGTTTATATACAGGTGGTCCCTGGGTTACAAACAAAATGGGGACTGTAGGTTTGTTTTAAGTTGAATTTGTAAGTGGGAACAGGTACATTTTTTAAGTGTAGCTTCAGCCAAAAAAACTATTTTTAAGCTTTTTGGATAGCATAGGGAAGGGTTAACACCCCGGTAATGTTTGTATTGCTGTCTATGTTTCTGTTCAGAAGATTTCACCACACTTTCTGTCCCAATGATAATTGGATTTTGAAAATTTTGGGTTGTTGTGGAAACAAGGATTGGTGATAAAGCTTCAGTGGAGACACCTTTTTCCCATAATAACTCTTACAGGAGTGAATTTCCCTTCCTAGGGGAGATTTCCTCTCACTTCCTGTTGTCTACCTCTGTTTGTAAGTAGGAGTCATTTGTAAGTGGGATGTTTGTAACTAGGGGACCGCCTGTACAGCCAAAATGTTTTTTTTTACTTTTGGATAGTGTGGAAGATTAAAACACCTGTCAATTGATTATTTTACTGTTTACACCCCATTGGAGAGCTGTCCCACCGTTCCTGCCTTGGTGGGAAGAGATACATACAGTGAGGCAATTCGTTCATTTAATAACAAATGGTAAACAGAAAAAAACTGCGCTCTAAATTGATAAAAATAAATAATGATGAAGGTAAAAATATTAGTTAATTATGCAGCTGCAACCATAACCATCTGACTTGAATGGTGAACATACTCATACAGGCTGCGCTACCTCTCATGCCCTGGCACAAGAGAATTAAATAATAAAAAAGTCCATAGGATAAATCTCCATAAACAAATCAAACAGTAGCTCTCAAAATCTTAATGCAGACTTGATGTCACCACAGTGAGCCCTCTACGATAAATTAAACAGCTCCACCAGTGTGTCCTCTACCACTTAAAAAGATGTCTCCTTACCAGGGGAAATGGACCCCTTATTATAGGGGGTCAATGCGCCTGTGGCTTTTTCACCCAGCCAAGATATATCAAGCTTCTGCCACAAAATCTTCCGTGTCCCCTGTATCCTCGGAACTCCACCTACAGTATATGTACCTCTGCTGTTGGTAAGTGTGCCTCAAATATGAATGTCTGGAGCTGTAACATGTGCTCCACCAGATCCAAAATGTTTGGCTTTTCTTCTGCTGAGCTCTCCTCCACCATCACTTACTTCTGGCAGGGCCCTGAGAAATGGACTTTTTTATTATTTAATTCTCTTGTGTCAGTGCATGAGAGGTAGTGCAGCCTATTAGCATATGAATTAGTTAATTTATAATTAGGGAAAATTATTATTTCCATGTAAGACACACAAAAATGAATCTATAGATAAACTATCTCCCAAATATAGCCCTCACTGCACTTCTCTCTGCTCTGTGCCTCCCTTCCCCTCCTTCAAGTCTCTGCCTGTTCACTTCCCCTATACCTCATATACCTGCCTTGTTTTCACAAGTACCTGCTCCCACTTCCTGCTGGATCGCCTAGGCCACATATGTCAAACACAAGGGCCCAATGCAGCCCTCCAGTTTTGCATCCGAAACATGGCTGAAACTCCATTCTGCCACCTCCGTCTCTTACCTTCTGTTCCCACTCTCTGCTGTCACTTGTAAACACAGATCCTGCACGCACTCACCATGGGGCATGGTAGGAACAGATCTCCAGAATTTTAGAGAATGGTCTTCCAGCAAATACACGGGTAGTAGAGCCACCTACACAGGGAGGTATTAAAGCTGGGCCAGGTAGGTGAAAGAGATACGAGGAAGGAAGAAACTCTGTATTCTGTACACAGCACACCCCTGAATGCTGCACTCTGTATGTAACCCCCTGGACCCTGCACTTTTTATATAACACACCCCTGGACCCTGCACTCTGTACATAACACACTTCTGAATTCTGCACTCTGTACGTAGCACACCCCTAGACCCTGCACTCTGTACATGACACACCCCTGGACCCTGCACTCTGTACATAATGCACCCCAGGACCCTGCACTCTGTACACAATGCACCCCTGGACCCTGCACTCTGTACATGATGCAGCCCTGGACCCTGCATTCTGTACATACTGCACCCTGGACCCTGCACTCTGTACACAATGCACCCCTGGACCCTGCGCTCTGTACGTAATGCACTCCTGAACTCTGAACTCTGTACATAGCACACCCGTGGACCTTGCACTCTTGACATAATGCACCCTAGACCCTGCACTCCACACAGTGCACCCTTGGACCCTGCTCTTTGTACGTAACACACCCCTTGACCCTGCACCCTGTATATAATACATCCCTGGACCCTGCACTCTGTACATAATGTATCCCTGGACCCTGCACTCTATACGTAACGCACTGCTGAAGTCTGCAATCTGTACGTAGCACACTCATGAACCCTGCTCTCTGTATGTACTCTATAGTGTAGTCCTGAACTCTGCACATAAAGCACTCCTGAACCCTGCACAAGTAAGGTGACCAGATTTTTAAAATGAAATCCGGGGACATTTTTTTTTTTTTATTGGCAAATGGTGAACTATTTTATAAGCATATTTTCCTCCAATGATATATGTAGTGTATGTGCTTTGTGTTTATGTAATGATTGTATGATATATACGTTATTTCTCACATCTCCATGTGATAAAAAAATAATACTTCTTAGAATTTTTCGGGCTATGACTACCAAATGTTAAGCAAAAAACTTTTCAATGCATATCTCTGTATACTGTATCTCCCTCTCTCTGTATACTGTATCTCCCTCTATACTGTATCTCCCTCTCCCTGTATACTGTATCTCCCTCTCTCTCTCTGTATCCTGTATCTCCCTCTCCTTGTATCCTGTATCTCCCTCTCCTTGTATACTGTATCTCCCTCTCCCTGTATACTGTATCTCCCTCTCTCTCTCTGTATCCTGTATCTCCCTCTCCTTGTATACTGTATCTCCCTCTCCCTGTATACTGTATCTCCCTCTCTCTGTATACTGTATCTCCCTGTATACTGTATCTCCCTCTCCCCGTATACTGTATCTCACTCTCTCTGTATACTGTATCTCCCTCTATACTGTATCTCCCTCTATACTGTATCTCCCTCTCCCTATATACTGTATCTCACTCTCTCTCTCTCTGTATACTGTATCTCCCTCCCTCTCTCTGTATACTGTATCTCCCTCTCTCTCTCTGTATACTGTATCTCACTCTCTCTCTCTGTATACTGTATCTCCCTCTCTCTCTCTGTATACTGTATCTCCCTCTCTCTCTCTGTATATTGTATCTCCCTCTCTGTATACTGTATCTCCCTCTTTCTCTGCATACTGTATCTCCCCA
>BLSH010113176.1:351579-378603 GCA_018402905.1 Glandirana rugosa
AATAACAAGATTTTAGTAAAACGTCGGGAGATCGTGAAAGGTCCTGAGAAAATGTCAGTAAAAACACGGTTTTTCACGTCAACCAAAACGTGTCTCGTCGGACTTAGGAGTAAAAGAACCCATGGAGAAACGACGAAGACCGAGGAGGGAGGATAGCTCACGGGGGTGTCGGTCGTCGAAAGATATCCCCGTGGGTTCGGCTCAGTGTCGAGCACATAGGTAAGTCTGTACCTCGGAGTGGGACCGGGGTGGGGGAGAGAGGGGACTAACCGACTGACTGTCGGTGTCCTCGGTTACCGTGGCGACGACACAGAGACGATTAGTCGTCCTCACAGGACATGCCGAATCTGTAAGTACCTGTAGCGACCTCTCTCTACCCATTCATTAATCCCCCCTACGACCCCCCCCCCCCCGACGATGGGTGTCTTCCAAAAAATAGAACTAAGTATCTTACGTAATGCTATTTTTTGGAAGACAGACATGTTGAGGAAGTGGAGAACCGTACAAAACAGCATCCCCCCTAATTACTTACCCATCTCTCTCCAGCGATGTCCATGAATGTCTAAGCCGTACAGGACACTCCTGCTGATTAGCAGAGACACAGCAGCGGTGCCATTGGCTCCTGTGGCTGTCAGTCAGCCAATCAGGGGAGAGAGGGGGTGGGGCCAGGGTGAGGCTCCATGTCTGAATGGATACACGAGCTGTGACTCGGCTTGGGTGCCCCTATAGAAAGCTGCTGGCTGTGGGGGCACTCGATAGGAGGGAGGAGCCAGAAGCAGCAAAGAGGTACCCAAGAAAATGAGGATTCAGGCTGCTCTGTGCAAAACCAACTGCACTTTTTGGCACAAAAATGACTGTAAAAGAGTCCTGGAAAGTGCTAGAGGGCTGCAAAATGATTTTAGAACAATAATCTGTCCCTTACAGCAACAGCAGGAACCTCTACCTATCTATATATCTGCAATCTGTTCCTAAAAGCAGTAGTAGTAGTAATCTCTACCTATCTATCTATCTGCAATCTGTCCCTCACAGCACCGGCAGCATCCTCTCCCTACACTACCCAGAGAGCATGTGACATATAGAGGCTGGGTCACATGATGCACTGGCCAATCACAGCCATGCCATTAGTAGGCATGGCTGTGATGGCTTCTAGGGAAAACCAGTGAAACGCTTGTTGATTGGCTGCCCTGCAGCTATTCAACATGCGTGATCAAATACCCAAACCCAGAACTCGAACCCAAACTTTTTTTCAAATGTCCGGGTTCGGGTCCGGGTCACGGACACCCCAAAGTTCAGTACGAACCCGAAGAACCCGAACTTTACAGGTCGGGTTCGCTCAACTCTATTTACAATCACTTTAAGCTTTGTGTGTTCTTTTATATTAATCTTTTGTTGTGCAATTTCACGCATACGAAAATGCACATCTGCTTGCCATGTTTGGAGCTCCATTACCAATGAATGGCACCGTACACCCAATGTGCGTTTTCCACATGTTCTGTAAATGCGGACATTCACAGAACGCTCAGATGTGAATGCAGCCTTATGGCTAAGAATGAAAGCCTTATCCTGGTTTCAAGTTTTGTGAATTAACCATTGGTGTAGTAAGCAATATTTATCCTGCTGGTGTCCACAGTTAAAGTGGAACGAAAGGGGTTAATACTCACCTTTCCAATGTTCCCCACCTGGCGCCAGAATCTTCACCTGTGAGCTGGTCTTCAGCCGTTTTCAGTGATCAGTGCAGGATGATGTCACTCCTGCGCATATGCAGTAGGTCATCATTCTATCACACAGAGACTGGCCCGGTGCTGTAAGCTGAGCTGCGCATGCCCCTTCTGCAAAAAACACCTGCCTGCTCGCTGTTTGGTACAGCGGGACTTTAGTTAAGCTTTAAAGCGGAGTTCCACCCAGAATTTTTTTTTTTTTTGCCATCCACTCTTTTAATACTAAATAGATGTAACCTTTTGTTTCCTTACTTTCAACCCGCCTAGTAATTACATGTATTTTTTACTCACACTTTTGTTTCTCTCAGTGCTGGACTTTTGCATTTTAGGTGAGGGCATCTGAAGCGCACCAGTAGTCTCCTGGCATCTCTTCCTGGAAGAAGTGTATGGTGGGTAACCATCATGCACTCCTCGATCTCTGTCCGCCTTAAATTGTGTCATTTCCTGTCTGGAAATAACACTATTTTACAGTACATGGAAGCCCACTGACTCCTGGGAAATTATGAGTCGCATCTCCCAGGAGGCCAGGCGAAGCAGGAAGTGAGGAGAAGAGCATAGGACCTAAAAGGGGCAGATTACAGAGACCACCTAGCAACAAGCGACTTATGGTGAGTTTAAATTTTTTTCTTCTTCAAAGGTAAGTCTATATAGGCAAAGGATTTGAATGATGTAAAAAAAATTTCTGGATGGAACTCCGCTTTAATCACATAACTAACAGAACAACTCTGCTCCAAAAAATGGATCATAAGTTCAAACTGAACCAAGCTTATTCGCAGGTCATTAAACAGGGAAATTAAATAGGCAGATTTTGCTAGCTTGACCAGCTGCTACAGCCAGGAGTTATGAATTTAATTTATTAATTTTTGACAGCTTCCTGCCCACTGGCTTGTTTCAAATTGTAAAAGACAGGCATCCAGCAGCTCTGGGGAACTGTCATTTGCAACAGGAGTATCGCTGGAAGAGGATCATCGTTGCATGGGTCGTCCTGTCTGTGGGTTGTCAAGGCATTGTTCATTGGGATTGACATTGCATCTGCATCGCTGGCTGACATTTTGCACTTTATATTTACATCAAGTGATCATGTTTATTATGATTATTTTTTTTTAAAAAGGACTTTTTTTTTTACTGTGTATGTTTTTATTTACTATTCACTTTTTTGTCAATGGGTAACAAGGGGTACTATGTATTATTTACTCATTGTTGTAGGGAGGACTTGTGCCCCCCATTGCAGCAAAGTACCCTCCCAATGTTGAGAGCATGTGGCCTGGCATGGTTCAGGAGAGGAGGTCCGCACCCTCGCTGCCACTGCCTTTCTTGGCCAGCCAGGGTGCATGCCTGGATAAGGGTCAGGTATTGGTTTTGGGGGACTTCACACAATATTTTTCTTTCTTTGCATGAGTCCCCTCAAAATCCATACCAGACCCTTATAATGGACTGGTATGGATTTTTATTATATATTATTCCACCAGCAATAATGCACAAACTGTGCAGGGACAGCAATGATAACCCCATAACCTGGTCCAACTGGATTACAACAGCAAACAGGATGACTCTCTAGGACTTTCCTAATATACATACATTAGGAAAATGCACATTTTCTTCAAATATAGTCTGAAGTATATACTCTGAAGTAGAAGAACCACAGGCAGATCTTGGTTGCGCTGTCAATAGGGCTCTAAACGCCCAACTAAACAGACGCAAATGTCTAACAGTAAAGCAGTTTGGTATTTTCTTTTTTCATCACATGTATCACATATTTATTGCAATGGTAAGACCACAGGTATCCAAGATATTTTGTTACACTTACACTTTATAAACCATCCTAGAATGAGAAGACAAACCAGATATATACTCTATATTGACTCTAAATCCTTCTTGTCTCATAAAGCTAAATTACATTTTCAAACTGAACATCAATTGAAAGTACCTACCTTTCCCGTGTCCATTTTGCTGTGAGAGAAAGTCACCTGTAGGCCAGTCTGAAGTTCCTCTTAATATTTAATAAGGCTTTTCTACATGTAGAGGTATCATGTTTATGCTGCTTGTTTCCTGTGGCTAGAGCGGAACTGGACTGCACAACAATATTTGTTCTTTTAATAATGAACTGTCATTTAATATCTTGCCTGCCCTCTACCCTTTACTAAAACTACCAAAAGAAAATATAAAATTATTTAAGAGAACCTTGCAGTACACTAAAAAAAAAAAATGTTCACAGTTGAAATTTTTGAAAGCAGCCCTTTGCATATTGTTCAGGCCAGTAACAGGACAATTATAATTTTCATATTGAAAAGGGGTGCTTTTAAGCCCAAATGAATAGTTCTGAAATGCCACTCTTACTGGAGGACAGCCCTTCTTCCCTTTGTGAATTTTACCAGGTTCCCAATGTACAGGGGAATGCTCCATCAAACAGGGGTTAGCACACAAGTTGCTTCAGCTTTTTTTCAATGCCAGGAAATTATCCTCCCAGTTTTTCCAGTGTTGCCAGCTGTGTAAATCAATTGGACATACGTGATTAAATCACTTGGCTCATCTATAAAACAAAAGCCATTGAAGATTAGAGTGCATCATGCCACCAAGTCCAACAATTTTGCTCATACAATAATCACCAGCTCGTTTACCTTATCCAAACTCAGTGCTTAACAAAGGGGATTGGGCATAATAATAAATAAAATATACATATTTGCTGTGAGGGTTACTTAGATCTTTAGTATTTGATGAGAAAGGTCATTGTTCACAGAAAACCTGTCACTGATTAACAGGAAGTTAATGAAAACAGTCACAAATATATTCCTAATAAATAAAAAAGAAAAAACTGAAAGCACCTACTGCCGCATTTTAAGGTGCTATCCCTGTGTGCTACCTTATTGGTTCTGAATCCCCTAAACCATACCACTGGATAGGAGACTGAAAATGAGGTGCCCCTGACTTCATGTAAATAAATAATGCTGGATTAAATCTGCCATTGGGTAATGAATTTAAAGCAAACCTTCACTCCTCCCACTTTCCATAATATGAATACCCCCCCACCACCACCACTACCACCACTACCACTCTTTTTCACACATTTACAAAATAATGTTTTTGATGGATTCTATTTTTTTTTTACATTAAACTGCCCCCACTTCCAGATTTCTTACCTAGGTGAGAATGATGAAGCCCCCAAGCTGCCTGCAGCCTCCTGGGATACTTGCATCACGCATCCCAGGAGGATTTGCCTCAATCATACCAAAATACGCATGTGCCTTGGCATTTCTGACTGCAAGAACCAGGAACAGACAGTCATCTCCAAATGACATAAGAAGAGAAGATGGCGGTGCATTACCAGGTGGTCAGCAGCGGAGCAGAGGATTTATGCAGAATCATGCTGGTGTTGCTACTGTGTGAGTATGTTTATTGCGGATAAAGCAGCAAACAAGGTAAGAGGGGATTAAAAATAATCAAATGGGGGGGGGGGGGGTGAAGTTCCCTTTTAATATGTTGAGAGAGATCCCCAGGATGTAAGAAATGCTTTTGCCCTGCCACTGTCCCACCCTCATTTATGCAGGCAATGAAAACAATCAGGTTTTTTGACTATTATAGTGCAAGAGATCTTAAAATCAGAGCTTACAGGGTTACGAAGCCAAGCTGCTCAGCAGCAGACTTTTATGCTTGACTTACTTTGCAGCTTTGCATGATGTGGCGAAGGGAGAATCAAGAGTAGGAGACCTCCCTTGTGTGTACAATTCTGGTCAACAAGGGTCTAAAGAGGAACAGCCTTGCTATGTATCTTAAGCATGTTTAAAGCTATAGCTATAACTTTCATTAAGTTCTATATTTAATATGCCTTGGCTAGAGCTGATTTTTTTTTTAAGCTTCATAAAAACAGCTCCGGATCTAACTCCTATTGACAATTCTTGGTGGCCAGAACAGGGTAGAACTGGTACAATGCCTAATGTGTGCAAACTGAGCAATGTGCCACAGTATTGCATATTCATTCGGCAAGACTTTTTCCTTCTTTTTTTTTTGGCCCATGAGTCTCTGAAGAATTTACTGTGGTCAAAGGGCCCTCAGCTTAACACAAATTAAAGTGATTGTAAACGATCACCCTGTAAAACAACCCATTCAGTTTAAAATAAAAATGAAAGGCAAACATTTTTGTATAGATATAAAAATACATTAGGAATACCCTTTTTCTCCCTTTTTCGTGAGAGATGGCATTCCCTCTGTTCTCAGGTGCATAAGAGCTGGGGAAGGAGAAGAAGCAGAACACCGAGCTTCCCAGTGAATGGTTGTGCAGCGGTGGCGTATCAGGACAAGTCTGATCATTGAAGAAAAGCACACTGAGTTCCCAGCATAGCTAGAGAACTGACCACAATGTGTTCTCCTGCTTAATGTGGTCAGGTTTTAATAGAAAAGTAGAGGGACTGGCAGGAACATCGGGTATTTCACACAAAGAAAGCAATACAAAGAGAACAGCATACTTTTTCACACAAGTACATGGTACAGCAGGCACATATCAGGAATATGAAATTTCGGGGTAACAAACGCTTTAAGACAAGCTAAACAAAAATAGTAACGGCCCCAGTTATAAATAGCTTTAAGAGTAAGGTGCACATGGAAGGACTTTGCGTAGAGCAAAACAAAATACATTTCCCAACACACTCATTAGCTAGCCAGCAAAAAATGAATTAAGCCCCTTTCACATGGGCGCCTCCGTCTTGCAGATTCCGCTTGTTCCTCGGAGGATATCTCCTCTGATCCCCTGCTGAGCAGGTGGATGACAAGTCCTGTCCACTCCTCTGTGCGGAGCGGACACAGTACTGCTATTCTCTATGGGGAAATCAGGTGGAAATGGTCCATTTTCATCTGATCCTATCCGATCCGCCAGACAGATGGAAAATAGGACCACCATCCGCCTGAATTTTGCGGGTAAGATCAGATCGGATTTTGGCGGGTGTCAGCCGACGTGTCCACTAACATCCACTGCTCCATAGTGGAGACTGCAAGGTCCAATCAGGTCTGCCTGAAAAACTGACAGTCGGACCTGACCGGAAAGCCCATGTGAAAGTACCCATATACTGTCTAACAAAAAAAACCTAGGTTTTAGTTGCACAATATTTGCAAATATATGTTTATGAAACCCTGCCTCCTCAAAGACCCTCTGTATATATCTGAAAATTTTTCCAGCTTACTGGTCCTTAAATGTGGTTATTGCAATAGTTTTTTTTTCAGACTTTTTTCCTTTAATTTCATCTATTGATCCTAGCACACTTCTCGTCCCAGGGTGAGAAAGGTCACTCACTGTACTGTATCTATGTAGGGAGCTATTGTCACCATGACTGCTCTCTTTATTTGGACTACAAACGGGCCGGGTCTACTGCGCCTGTGCACGTGGGGTAGCACTTCACACAAAGACATGCTCACCAATGCCTGGGACCAAGCATGTGAGGAATCAAACATTAAGAGTTCCTCTGTAAGATGTTTTCTCCCATGACACTACACACTTGTAACTGATGTTTGTTTTGCATGTGTAGAAGCATGCATAGCCTTTGCCCACTCCACCAGTCCAACCTACCTCTGTTACCTCACTCCCAGTAACAGAATGGAGTCCCTCCGAGCACATAGCGGGCTCCATGAGTGCTCTTTAGATCTTACCTTCCCGTACCTAATGATCAGGTCTTAAATATCTGTAATGCTAGTCTGCTCCCAATGACCAGAGGAGACGGACAGCTAGGGAGGGAGTCAAAGCACCTACCCCTCGCTACCAGAGGACCTGTCACCTAACCAGGTAGTACACCAAGCGGCTGGTTGCTGTAGATGTTCTTCCTTATGGTTACCCATGGCAACTACCTCCTCTTCTTTACCTTGCCGAGTTAACCTTTTGTAGTGGTGTTACACATACCCCATACCACTTTTACAGACCCAGACCCAGCATGCACCTCTTGAATAACTTCAGACCAGGTTCAAAATAGTTGAAACAACTTTTTACTGAATGTTCAGTAGAACATGTATAATTATGCAATACAGTCGTCATCCTAACTATAGCTGGTTGTGGTTGTTATCTTACCTGGTTACCCAGGTTACCTGAACAAGTAAAGTAGTTTTGGGAGTAGTCCATACTTGGGAAGACCTGAATGGAGAAGTCCATGTCCTTGGGGTGTCCCAATGAATCGGTGTCCAATAGTGGACCACAGGTCCCAGCCAGCCCTCACGCGTGTCCCGTCCTCTCTTAAGTCCTGGGCCCTTAGGACCTGGACCCCTTCCCTTATATAACACACGGGAGGGAGTCTGGACCCAGAAAAAGCCCTCAAATGCACTCAGGGAAGGCGGAAAAACATTAACCCCTACCCCTAACCTGCAGAACTAGAGAAAATAGCCCCAGGGGATTTGTAGGGTAATGTTCAATTCAATGACATGACTGAGTATATAAAAGATACAAATTTTATTAAGACAAATTTAAAATATCCAGAAAGAGACTGAGTACATCTATACACAGTGTTGACCACTCATGTGTGGAAATACCATATATGCAAAGTAATTACAAGTTACAGACAGGGCCTCATGGGTAGGGCCACCTTTCTGATAAACATCTGTAGTCCCAACATGTTTCAAAAGGCAGTTATATCCAAATTCTTCTTCAGGGGAGACTAGACATTGCACAGAGTGGTTCTAAAAAGACAGTATTAGTGTATCTGATACAGATGTTTATCAGAAAGGTGGCCCTATCCATGAGGCCCTGTCTGTAACCTGCAATAACATTGCATATATGGTATTTCCACACATGTGTATAGATGTACTCAGTCTCTTTCTGGATATTTTAAATTTGTCTTAATAAAATTTGTAACTTTTATATACTCAGTCATCTAATTGAATTGAACATTACCCTAAAAATCCCCTGGGGCTGTTTCTCTAGTTCTGCATTTTATTGGGATGTGGTATATAGTTCAATTCTATGTAGACGAGTACTTGGTTTTTTTCTTTATATCACTTCCCCCTAACCTGGGCAGCCAAAGCTAACCAAACACACAGTAGGCCATCTGCTTACAAGTCTTCTTCTAGTCATCTCCATTAGAAGGAGGAGGGAGATCTGTAGTTTACAAAAGACAGCTTGGAAGAAAGATATGATTATTTGACCCTTGAGTTTAGCTAACAGGAAGTGACAAGGACATTGCATTTCTGGAAACAGATATTTTCTGTACTTGTTAAAATGTTTTTAGCCTGAAAAAGAAAACAAATGCAGCCAACAAATATAAAGACCAGATAAGATAAAATAAATTTACTCAGTGATCTTCGGTTTGCATATCCTATAATAGCACTCTTGTGTTATCCCGCTCCACCTCAGGTGCTGGCTCCTCAGGACTCGCCTACATTTACATGTGGATTGCAAGCCCACTGAGTTGAACTAAAAAAGACTTTACGTGTGTACACAGCTTTCCTTCTCATACTATGTTGTTGTTATGATTATTCTTTTTCCCTTTTATAGATACACACAACTTTTTTGCCTGCTCCCTAAAGAACTCCTGAAGAAGCGGATATTTCCATGAAACATGTCAAGAATAACCTGGATATATGTTATGTGATAGGTTTCAAAGTATCAGCCTTTTCTGCCATCACTATATCACTGTCCAGTTAATAGGGTGCAATGGGGTGCCTCTATATGGCACAAATGGGTTTTTTTTTATACGTGCATGTCTTTTAAGCCAATTGTTGCAATAAACATTATATTTTTCATATATATTTACGTGTTGTAGTCCTTAACAGTACCATGAAAGTCCAAAATAGCCACAAAAAACAGCCTCTTTACTAACTACATACAGTGAACCCTTCTGCTATCAGCGTCCCTCTTATAAATGCCTTATGAGTTTCCCAAAGCACGATCAGGGAAATATTTTCTGTATTATTCTCCTCAAAGAATAGATCCAGGTCCTTCTCTAAATCTCCAACTACAGGATGTTGGTACTTTGTAATGTATTTTCTGGCATATGTTTCATGTACCAGCTTTAGAGTAGTGAGCCACTGGGAGTCAGATATTGGGTCTTTTGAGGAGGATCAATGGGAGGAAGCTCACTAAGCAGTCCAACTGTGCTTGCTCATTGTTACCCACAAGCTTGCACAATTATATATACTTCTGAAGGTTCACTACACCACCCAAAACCTTTTTAAAAAGGGCATTACAAAGGATTCCCTATGCAGTGAATACCAGAAGGACCATGGTGACTTAAAGAGTAACTCCACTTTAGTTGAGAAAAAAACATTGCAGGGATTGTAAGAAACGTTATTGCAGTTTCCTACCTTTTGTTATTCTGAAGAAATAGCTGGTGTTTGTATATGTCCATGTGCTAAGTGAATCTATTTGGAAGTGGTGTTATAATCATCAATCAGCTGCTGCACCTGCAGGGCTCTAATAAGGAAAGTTGCAGGGTCTACCTCTCTTTAGACGTGATTTCCCTTTGAGAGTATCTTACCAAAAATGACAGTTTTGTTGCAGGGGATGCGCAAAATCTGATTAGTATCTTAGTGCAGACTTCTGGGAAAATCAGTAAACCAATCACACAAGCAGGAAATTACATTTCTGGGGGGGTGTTTTGTACACCATCTGTGTACAGAACACCTCCAGCTTGCCATATTCCATTGCATTATACAAAAAATTACAGCGCTGCTGGCTGAAAACAAAACATAATTTTTAATAACATTCAATTACAATATGACTTGTGTCGCAATTGTATATGCTATATATATATTTTTTTTTAATTTGCTAATTTTTTCCCACAAAAGTGGAGTTACCCTTTACTTCATCTGTTGTGGTGCGGCCCAAATTACATATTTACTGAGCAGGTTTTGTGCATACTCTTAAGTTGTTCCAGGCATCAATCCATTTGGACCCTAAAAAATGTGTAGTAGGTATCCAAGATGCTCTACAACTGCAATCACTCACCCGAGAGGCAATTAATAGGGCTCTGTTTCAAGCATGTAAGCTTATTTTAGTGCACTGGAAATGCGCAGACCCGCCCACACATGCAGAATGGCTAAAACAAATGGGAGATAGATATCTTAGATTGGAAAAATGTATTTATCAACATAGAGGTTGCCCAGGCAAATTCAAAAAGCTATGGGCTCCATGGCATGATATACCAGGTCTTAGTCCCCTTGACTTGGTTATAGGCAGAATCCTATGATGGTACTTTGAGGTTGATTTGCTAAGGCAAAGGGTCTGTGCACTCTGCAAGTGCAGTTGCTCCAGAGATTAGTAAATGAGGTAAAGACTCACTTTGCAAAGAATACCTAATCATGTGCAAGGAAAAAAAGCAACATTTTTTACTGCACATGATTGGATGATGAAAGTCAGCAGAGCTTCTGCTCATTTACTAGGCTCTAGAGCAACTGCACTTGCAAAGTGTACAGTCCATTTGCCTTTAGTAAATCAACCCCTGTCTGTCCTGGGAGTGAAAAATACTGCATTATTGAACCCATGCAATGTCCTTGTTTAGTATTCTACCTTGCGTGTACAACAACATATACAATAAGTACTAAGGACTGATGCTTATTTATTTTTATTTATTTCAGGTACTTACATAGCGCTGTCAATTTACGCAGCGCTTTACACATATATATTGTACATTCACATCAGTCCCTACCCTCAAGGAGCTTACAATCTAAGGTCCCTATCTCTCATTCATACATATGCTAGGGACAATTTAGACAGGAGCTAACTTACCTACCAGCATGTCTTTGGAGTGTGGTAGGAAACCGGAGTACCCGGAGGAAACCCACGCAGGCACAGGGAGAACATGCAAACTCCATGCAGGTAGTGTCATGGTTGGATTTGAACCAGTGACCCTTTTGCTGCCGGGTGAAAGTGCTATCCACTACACCACTGTGATGCTTCACTGCACTGTGTACTGCTTACACGCGTTTCCATTACTGTACATTGCTTGCTCTAGAAAAGAACAATTTTCTCAATCTGGCGTCCGTTTATGAAGCAGTGGAAATTTTTCACTCCTCCATTCTCCGGCATCAGGGCCGGCCCTACCATGGGTTCCAGTGGGTCCAATGGTCCCAAGCGGAAAGTTGAGAGGGGCGGCAGAGAAGGGCCGCCGCTAACTATACTATCCGAATCGGGTGCAGACTGAGTAAGAGTGTCACGGGCTGCCCGTCACAGCGCTGTCCCACACAGCCGAGGCCCTCTCACTAAGATTGCACTCAGTGCTTCACTGACAGCCTGTGCCCGGAGATGAGTGTGAGAGCGAGTCTCCTCCTGGCTCCGCCCATATGATAGAGTCGGGAGGAGCATCTCACACAAGGTCCTGAGCTGGGGATACGGCAGGTGAGTCTGTATATTACACTAGCCTTTATATTACCCTATCCTGTTAACTGTATACTACAATAGCCTTTATATTACCCTATCCTGTTAACTGTATACTACAATAGCCTTTATACTACCCTATTCTGTTACCTGTATACTACAATAGCCTTTATACTACCCTATCCTGTTACCTGTATACTACAATAGCCTTTATACTACCCTATCCTGTATATTACACTAGACTTTATACTACCCTATCCTGTTACCTGTATACTACAATAGCCTTTATACTACCCTATCTTGTTACCTGTATACTACAATAGCCTTTATACTACCCTATCCTGTTACCTGTATACTACAATAGCCACTACCCTATCCTGTTACCTGTATACTACAATAGCCTTTATACTACCCTAGCCTGTTACCTGTATACTACAATAGCCTTTATACTACCCTAGCCTTTTACCTGTATACTACAATAGCCACTACCCTATCCTGTTACCCGTATACTACAATAGCCTTTATACTACCCTAGCCTGTTACCTGTATACTACCCTAGCCTTTTACCTGTATACTACAATAGCCAGTATGTATACTACCTTATCCTGTTACTTGTATACTACAATAGCCTTTATACTACACTAGCCTGTTACCTGTATACCACACTAGCCTGTTACCTGTATACTACACAAGCCTGTTACCTGTATACTACACTAGCCTGTATACTACACTAGCCTGTCTGTATACTACACTAGCTTGCCTGTGTACTACACTAGTCTGCCTGTATACTACACTAGTCTGCCTGTATACTACACTAGCCTGTCTGTATACTACACTAGCCTGCCTGTATACTACACTAGCCTGCCTATATACTACATTAGCCTGTCTGTATACTACACTAGCCTGCCTGTATACTACACTAGCCTGTATACTACACTAGCATGCCTGTATAATGCACTAGCCTGCCTGTATTCTACGCTAGCCTGTATACTGCACTAGCCTGCCTGTATACTACACTAGCCTGTCTGTATACTACACTAGCCTGTATACTACACCAGACTGCCTGTATACTACACTTGCCTGTCTGTATACTACACTAGCCTGCCTGTATACTACACTAGCCTGTATACTACACTAGCCTGTCTCTATACTACACTAGCCTGCCTGTATACCACCCTAGCCTGTCTGTATATACCCTAGCCTGTCTGTATATACAATAGCCTGTCTGTATACTACCCTAACCTCTCTGTATACTACCCTAGTCTGTCTGTATACTACCCTAGCCTGTCTGTATACTACCCTAGCCTGTCTATATACTACACTAGCCTGTCTGTATATACCCTAGCCTGTCTGTATACCCTAGCCTGTCTATATACTAAACAAGCCTGTCAATATACTACCCTAGCCTGTTCATATACTACCCTAGCCTGTTTATATATTACACTAGCCTGTCTTTATACTACACTAGCTTGTCTATATACTACCCTAGCCTGTCTATATACTACACTAGCCTGTATATATACCATAGCCTGTCTATATACTATACTAGCCTGCATATATACCCTAGCCTGTCTATATACTGCACTAGCCCTTAACTCAGGTTCACACCTTTTAGCGGGTGTCATTTTTTTTGTTGGGGGGGCAGCATTTCATTCTTGGATCCAGGCACACAAGTCGCACCGCAAGTTGGATCATCATGATCCGACTTCTGATGCGACTTCTAATCAAATCAATGGGCTCCCATAGGGAACCATTGATTTTGAAAAGAGACGCCTGATAAGGCTTATAGCTGTGCATACAACGTTAAGCCGCGCTTTTGAGCTTTTACCGGCATCTGCGTTTTTACAGCTCTTGCGCTGGAGCCTCAGAACGCACTGGTCCTGGGGTTTTTTGGAGCTTAAAAACGCCTATGCCACTTACAGCTCAAAAACGTCTGTGTGTGTATGAGGCCATTTAATAACATGGAGAGGCGTTTTTAAGCTGTGAAAAAAGGTAAAAAATGCGGCTGTAAAAGCTATTTTCTCAATCTGGTGTCCATTTATGAAGCAGCAGAAATTTTTCACTGCTCCATTCTCCGGCATTCACAGAGGAGATCGATCGAGTTTATTAAGTGGTGTAGATCGCTTCACCTTTTGTGAAGCTAAGAGATGTGCAAACGCTTCCAACAGTGGTGAATGCCCCCTGGTTCTGTAATCTCGTGAGACCTAGCAAAATTACAGTGGCAGAAATTCACTGAAACACAGAGATGTCAGTTTTTAAGTAGTGATAAATTATCACTGCTCAGTAACGGACAGTCCTAGAGGAAATTGCCCATCTCATTAATAAAATAATTAGACCCCCTACACAATATATTATATATATATATATATATATATATATATATATATATATATATATATATATGCACACATCATATATATATATAGGTGGTCATATAGTTCCGGTAAGGACCCGCAGATACATCGTGGTGTGGGTGTCCTCACGACCCCTCCCCCTTTCTTTTCTTCCTTTCCAACACCTGGTGGGAGGATCCTTATTGTGATGCCTAAGAATATATGGCCTTTTTTCACCTGCTTTAGTGGAACTCAATCTCTTTTTTCATCACCTACTGAACACATAATAAGCTTGTTAGCACTTTTTTGCACTTTATGTCATAGTGGACTTTTTTATATTAGTGGTACTGTTATGCACTTACGGTTTGGCTACATAATTCATATTGAGTATCAATTTTTATTTGTATTTTATGTCATAGGTGATTTGTTTCATTTGTTATGAATTCAAATTTATCTACATATAACACATATATGATATTCATGGTGTTTATTTAATTATATTCACTCCATACACTTCCTAAAGGAACAAATCTTTTTTCAAAGAGTCCTTGATTAGTCTGATTGCTGCTTCTTTCAATTTTTATTCTTATTTTTGCATGTCTACTCAACATATCATTATATCGCGGTATATTTATTTATTTTAATAGGAAGACTCAATGAACTACTTGGTCACTCACCAGCACTCTGTTAGGTCGTTGAGAACTACAGACCGACAGCCGCAAAGGCTGATGGTACTTGTAGTTCATTGATTCACAAGGATGTGTGAATCAATAACATGGCTTTGTGGGCAGAACCCTGCTTGGCTGCTCTCTTTTCAAGTAGTGACAGCTGGTAGGGGTTGGTTTTTCACAAAATATGTAGCTGTTTTAGTATAGATAGGAATAGAGGTGTGATGTTGAAGAACAAATTGGGCCTGGTTTGCCAAAGATAGTTTTCCAGATTAGAGCAGTTCACAATGCCACCATAAACATGAGGTTACTTTTGTTTACATATACTGGGTTCTATTTGTAGCACCCTCTACCTTTAGGTAGGTGCTTAGACAGGATTTTTGGTCCAGGCAAGGTAAATTTGGTCAGGCCTGACTGGAAGACAGGCCTGATTGTTTTGATTCTGGGCTGGGAATGGCCTAGGGAGTGACTGGTGACTGCAGGAGGTAACACCCCTTGGCTACCCCTCCTTTCTGCTTCAGAAAATTCTGCAAGAAACAGTAGGGAAAAGGTGGTGAGGCTTCCTGAGGTATCTTTAGGAGCTCTGACCAAACCCCAACTTGGATTGGCAGGGGGAAGGCCTCCTTAAGTACCTGGGATCAGCCCAGTCGGGGGGGAGAGTTTGGGTGGAAGAGATGGAAACGGAGTACTGAGGCTGTCCGGGCCTTGAGGGAGCCCGCAGTCTGGGGGAGGGGGTGACCTTGGCCTGGGGCTCGGGTGCATCCAGGAGGATAGTGAGAGGCACATGTGAGAGAGCAGGAGAAGGACAGCGGAAGAGAGTACTGCCAGGAAGGTCTCCAGGAAAGGAACTGTGTCGGTGAGTGATAAGCACCCTGGGAAGCTGGAAGGGCCATGCCGGAGCAGATTGGGAGTGAAAGACAGTCTGAGAAAGCTGCAAGAGCCAGTTGGGATTGTGGTGTCACGGTGGCAGTGGAGAGGGCCGTTGCAGCTAGGATGGCTGGCAGGGCCTGGAAGAGGATGGGCTGGGAGCAGTAGTCCATCAGGCTAGCTAACACACTCAACAAACTTTTCTATACAATAGGGTCCCTGCCTGCAAAAGGTGGTTTCTGAGGCCTAGTCAAAGCCAGAGCAGGCCTCACCATGTGCTAGCTAGGGCGGAGAAGCAAGTGATATGCAGGAGGAGTTAACTAAGACGGAAATGGAGTGCTGGAGGAAGTGAAGGTGCGTATATACTGACAGTATATAGAAGGTCCCAAAAAGAACTGTTGATCCTAGGGGCATCCCATAACTACCCCTTTCTCCATCCAAGTTCAATCCCCTAATAAACAACAAAACAAAGTACTGGCCTGTTTCGTGACTCCAGATAGAAGGAAAAGTGTGATTGAGGGCAGTGTGCAAGGTGGAACCACTACTTCCAGCAACCCCTACCGGGCATGGCTACATATGTATGGACATTATTGTTTGCAGGCATCCTATGATCCTGATTCTCTAGGATACCTCGGAAAGCTATTTTTGGACATCCCCTTTTTCTTTTTGTTCCATGGGACACTACACTTGACACCTGCATAATCTCACTGCTTATATCTCCTTTTTACTGTTATTTATTTTTGTTTTGTCTTATGTTTGCCTATTACATGAGATTACATGTTAAAAAACTTCTTGTACAAGAAAAGTGAGGTTACAGAAGTGGATATGGTAGAAGTAATGGCAGCCTGGTCTGAAGTTATACTCTATTGTACTCTAGGCCAGATATCTTGTGCTGCCCTTCCTCTCCAAGGACTGCATTGGAAGCTGATGCCCTTCACTAGTAAACACACGACATATATACTGTTCCATGTACCCATGAAGAAATAAATTAATTGTACTGAAAAATAGATTTGCAAATTGCAATTGCAACAAGACAAGCACAAGAAATAAATGACATCCAGAAACATGTTTACAGACACAAAATCAATGCTTTAGTGATATAACCAAAATGTAAAAAAAATGTAATCTTAGATGTAAAATAAGAGGAGCTTAGTACACTGTTTACAAATCTGGGCAATTCAGATTAATAGTGAAATCTAGCAGAAGTGAGAGCAAGTGTTTGTTCCATCCCCACTTTTTGCCGGCCATACACGGTTTGAATCTCAGCGAGTATAGCAGGAACCGGCCGAGATTCAAACCGTTAATGGCAGGCTGAATGTACCAAGTTGATCAACTTGGGTGCAACCAGCCTGCTGGATTCTCTTGCTATAATCACTGTCTTCTCCCGGCGGGGATGGCTTCCCCTGCCTGCCCCGACCGCGAGAAGACATGGCCTGGCAGAAGGGATACCCATGTCAACACTGTCTGTGTTGTTAAGGGAATCAAGTGAATTTCTTTCTTGCAACCCATGATTGCAGAAAAGAAATTTGCTCCATGTATGGCCAGCCTTACTTTCATTTTTTGGGTAGTGTACTTCACCACTGACTACCAATATAAGGGTGCCTGATCTCTTCTGTGTGCTCTTCTGTACTCTTATTTAGCACTATGCTTGATGTGCTGTATATCGCTTACTCTGGACTGATGGATTCTGCTGTATAATATATACTTTGGGGCACTGCAATATTTGCACCCTGTAACTTTATGCATCCAAAATTAGTCAAGAACAAGCACTCCCATAAATGGAGTAATGCAGAATCTATATCAAATTCAAAAAGTATTCCAGAAGAAAACCACTAGTCTACTCATATTACATGATAGATGCAGTATGCAACAATGTGGCCCAATAAACATCTGAGCCTCAACAACATATGAATGTTCAAAAGCAATGTGAAAAAGTATATAAAGTTTACCAATAGCATAACAGTCATGTGGGAAATGAGGTCCCACTTTGGAGTGTTCACTGTTTTTCAAGGAGGACCTTTATGTATCCTTGCCATTATGGCAGTGGTTCTCAACTCCGGTCCTCAGGACCCACCAATAGGCCAGATTTTAAGTATTACCTTGGGGAGATGCAGACTAGAATACTGCAATCACTGAGCAGCAAATGATATCACCTGTAATGCATTTCAGTTATCCTGCAAACCTGGCCTGTTAGTGGGTCCCGGGGACCGGAGTTGAGAACCACTGCATTATGGCAACAAGTGGGCTAATAGGAGTTAAAGCTTGTGTTTCTGTATACTATTGTAAATCAGTGCTTACCTACCTTTAATCAGCCACAGAACCCGTAATTCATATGTCCCTATATTTAAAGGAATCAGTTGGCAAACATGCCGTCCATGTCTAGCATACTTTCTTCACTACAATACAAATGTAACATGGACACTCTTAAGTTCTTCTGTTGTTTTACTGAAAAGTTTAACCTTTCGAAAGATGTGATTAGCTTTACAGGTAGAGCGGTAATTGAATCTATCTGTATTGTTAAGGTGTGCAAACAATTTCCTGTAAAAGCTGTTGATCCGAGGAACATATGGAAAGTCTGTGTAATCTAAGACAGCTTTAAGTGAAGCTAATGTGTTTTGATATTCTTTATGCATATAATCTGTTTTGAGACAAGGTTCTCTGGCACCCAAGGCAAAGTGTGTCCCTCCTCCCACTGGAGTTCTTTAATTTATTAGTACAAAAACTAAAAAGCATTTTAAATGGTAAAAAAGTTAAAAGGAGTGAATTACATGAGTTAAAGTGATATTAAAGTCTTGTTTTTTTTTTTTTTCAAATAACAAACATATTATACTTACCTGCTCTGTGCAGTGGTTTTGCACAGAGCAGCCCAGATCCTCCTCTTCTTGGGTCCCTCGCCGGCGCTCCTAGCCCCTCCCTCCTACCGAGTGCCCCGCAAGCATCTTGCTATGGGGGCACCCGAGCTGAGCAGCTGCTGTGTCCATTCTGACATGGAACTGAGGCTCGGCCCCACCCCCTCTCTCCTCATTGGCTCAGTGATATGATTAACAGCAGCGGGTGCCAATAGCGCCCGCTGTTGTCTCAGCCAATGAGGAGGGAGAGTCCCAGACAGCTCAGGCTCTCATGCAACATCGATGGATCAAGATGGGGCTCAAGTAAGTATTAGGGGGGCTGAGGAGGGAGCTGCACAAAGAAAGGTTTTTTATCTTAATGCATAGATGCATTAAGATAAAAAAACTTCTGATTTTAGAACCACATTAAGGTCACCAGACTGTTCCATACATCAAGCACTTAGGCGAACATGTGGAGAGTTTGGGTTATGTTCAGCTTATGTCCCCATGTCTGGGGGTCAGTGTTAGTGCTACTTCTTTCCCCAGTAAATTGGGCAAAGCTCTCCTGAATCTTCACATTACATCTTCCAGCCACACAGTAAATAAATGTCATGAGGAGTCCCTAAAATCTATTCTATTAAGTAAAAAAATATACATGCACTCAAAGAAATGGTTAAAATAGGCACATATTTTAACCATCTATGTGAGTGCATATATTTATATACTTAATAGAATAGATTTTATCAGTGAGCACTATGGGTTTTTTTTCTGTTTTTGTGAGCTTGAAATCTAAAGTTTATATGAGCCACTGGGCAGTAAGAGAAGCTGTTGGGGACTAACAACCTAACCAAGTTGCAACACATTGATTGAATCCATCTGGCTGAATTGTGAATTTTACCCTTCATGTGAGTTTTGACCTTTGTAGTTAGAATCAATTTTGATTTTTTTACATCTCCTTGATTCTCCCTTATACCATGATAGATTGTAAATTCTTCAGCCTTCTGAATATTCCCTTAACCATAATCATCTGTTAGCTTTTACAAATTATATACCTTTTGTGGTCCTCAATATATTGTAAATGCCTCCACCTTTTGTTTCTCCCCTTACAGCCTGATTGTAAACTCTTCCTTCTCCTTTATCCTCCTCTTTCCCCTAAAATACTTAAAAAAAAACTTCATGTTTATGTAGCACCCTTGTCCTAAACTGGGCTGCTAGTAAATTTAGTTGTGCTAGGTGGTAACTAGCCTGGATAATTTGTAGTCTTTGATCTACTGGTTTCTGTCCTAAGCTTGATTTTAATTTGTAGTCTCTCTCTTCTGTCAAAAGGTGGCACTGTTGCCATTGGCATTAGGATGATGGATTGCAGTGAATTCAGGTGATGAGTAAATACGTTGGCTCAGCCAATCAGCAGGAGTTTCCATTGCCCACTTTGCATGCTGGGTTAAGCTATTTATTTAGAAGAAGTCAGGTGATCGGGGTTCTTTCCACCCAGGCTGCGGCCTGGGTGGATGTGTGTGGAGCAGCAGCTGAGGGTTAGGCCTGAAGCCTGAGGCCTAGCCATGTGTGTAGAGGCTCGGCCCAAAGGGAGCCTGATCATTGCCTGAGAGAGGAGAAAGCAATTGCCAGAGGGACGACCTCTCCTGTTGCCAGCGGCAAGTCTAGAAGGGATGGAGTTCTAAAGGAGTACCAGAGCAGATTCTTCAATAGCCAGGTATAGTGAACTAAGTGGGAAAGCTTCAGTAGAGACTAATCCAGGAATACAGCACATAGCTGTGAGTTAATCTTGAAGGAGTACAGCGGGTAACTGTAAGTAAAGCGTGAAGATAAGTACAGCGGGTAGCTGTGAGTCAAGCCAGAGGGATCCAGCGGGTAGCGTGGGTGAAGGTTGAAGAATACAGTGGGTAGCTGTGAGAAGAGCTTGGGGGATCTAGCAGGTAGTTGGGAGTCCAAGAAGTCTAGTGAGAGACTGCAAGCTAAGCCTGAAGACTACAACTGTGAGTGAAGCTTGAGAAGTCCAGCAGGTAGCTGGGAGCTAAGCTTGAAGGTCTACAGTGGGAAACTGTGAGAGAAGTTGTTGCTATAGGAGACAGCAGTTGCTACAAAATACAGATTGCTGCATTCAGCTTAAAGGCCCTTGTCTGTATTGCTGTCTGCCTAGTTCTATTTTTGTCTGCGCAGTCTGCCAATTTGCTATTGCATTTGCCTAAGGGTGTCCTGTGCCCTAACCCTCTCTCCCCTGTTCCCGTGAAGAGAAATAAAACTCTCTTTGTTAATTTTTAAACGCGACTGGTGCCCATCCTTCTATCTTGCACTACACCCACCATGCCTAGTAACCTGCACCCTGTGGAGGAATGTCAGCTCTCCCTGACTCTGGGGATCACTGTCAGGCCCTTAGAGGTTGGGGAAGCTGCTACATATAGATATTTTATACATAGTTACATCCGTCCAGTGTTGGTTAGTAGCATGATTAATTCGTTTTACTTGCTGTGCTGTCCTTACTCTTAAACTTTGTGTGTGTGTGTACATATATGTATATATACAATTGTGCTCATAAGTTTACATACCCTGACAGAATTGATGATTTCTTGGCCATTTTTCAGAGAATATGAATGATAACACAAAAGCATGTCTTTCACTCATGGTTAGTGTTTGGCTGAAGCCATTTATTATCAATCAACTGTGTTTACTCTTTTTAAATCATAATGACAACAGAAACTACCCAAATGACCCTGATCAAAAGTTTACATACCCCAGTGCTTAATACCATGTATTGCCCCCTTTAACATCAATGACAGCTTGGAGTCTTTTTTGGTATTTGTGGATGACGCTCTTTATCTTCTCAGGTGGTAAAGCTGCCCGTTCCTCATGGCAAAAAGCCTTCAGTTCCTGGAAATTCCTGGGCTCTCTTGCATGAACTGCACTTTGAGATCTCCCCAGAGGGACTCAATGATATTGAGGTCAGGAGACTGAGATGGCCACTCCAGAACCTTCACTTTATTCTGCTGTAGCCAATGACAGATCGACTAGGCCTTGTGTTTTGGATCATTGTCATGACGTTGGAATGTTCAAGTACATCCCATGCGCAGCTTCCTGGCTGATGAATGCAAATGTTCCTCCAGTATTTTTTGATAACATACTGCATTCATCTTGTCATCAATTTTGACCAAATTTCCTGTGCCTTTGTAGCTCACACATCCCCAAAATATCAGCGATCCACCTCAGTGTTTCACAGGCCTTGTCGACTCCTCTCCAAATGTAACATTTATGGTTGTGCCTAAAGCTCAATTTTGGCCTCATCACTCCAAATGACTTTGTGCCAGAAGGTTTGAGGCTTGTCTCTGTACTGTTCAGCGTATTACAAGCAGGATACTTTGTGGCATTTACATACTAATGGCTTTCTTCTGGCAACTCGACTATGCAGCCCATCTTTCTTCAAGTGCCCCCTTATTGTGCATCTTGAAACAGCCACACCACATGTTTTCCGTGAGTCCTGAAGTTATTTGTGGGTTTTTCTTTGCATCCCGAACAATTTTCCTGGCAGTTGTGGCTGAAATTTTAGTTGGACTACCTGACGGTGGTTTGGTTTCAACAGAACCCCTCATTTTCCACTTATTGATTAGAGTTTGAACACTGCTGATTGGCATTCTCAATTCCTTGGATATCTTTTTATATCCCTTTCCTGTTTTATTAAGTTCAACTTCCTTTTCCCACAGATCCTTTGACAATTCTTTTGCTTTCCCCATGACTCAGAATCCAGAAACATCAGTGCAGCACTGAATGAAAGATGCAAGGACCTGTCAGGAGTCCAGAAACTCATTGACCTTTTATACACACACACTAATTACAAGCAAACAGAACACAAATGAGGATGGTTACCTTTAATAGCCATTCAAACCCCTTTGTGTCAACTTGTGTGCATGTTATCAGGCCAAAATCACCAGGGTATGTAAACTTTTGATCAGGGTCATTTGGGTAGTTTCTGTTGTCATTATGATTTAAAAAGATTAAACACAGTTGATTGATAATAAATGGCTTCAGCCAAACACTAACCATGAATGAAAGGAATGTTTTTGTGCTATCATTTATATTCTCTGAAAAATGGCCAAGAAATCATAAATTCTGCCAGGGTATGTAAACTTATGAGCACAACTGTGTATATATAGAGAGAGAGAGAGAGAGAGAGAGAGAGAGACACACACACAGACAAGTTAGGGCTGATCCAAAACTTTAAGTTATATATTCCTTGATGGACAAAAAGGATATAATCTTGCACCAAATACACAGCTATTACCTTGTACTAATAGCTGTGACATTGTCACAGTGCTGTACATGAGAGTTTCTCAACCCGTGGTACGCGTAACCCTAGGGGTGCGTGCACCACAGGCAGGGGGTACGCTGGTTGTGTTGGGGGACAGGGTGCCAACGGGTAAAAGGTTTAATGTAGCGGCGGCTTGCTGTATACAGCCGCCGCTACACAGTATTACAATTGCAGAGCTGCCCGCAGCGGAGCGATGAGTGTGCCTCACACACTCTTCCTGTCACGATGCCACTTTGAGGCCAGGAGCGGGGGATGGAAGAGAAGTGCTGCCTCTGCTCGGAGCGTCCACTGTCATGGACAAGTGAGTGAGCAGAGGCTGATAACACTGCAGTCAGTAATGTCATCTGTGCTCTGCAGTGCTTAACTTTTTTTTTTTTTTTAAGGGGGGGGGGGAGGGGGTTAATCTACAATGCATTTGGAAGGGGTAAATGTATTGCCATTGGTTACTGATCCATTTATAATGCAGCATGAAGGGGTTAATAAACACTGACACTGGTGTCACTAATGCAGCACAAAGGGGTTATTGTCACTGGTCACTAATGCCTCAGTAACCATTGGCAATACATTAACCCTTTCCATGCAGCATATTACAAATGTGGCTGTATTTCTGGGTACTGATCAGGCTGCAATGCTGGGCACTGATCAGGCTGTATTGCTGGGCACTGATCCGGCTGCAATGCTGGGCACTGATCAGGCTGCATTGCTGGGCCCTGATGAGGCTGCATTGCTAGGCACTGATCCGGCTGCATTGATGGGCACTTATCAGGCTCCAATGCTGGGCACTAATCAGGCTGCATTGCTGGGCACTGATCAGGCTGCATTGCTGGGCACTGATCAGGCTGCATTGATGGGCACTTATCAGACTGCAATGCTGGGCACTGATCAGGCTGCAATGCTGGGCACTGGTCAGGCTGCATTGCTGAGCACTGATCAGGCTCCAATGCTGGACACTGATCAGGCTGCATTGCTGGGAACTGATCAGGCTGCATTGCTGGGCACTGGCAAGGCTGCATTTGATGGGCACTGGCAAGGCTGCATTTGATGGCCACTGGCAAGGCTGCATTTGATGGCCACTGGTAAAGCTACATTTGATGGGTACTGGTATGGCTACATTTGATGGGTACTGGTAAGGCTACATTTGATGGGCACTGGTAAGTCTGCATTTGATGGGCACTGGTAAGTCTGCATTTGATGGGCACTGGTAAGTCTGCATTTGATAGGCACTGGTAAGTCTGCATTTGATGGGCACTGATCAGGCCGCATTTGATGGACACTGATCAGGCTGCATTTGATGGGCACTGATCAGGCTGCATTTGATGGGCACTGATCAGGCTGCATTTGATGGGCACTGGTAAGGCTGTATTTGATGGGCACTGGTAAGGCTGCATTGGTGGGCACTGATCAGGCTGCATTTGATGGCCACTGGTAAGGCTGCATTTGATGGGCACTGATCAGGCTGCATTTGATGGGCACTGATCAGGCTGCATTTGATGGGCACTGGTAAGGCTGTATTTGATGGGCACTGGTAAGGCTGCATAGGTGGGCACTGATCAGGCTGCATTTGATGGGCACTGGTAAGGCTGCATTGATGGGCAGTGGTGAGGCTGCATTTGATGATGATTTTGCACACAAACAAAAACCATCACAAATACACACAGAAATCATCACAAACATATACTGACATTACACACACACAGAAACCATGACACCCAAGCAATAGAAATTACTTTCTCGAGACAGGGGTACTTAGGAAATTTTTTTAGATCCGCAGGGGTACGTCACCGTAAAAGGAGAAACACTGCTGTACATAGTCTGTGCAGGGAGCAGAGCTTTGGGAGGGACCCGTCACTACAGGCTGATACAAGACCAGTCACCCTGCACAAGGGGAGAGAGCGGTAGTGGTTGAATTATTACAAGAAGCTTCTACACAGAGGAAAAGTTTCACACTGAATTATTGTACAGATCTGAAAGAAATACATAGGTGGTGCCCTATGCGAGGGGACCCTATGGGGAATGAGTCTGGGAACTGAACACTTGGGATCCCATATAGGATAACAAAAATCTGACATCCATATTTTCTCATAAAACAAGAACATGCATGCATTTTGTATTTAGACAATATTTGTCCAAAGACTCCTGTATGACAGTCTAAATAAGTCTCATATCCAGCTACTATGTGCCACACTATCCTCGTAATGTAATTCTGTAATAAAGTTTCCTTTTATCATTCATGGAGGGACACAGGAATGTGGTATTTCTTAGAGAATTGGCAATACTGTTACCTTCAGGAGATCTGGACACTAGCAAACAAAAAAGCCAAACCTGTATAACCCTGTCTACAACCTCCAGGACTCTGTTTTTTGCAACTATCCTAGATCAGTTGACTTTTCTTTATCACTTCTGAAAAAAACTGCTACTATAATTTTGACCTTTTTAACTTACTTTCACTTTGTTTAAGATACTCTATTCTTCTTTACTCATTTCAATCAAGACTTCGAGGGATGCTGCTTGGGCTCATCTCTGCCTGGCAGCTTTCCGGATCATCATTCCCTTAGCAGCAGCTTTGGAAGCCATGCCTGGGCCTTGCTGAACTGAAGATTGCAGGTTAAGCCTGATCCTTTGGGTATTAAGCTCAGCTTTGGGGTACTTTTCAGACATCTTTGTAATAACCCATTGTGCTTTGGGAATTCTTTGCTATATATTTACTCTTTATTTGTGAACAAGCACTGAATGTATACCAAAAAAGGATATAAAACAACAGTTTAAAATCATACAAACAAAAAAATAAACAAATATAAAATTCACTCAGCACCATTACAGTTTTCCTTTAAAGTAAACCTGTTCTAAGTGGATAATGGGAATTGTCATTGTTAACCTCCTTTTGAAAATGCTAATTACCTGGGTGTTATGCTGTCCCATTGGCTTTCATACTTTCTGAGTCACTGATATTGAACAAGTATGCAAGTCAGTAAAGTCCGAAAGCCTTATCTGCATACCTATTCTATGACCACAACTCATTACTTTGAAGCTAGAAGGTCAGCATGAAAACCAGGCAAAAAGCTTGTCATAAGGAGAAATCAGCAAAAGAAGCATCCATGTGTTTATTTTTTTTTTTTTATCATGGGTATACTTTGAGGGCTGATTCACACCAGATGCTTTCCAGCGCGTTTTTAAACTGCATCCAGACTGCATGCACTGTGTTTACAATGTATTCCAATGGCCCTAGCTCACACCAGTGGGGTCATTTTTGGTTCTTTCAACAAAAGTACAACCTGCTGCATTTTTTTATCCAGAAAGCATCAAAATGCATGTAACCGCACTGGAATGCAATTGTCCTAATGAAAATAAAGGTTTTACATGTGCCAAATAAACAAGAGAAAAAAAATGTGTGTAACTGTGTATTTAAAAACGCATCTGGAAAGCTGAAATTGTGGTGTGAACAAGTCCTTAAAGCGGTTGTCTACCCATTTGAAAAAAAAAATGACAGCCTGTAAGACAATAGCATAATGAGCTAGTATGGTAATACTTACCTTGAAACAAGGATCCGACCGGGCTGCTGTGGGAGCGGACATCTCCCCCCCCCCCCGGATCTTCTTGCTCCCGGGTACGCGGCTCCGGTTCTGTGACTGGCCGGAGCCGCGAGACGTCACCCCGGCAGTGTCTGCCCCTACTGCCGGGCCTTTGCCGAGACATACATGCGCCGTGACTCCAAAGCATTTTGGAGAGGAAAAAGCTCCTAAACCGTACAGGTTTAGGGGATATTAATTTTACCTACAGGTAAGCCTTATGGCTTACCTGTAGGTAAAAGTAGTAAAATTGGGTAGACAACCGCTTTAAGAATACCTAAACCCAACAACAAAACATTATCTGGACAATTAACAGGTGGGTGACGGAAACTGTTGTTGCTAAGATCCATATGTTTATTGCAAAAATAAAAAAAGTCAAAATAACATAACATACAGTAGGAGCAATTATTAACACATTTCACGCCAACGGGTGCTTAATCATAA
>BLSH010113176.1:378613-389317 GCA_018402905.1 Glandirana rugosa
CGTCATCCCCGTCTGTGACGGCCCCACTGCAGAGCGCCGAGGCCGGTCCCCCCCCCCCCCCCCCGGATCTTGCTCCCGGGTACGCGGCTCCGGTTCTGTGACTGGCCGGAGCCGCGAGACGTCACCCCGGCAGTGTCTGCCCCTACTGCCGGGCCTTTGCCGAGACATACATGCGCCGTGACTCCAAAGCATTTTGGAGAGGAAAAAGCTCCTAAACCGTACAGGTTTAGGGGATATTAATTTTACCTACAGGTAAGCCTTATGGCTTACCTGTAGGTAAAAGTAGTAAAATTGGGTAGACAACCGCTTTAAGAATACCTAAACCCAACAACAAAACATTATCTGGACAATTAACAGGTGGGTGACGGAAACTGTTGTTGCTAAGATCCATATGTTTATTGCAAAAATAAAAAAAGTCAAAATAACATAACATACAGTAGGAGCAATTATTAACACATTTCACGCCAACGGGTGCTTAATCATAAATATTGCGATTTACCAGTCTTTAGATTTGGTGGCTGCAGTAGCTTTCATTAAGAAGATTTTTACCAGGCACAGAAAATACCAGAAATGCAGTGTCCTTGTCACTTCTTGTGAGATAAACTTAAAGCAAAAACAATGTTATCTTTCTTGTGTAGACTGCTACCCCCCATGAGCCCCATGTAATGGAAATAAACAAATGCTGACTTATTTAAAGTGCTGCCTGTATGACAACCATGGCTGCCATAAGTGCCAGATTTATACCTTGCGGGTCTGGGGCACTGCAAATTCGGGGGTCCTCTACTCTCTGCCAATTTCATCTGACACTTTGCTATGTCATTCTGGCTGAATTCCCATCCAGGTCTATGCCTGTCCCAAATTTGTCCAATTTAGTAATTTCGGGGGAAAAAAATTGCTAAAAAAGTTTGACCCTATTTGAAATCGGGGAGTTTCGGATTCACTCCTTGTCCCAATTAGGGTTAAGCAGGGGATTGAGCTTCTCTCTCGTGATTCTCACTGCAATAAATCGATGCAGATCATTAACTTTACTCCCACAATCTCTTGTCCCACCCACTTGTCTCTTATAAAAAAGGCAATCATTTCTGCCACACAATTATGTAACAGTAAACATCTCGAATAGCAAAATAATATGAGAAGTTGAAATGTAAAACATCTGCCAGAAGCCCCCATGCCTTTCAGTTAAGTCCGATTTAACTGTTCCATATCCTGACACCCACACACACTTTGTTAACTTTTTGATAATAAAACTAATTTTATAATCATTCAATTTTTTTTATAAAGGTCTGGGGCCACGCTCTGGCAGGGGGGGGGGCCCGGGCAACTTCCCCTTTTGCCCCCTTAGGCTTCATGCACACAGGACTTTTAAAAAAACAGCAAAAAACATCAGTAGCTTATCAGGGATGTTTTCAGCTTTTACCAGCGTTATATTACCGCTGTTTTTTCACGTTTCTTCTAATTTTTAAAGGGCCAGCATTTTTTTTTTTCAGTTGGTCTAAAACGTCCAAAAACGTTGGGGATAGACATTTTTGAGCGTTTTTGAGTGTTTTTGGCCGTTTTTAAGCGTTTGAGCGTTTTTACAGCTGAAAAACGTCCAAAAAAACCTTCAGGTCTTGGGGTTTTTTTACAGCTCCAAAACGTCACTGCTAAAAACAGCTGATAATAGCCTATGTGTGCATGAACGCATAGGATAACATGATGGAGGGTTTATTGACTGTAGAAAAAAATGTCTGCAGCTAAAAACAGCTGCTGTAAAACTGTCAAAAAATGTCCTGTGTGCATGAGGCCTTATAAAGCCAGCACTGGCTGTCACCATAGATACAGTGAAGGAGCGAGCATAGTCAACCAGGGACAGCATGTGTGTTATTAGCAGGATTTGCAGAAAACAAATGCAGCCACCTCACCTAAGAACTGATAAGCTGTAATATTTTTTTTTATTATTTTGGACTTAGCTTTTATCCGCCTTTGATTGAAAATGGTCACCAATGAAGCCAGCCTGACATGTTTTTGAGAATGATGTCTTCTGAGACCTTGACCTTTATAAACCAGCATCACCCGTTGCTAATCCAGCAGATTCAAAGAAAAATCATTCTTATTAAAATTGCACACTGTTCGAATTTCTGCTATCTGTCCGTGGAGATCTTGTTTTGTTACTCCGATGAATCTTAACAAAGCAAATTATTATAGCTATACTTAACAACAATATTATGATGCAAATCAAAACTATTAAGAGATGCGTATGACACTCAAAGAATGAACGATTGACGTCATCAACCAACATATCCTTAATTGAAGAGGGAGAATTACATATGTATCCTTCTGGCCATTTTTGCACTATCCAATCAGTTTCTGCAATTTCTTTCATTTCAGTCACAAAAGAACATGAACAGGTATACGGATTATTGTCTCCTTTAAAACTTCTTAGATCTTCAAAGTGTTGCAGCTGCCCTCTGTTTATGGTTTCAATAAGATTCCCATCAACAGCTAGGACCTGAAGAAAAGGGAGATTACCCATGGGGGAAATAGTTGTAAATGCATTGTAGGACAGATAAAGCTCCCTTAGCCTTGGAAGTGAGATATTTAGCATTTCGATTTTGTTGTGGCTTAAATCAAGAACTTCACAGTTTTTAGGCAAATTAATATCCACGTGCTTTAGGCCAGTATAAGACAAATTTAAGCGCATTAATGAAGGCTGCCATTCACAAATAGAATTGGACATGCTTGAGAAATTGTTCTGACTTAGGTCTAAGTGCGCCAATAGGTTGTACTTCCTCAGTGTTTGGCACACAGATTCAAAATCAACTAAATTATTACGTTGAAGCTTTAATATCTTGAGAATGGGAAATGAGCCACTGCAAAAAGAAGAAGCGAGACCTTCCTCTTGAATAAGATTTTCCGATAGATCTAGATCTGACATGTACTCAAAATTCAAACTGATATTACATGTAAAGGCCTTCAAGTTTGACTTGGACACTGTTAACTTTCCAAGTGTAGACATCCAGTTTCCAAGACCATAGAACACAGTATATCTCTGTATTAATGGATGTGAAGACGTGTTGATGAATTGCAGAGACGATATATGAGGCTGTTGCTCTTCCGTAGCCCGGTTATATTGTCCAACAAAAGTTGTGTTTTCAAATGAAAGCAAAGTGACTGGAATCTTCTGCAACCATTTTATAAAGTCAAGCAAAAAATCCTCAGACAAAACAACGTTTACAAAGCTAATCTTGGCCAACTGATTTTGAACCTCATTCTGAGCCTGCAGCAGGTCAGACTTGAAAATATTAAAATATTCTGCATTCAGGTAGCTTCCTCCAGTGAATTCAAAGCTGGAAGCCGTAATACATGAAATGATAGACAGGATGTTGTTCAAGTCAAGACGCACACAAGAACAATGTCTAAGGGAGGGATCGTAGGTGCAATCTGCCTCTGAAGCAGGAATCTTCTGAGCAAATAAAAAGATGACAATAAAAGAATGGCCGATCTTCATTGTGGAATGTTTTCTAGAAAAATAAAAAAAAAGTTAATTTGAATATATGCCCATACTATTAAAGGAGTTTTCTGTTAAAGATAAAAATTTCAGATGACATTCTGGCACCTACAAAACTGGCCATAGGTGGTTCAAATCTTGACCGGTTCAGCAGGAACCAGCCGAGATTTCAAATCGTGTATGCGCAGGCTGAATGTACCCAAGTTGATCAATCGATCAACTTGGGTACAACAAGCCTGACGAATTTTACACTGTCTGTGTTGATGGGGGAATCAAGCGATTTTCTTTCCTGCAACCTGTGGTTGCAGGAAAGATAATTGCTCCGTCTATGACCAGCCTAACTGCATGTGAATCTGAGAATACAGCTAATTCATTCAGATCCACTTACACTTCATAGGCACCAGTGCCTGAAAATCTACAAGAGCAAACTTTAGTCAGACTATCAAATGAAAGTATAGTGGTTATATATTCCATCAATGCACAATTTCACATTATTTTACACACTATCCGACATACATATTATTGTTTTCCAAATGTGATCCATCAGTAACTTAAAGTGGTTGTCAACTTTTGACAACCACTTTAAACTACAGGTAAACCTGTAATCAGGCTTACCTGTAGCTTTCCTGTATATCTCCTAAACCTGTACGGTTTAGGAGATATACGCTATACTGGCATGTGCCAATGTCATTCGGCACATACACAGTGAAGAAACGGCCTCTGTGCCGCTTCTTCACTGACAGCCTGCCGCGATTGGCAGCTCCCGCAGTGACGTCACACGACTCCGGCCAGTCACAGTGCCGGAGTTTGTGGCCCTGGAAGGAAGAGGGGCAAAGATGGACGCTCCCTGCTGTGGGGACAGCGTGGGTGGGGATGGCAGGTAAGTGGCACATAATAGGCTAGTATGCGATGCATACTAGCCTATTATGCTTCTACATTGCAGGGTGAATAAGAGGAAGTAAACCCCTTGGGGTTTACAGGAGGGTTTACTTCCTCTTTGAAGCTGAAGTATTGCAATTTTTACCTACTTACATTGGTCCAGCTTGGACCAATGTAAGCATGTATGTATATGCCATGCCTGTGGGATCCCTTTGGAAGCTGGAAATTACTGTAGTAGGTACTGCTACTAGAGTGATCTCCCTTCCTGTGTGGGTTGCATGCTTGGCATGGGCACCATTCACTGAACACTTTGCATTTTCTCTATGAATGCAGTCTTCACTGATTGGAAGAGGTAGAGGTTGTGTCACTGCCTTCCCTCTGCCTTCCCTCCCCTCTACCTTGTCCACTCTGAGAATGCTTTGCATTCATTAGGATAATGCAAAGTGTTTCCTGAATGGCACCAGGAAGCTAGCAGAGATCACTGTAGTAGTAGTGCCTACTACAGTGATTTCCAACTATGATGGAGATCTCATAGGTAAGGCACATATAGCACATATACTTACATTGGTCCAATCTGGACCAAAAGTTGCCATACCTAAACTTCAGCATTAAAGTTTAAAGTGACACTAAACAAATCATTCTCCAAAAATAATCCATACACATCCATTACCTAATGGCCATATAATCTGTTTTTATGGACTTGTGTCTTCTGCTTGTTTTTTGAACGAAGTGTTCCTTAGTTAGTTGTGGTCATGTGCACTGCTCTATCCACACTACAAATTCAACAGTAACTAGTATATCTCGGAAGTGAGCAAGACAGGTTGGCTATGTTCCAACATACAGTGGGACCATGGAAACGAACATAACCACCCTCTACCAGGAACTTAGATCACAGAAGCAAAAAAAGGAACTTTGGAGATTTGGCTGAAAGCAACAGAAGGTATTTTTTTGAGTTAAGAATACTTGAATAGCATTTTTTTAAACCAGAGTTTAGTGCCACTTTAACTAAATTTTCAGCCAACTTAATCGGGTATATCAAAATCACATTTGCTCAAAATCTTAGTTATTTGTTTTTGTGAAAGCAGCCATAATATGAGCAGAAGAGCCTGTCTCCTGACAACATGCTGCAGAGGTGGACCCTTGCTTTCTGTGTGGCTCTCTGCAGTCAGACCCAAAGCTCTCCACTCAGCAAAGTTCATAGCTCTGACTGAGCAGGGAATGTGTCAGACCACTGCAAAGAGACCACTGTTTCCATATAAAAAGAGCAAGGGTCCTACTCTGCACCACACTGGCAGCAGACAGGATTTTCTACTTCTACAGATTGTGGTTTGCCTTCTCAAAGAAACAAAGCGTAAGGCTTTACACCCCTTTTGTTTTGATGCACCTGAATTGTATTTAGCTGATAGAAAATTAAAGTTCACTTGCGCTTTAAATTGTACCACCATTGATTACAAAGTTAGTAAACTAATTTCCAGGTGCCTGTACTTTAGTGATCATCTAGAGCAGTGGTCTCAAAATTGAGGCCAGGGGCCAGATGCGGACCTTTGTCTGCTTTTACCAGCCCTTGGGGCACTATTTCATCCACTGTTACCAACAATTACTCCAATTGAATCAAACAATGGGGCATTCTTTTTTCCCACTGACGTTGGGACCTTTTCTACTTCCACTGGCCACAGTCCAGCGCTCCTAAAGTCTGAAAAACAGTAAACTTGCCCTTTGTTTAGAAAGTTTGGAGACCTTTGATCTAGAGGGTCCCAGAAGCAACAAAGACCAGTTGTTATGCAAACACTACAGTATTTTAGCCCACCTCGCTGTTGCTAGGTAAATTAAATGGGTGACTCTGCTGGACAACCCGAGGAGCACCAGAAGTGGATGGCACCAATGCCCTAAAGTATAATAGAATGCTCTGGGTTTTTGAGGTCCTGGAGAACTCTAGAAAATAACTGAAGATAAGTGGAAACACCAGGAGGTGCTTGCTATAACATCTAAGGCTTGGTTCACGTCCATCGCACGCTTTCTCGACACACACAGAAAAGTGCTGCACTTTAGCAGATGTAGGGGTGCCATCAATTCACCCCCAAGCATCGACACCTACATGCATTTATGTGTGTGCCAAACTTGCAGTTGGGTGCGGAGCAATTTTACAAAAGGGTCAGGGACTTTTTCTTTGCATTTCTTGTAGATAGGGCAGCCCACTGAAATGGATGGGCTTCAATAAACACGGTGCGCAAGACGCATTGATATGAATTAAGGCTATGAGGGGATTTACTAAGCTTGGAGTCCATGCAGGTTTGTTTCAAAGTGTATGTAAAGCCTGTCCCTTTCCTTTTAGAGTAGACATGGTTAAGACCCCTATCAAGCTATTTTTTGTGATCTATGTCCAGCTAAGGAGATTTCATTCACTCTATTTTTCAAAAAGTCCTTCAAATTAGATTAACTATTGTAGTAGCTACCAGGCTCTGCTCCTTACACGTACATAAATGTACCATCTAGCGAGCACTCCTTTCGTCTCTGTTAGATAAAGGGTTTTCCCTTACCTCTAGTTCTGATGACAACTTCAAATTTTTGGATTTCCCCTTGCTTTTTGTCTTGGTGACAATTGTCAAGGGGGAGTATCTTCCCAGCAAGGGACAGACAGAGATAGAAACTTGACAGAAAGTCTAACCCTTCCCTAATCTATCCAAAACTAAAAAAGAAAAAAAATTCCATTATGCTGTATACATTTTCAGATCAAGGTAGAACTACAGACAAAGGTTTCTTTCTGTCAAGAAGGGTTTCTTCTTGCATTTTTTTCTGTTGACCATTGCCATTAGAAGTGAAAGAAAGCAGAGGGGATATTTTTAATAAGACCACCTTTTCCAATGAAATCAGAAATTTTAGAAAAGGCATTCGTCCCTGAAAGCATAGGGCCCTAAACGCAGATACCACTCGGTACAGTGTTCAGCCCCGTCCATCCACAGCCTGCCATAGACTTTGATAGGCTGCACGCAGCAGGGCTGGATGTTTCACCTGTCCCTTCTGGGCATACTTATGCTTGCCATACCCTTATAGATTTTGAACAAGAAAATTCTTTGTACATTCAATGAATGGATGGATGTCATTCAAAAAATTCACTTGCTTTTAACATTTCATTTTAAAATGAAAAATGTTATTTTTGAATGAAGACCACACACACACACTGTCCAGAAAAGTTTTCTAATCTGCTCCTTTAAATTTTCCGTTACTGTGGTCAAAACCGAAATATGATATGACCCCACTAACGATTAGAACACTGTTCAAATGAAAATCTATGGCCAGCATTAGTGTGTACTAACACTGGGCATGGTTGCCTGAGTTCAATTTTCCCCTCTCCTCTGCTGGTCTGCACTCACACTGGGTTATGATCAAGTGTTCCTGAGCACATTTATGTCATCACCTCTACCTACCAGACCACAGTGATCCCTAATTCTGTTCTCACTGATCTAAAGAGAGTTCTGTACTCAGACATGGTGTACACTCACACTGAAGTGAATCATACCAAACCACAAGTGAACCGCGCCCACGACCACCTCTTCCAAGTATCTTTGGGCACAAAACACTTAACCATTCCAGAGCAGGGTTTGAAGCACTCACACCACGCAAACTAACTGGACCAAGCAGAGGAACCGTGCCTAGGCATGGTTAAAACTGCCAGTGTGAGTGCACACTAAGGTGCCAGGAGGTCTCATGCAGGACATTTTGCAAACTCTCCTAGAAGTCTTCGCTCATGGCAGCAGCGTTTTGGCAGAAAAAAAGCCTGACGCTTGCAAAAGTCTCTAAAGCTACAGGTGTAACAGAGCTGGGCATTAATTCATTTAATTGGTTAGAATAATAATTTATTCTGGCTATTGAAATGAATAAACACTCAAGTGCTAAACACACCATTCGTTTAGACCCATTTAGACCAAGATCAAGATCTTGTCCTGCCAAAATTCCATTGGTGCTGCTGGACACACTGGCAGGAGGTTTTTTGCTTGCCTCTAAAAGTAGGGTGACCAGATGTCCCCGGTTGCCGGGGACAGTCCTCGGACTGAGGACTCTGTCCCCGGACCAAGTCTGTCCCCGCTTTTGTCCCCGGATTGGATTTGAACAGGGGCCTGGAGCAATTTCAAAGACAGTGCAGAATTTAAAAAAAAAAAATCTGAACTACACAACCCTTTTCCATTATCTGTGCCCCTTTCTGATGGTCATAAGCTGGTCGAAACAAAGGGACTATTTCTTCAGTTTCGCTCCTGCTGTCCGCCTGCCTGCCTACTTCCTTGCCTTCCCTAGCGGAGTGATCTTCTTTCGCTCAGCTCCACTCCCCACCCAGTAGTAGCCAGGGCCACGGAAAGTGAGACTTGAGAGGCTGTGAGGCGGGCGTAGGGGATGTGTCTGTGATTGTAAATAGACTACATTGCTCTGTGTCTGTCTCTCTGGCATAATGGATGGTATCATAAATCACAGGCAGCAGGCGCTCTATCATGGCTCTGGCTGGCAGTGCACTGTCACAGTGTCACATAACATGGCTGCTGGGTGCTGATTTTGTTAACTTATGGTCATTAGTTAAAAAAAATCAGCACCCAGCAGCCATGTTATGTGACACACTGTGACAGAGCCAACCAGAGCCATGATAGAGTGCCTGCTGCCTGTGAGCTATCATAATACTGATGATCTTAACCAGTTGCCAACTGCCCCATAGCAGATTTACTGGTACAGGGTGGCCATGCTGAGTAGGATTATGTATATATACATGATCTTGCATTTCTGGGTATCGGAGCCGATCAGCGGGTCCGGCGGACTCGATGTCCGCCGGTACCCACCAATTGTTCTGTACACAGGCAGAACGGTGGTCTGCCTATGTAAACAAGGCAGATCACCGTTCTGTCAGTATGGAAGACATTGATCCTGTGTTCCTACAAAGCAGGGACAGGGATCTATGCCTTCCCTTAGTAAAAGCACCTCCCCCACAGTGAGAAAACACTTGTTAGGCACACATTTAACCATTTGATTGCGCTACTCAGGGGTAGGGAACCTGTGGCTCTCCAGCTGTTGTAGAACTACATTTCCCATGAGGCATTGCAAGGCTGATGGATACAATTACTCCCAGAACCATGATGGGAAATGTAGTTCTACAACAGCTGGAGAGCCGCAGGTTCCCTACCCCTGCGCTAGGTGTTAACCCCTTCCCAGCCCGTGTCACAGTACAGTGACAGTGCATATTTTTAGCACTGATCATTGTATTAGTTTGATTGGTTCTGATAAAGTGTCACTTAGTGTCCGATTTGTGCACCACAATATCACAGTCCGGCTGATTTCCGCCATTACTAAAAAAAAATATATATATATACCCGTATTTCATTTTAAAAATCTCATAGCCTTATCTAAAAGCCCCTGTCACTAAACTCTGCTAAAATCCTATGTGTGCATGGACACAACATTCAAGGGATTTTAGAAGCAGGAAAAAAACCATCAGACACCCCTAGAAGCAGCTGCAAAAACATCCATTGCGCATGAGGCCTAAGGAGTGCCTAAATGTGTAGAACGGAGCACCCCTTTGTATTATCACAGTGCATTGTCTGATTGGATGCAAGCATTGCTTGTAGGAGTTGGGCAGTTTAAGCTCCCCAGCAGTGGATGGAGACCTTGGCTCTGCCAGGTATCGTCTGTCTTGACAAATCCCTCATACTTACCACACACATTACAATCTGACCATACAATCGTCTTTAGATTTACCAAACTATGTGGTTAGAGGACCTACCTAAATGATACAATGAATCTGCATCCAATTGGACAGGCCCTTGCACTGTTTTTTTTAGATCTAAAGAAGATTGCACAGTCAGATTGTAACATGTGTGATAAGCTTTAAAGGGCAAGTACAAAAAAAACAGTTTTGCATGAGTTGGCAAAGATTGGAACTCTGCTATGGGTGATTGATGAGTTATAAACGATGAATTTGGAAACAGGATTTCTGTTGAATATACCGCTTAACATGCTGTATCGTGTTCCCAGAAAAAGTTCTTTGCTTATATCAGAAGAATAATTCAGCTATGACATCACTGCAATCAGGATTCCGATTAAAATACTTTGTATTTGCAATTGCAAAAAAAATTGTTTATCCTCCCAGGGTCTTTGGATTATTTTCAGCAAATGAATCAGTTGCTTTTTGAATATACTTTTTTTCACACATTATCTTTCTATATACAGTAAAGAGAAAAAACAAGAAAGAACATCTCCAAAACAACTTACTTCTCAGACTTGTGTAGCTGTGCTGTCAAAGCTGTGTGCTTCCTTTCAGTTTCTGCGCTGCATTTCTGACAGCAGCCAGCTCATTTTCTTCT
>BLSH010113176.1:389836-415403 GCA_018402905.1 Glandirana rugosa
TGTATCCTATTGTTATTACCAACGTCTTTTTTTGTAGACTTCGGTTTTTGTCGTCGACATTTTTGCAGGTCACACGTACTCCGGATTCTTATGACGTGTCCTTCAGTCAAGGTATGAACGCATAAAAATAAATTGGTGAACGGCTGGCGGCTAACCGTAGACTGCCGCCGTTTCACCGAGACATTCCGCTTTGCGGCAGTATGCTACCGCCGGCGGTATAGCGCGTGTCACTCGCGCGCGCGCGGCGGCCTCCGCGCGGGCGCGCGAGTGACACTACTTACACGGACCTCCGTTCCTTCACTCCGGGGGGGGCATCGCGGGTGGCCGGCGGCAATCGAAGCCGCCGCACTCGCTCCCTGGCCCTCCCCGGACACAGTGAGCGCGCGGGCGCGCCTCCGGCGGCGCGCGCGCGCTCACTGTGCGCGATATGGCGGCCGCCATCGTATGACGGCGTTTCGCCTTACAGAGCCACTTTGCCGCCGTCAGATGCCAATCGGCGGTCGGCAAGTGGTTAAATAAAAATACGCAAGTATGGAACTGACTTCCTGTGCAGTATTCTTAGGCCTCATGCACACTGGACGTTTTTACAGCTGCTGTTTTTGGCTTCAGATGTTTTTTTCTGCAACCATTATTGTTATCCTATGTGTCCATGCACACATAGGCTGTTAGCAGCAGTTTCTGGCAGGGGTGTTTTCTAGCTGGAAAAAACCCCAGAACTAGTGGGTTTTGGGAGGAGTCTTTCAACTGTAAAAATGCTCTTAGGTTCCTTTCACACCGGAGTAGCCCGAGCGTTAGCGGTAAAACGCTGCTAATTAGCAGCGTTTTACCGCTCGTTATAGCGGAGATATTGCGCCGCTATTTGGGCGGCAGCGGTGTGCTTTTAACCCCCCCAAGAGGTTAAACAGGGGTTAAAAGTACCAGTTTGCAGTGCTCCTGAAGCGGTGTTCAGGCACTTCGGGAGTTTTCAATGGGCAGGGGCGGTATAGGAGCGATGAATACACCGCTCCCACACCGCTGTAAAGATGCGGCGTGCAGGACTTTTTTTATCGTCTGGCAAGCGCACCGCCCCAGTGTGAAAGCACTCTGGCTTTCACACTGGGGTGTATTGGGGGGCGTATTTTAGGCGCTATTTTCTGTGCAAAAGCACCTGAAAAACGCCTTGGTGTGAAAAGGGTCTAACTGAAAAAAAAGCTGAAAAACAGGGCTATTCTGCATTTATCAGCGTTTTTGAGCCATAACCTTTTATGGGAGTATAGTTTTGCTTAAAAAAGGCTAAAAAATGCTACAGCTAAAAAAAAGCCAAAAAGTGCTGAAAAATGCTACTACAAAAATGCTGAAAAACTCACTCTACAGCCAGGGCCGTCTTTAATATGGAAGGGACCCTGGGCAAATATTTTCTTGGGCCCCCCATGCAATTTCACTCTCCACCTGCTCCGAGACATACAATAAATAGCTACTAGACTCAAAATCAGTTTACTGAATCAGATCAGCAGTGATTTTGATTGGTTGCCAGAGGTTACAGCATATCATTACCGCTTACTGAGGTTACAGCACACATTATGGCTCACTGATTTGTCGCTAGAGGTTACAGCACATGCTTTCTGCTTGTTTGGTTGTTAGAGATTACTGTACATCAATACTGCTCACTGATTGTTTGCTAGAGGCTACTGCACATCATTACTGCCCACAGATTGGTTGCTAAAGGTTACAGCACATCATCTCCTCACTGCCTGCACACCATGGACTGGGAAGCGCAAAGTCGGTTTCCTGACACCACAGAAACGTGCTGCCCTTTAGCAGATACACAGCAGTGACATCAATTATTAGTGACTCCCTCACGCATCTGCTGACATGTGCTGTTGAATTTCAAGCATGCCTTCGTCTCCCCAGTGGGCAGCATCCAGTATAAGTGATGGTGAATATGACCTCAGAGGGGCATGATATACATATGAATACCACCTTTGTTTACATATCAGTGTAGCTGGCCGCCACTATTTACGTATGAATGCTGCCGCTATTTACATATCAATGCCGGTTATTTACATGTAAACACAGGGTGTGCAGGTGAGTCATCTGTACACAACAATAGGGCAGAATTGGGCAGCTTTAGTAGCAGCACATGGATATTGGGACACAGCACAGGTCTAAAACTTCAAGGGACAAGGGAATTTAAACTAGGATAGTTGGCAAGTATGGGGCAGATTCTTTGGGCCCCACAACAATGACAGGGCCCAGGGCAGCTGCCCCTTTTGCCCTGCCTTAAAGACAGCCCTGTCTACAGCTATAGCTTTCTACAGCTAAGGTTACTGGCTTTTTTATAATGTCCAGAGTGTATGAGGCCTTATACTTGTCATCCAGACTCCTGCTAGACTCTTTACCAATGGCTCAGTGTCCACCCTTCTCTGCCAATCCCTTCACTGGCTTCTGATTACCCAAAAAAAACCTTAAAAATACAAACAACATACCAAGCCATCCACACTTCTGCCCCTGACATCACCAACCTTGTTGCCAAGTTTCTGTGGAGACATGGGGGAGTGTATGGTCATGCCTCTAGAGCGGGTTCAGCAACGCGTCAATCAATCTGGTCTACCCGTCGGTCACGGGCAGGTGACGGGTAAATCGGTGATCCTACTTTGTTCACCCCTGGACTGCTCCTTCCACATTGCAGAGGGTGCAGAGAAGGAATTGCCTTGTGTGCTGCTCTGATCGCAGCTGGCCCTTCTCCAGGGGAGGGCTGGCAGCCTTGGGCCTGGGGAGCAAGTCCGGTCAAGTGGCCCATTGAACCACCGAATCAGCTCCCCATCCATGCCCACCTGGTTTTAGAATGGATATTGATGTTATGAAGCAAGACAAATATGATACAATGTGGTAACATAATTTGATGTTAATAGCAACAAAGGAGGTTTAACAAAAATAATGTATCAATGCAGCTCATCAGTGTCCATCATTGCAGCCTGATCAGTGCCCATCATTGCAGCCTGATCAGTGCCCATCAATGCAACCTCACCAGTGTCCATCAATGCAGCCTCACCAGTGCCTGTCAATGCAGCCTCATCTATGCCTATCAGCTTAGCCTCATCAGTGCCCATTAATGCAGTCTGATCAGTGCGCATCAATGCAGCCGCACCAGTGCCCATTAATGCAGCCTCACCAGTGCCTATCAAATGCAACCTGATCAGTGCCCATCAATGCAGGCTCGCAAGTGCCTATCAGCACAGCCTGATCAGTGCCGATCATTGCAGCCTGATCAATGCCCATCAATGCAGCCTCGCCAGTGCCCATCAGCACAGCCTGATCAGTGCAGTCTGATCAGTGCCCATCCAATGCAGCCTGCAATGTAGAGAGAGTAGATTACACAGAGCGGGGATCTCCCGCTTATCTGGCGCAGCCACTGTCATATGAAGTCCAGCTTCCTGGACCGGCTCCTATGATAGACATCAACAGTGTGCTGTCTATTTTATAAGCTGGTCCAGTAGGTAGGACTTTGAAATCTGGAGATCCCTGTTCTGTGTAATCCGGTGGTGCCCCCCCCCCCGGGGGCAGCCCAATGGGCCCTGTGGTATCCATGATAGGGCCAGACCTGGGTGCCGCTCCTTTGTCTGCAGTTAGTTGGTAGCTGCACCCCTGGCCCCTACTTCCTTCCTCCACAAGAAGAAAAGTGTGAGCAGACAGCGACCGTTGGCCATTTTGAATGTAAGTTAGGGTGGCCTGGGGGGCAATTGCCACCCTGCCCCCCAACCCAGCCCTCCCCTGCCCTTCTCTCAAGTCCATCCCAGGCGCTTGTGTGTGACAGCACAAGGGATGGACGAGAGAGGAGCGCTGGCTGCGATCAGCACGGTAGGAGAACAAGCTGTAGTGTGTAGCCATCACTTCCCTTCTCTGTATGAAAGAGATGTTTCTGCTATCTGCTCTGTTACTGACTGACCTCATTCTTTGCCCTACTAATTGTCACCATCCACAACCTTACACCATCCAAAGCCCTACTAACTGACACAATCCACTGCCGTACTGTCACCATCCACTGCCTTGCTAACTATCACCATTCACTGCCCCACTAACTGACATCATCCACTGCCTTACTAACTGTTACCATCCACTGCCCTACTAACTGACATCATCCACTGCCATACTGTCACCATCCACTGCCTTGCTAACTATCACCATGCACTGCCCTACTAACTGACACAATCCACTGCCATACTGTCATCATCCACTGCCTTGCTAACTGTCACCAACCACTGTCCTACTAACTGACACAATCCACTGTCATACTGTCACCATGCACTACCTTGATAACTGTCACCATCCACTGCCCTACTGACACCATCCACTGCCCTACTAACTATCACCATCCACTGCCCTACTAACTGTCACCATCCATTGCCCTACTACCAGACACCATCCACTGCACTACTAACTGACACCATCCACTGCACTACTAACTGACACCATCCACTGCTCTACTAACTGTCACCATCCACTGCCCTACTAAGTATCAGCATACTCTGTCCTACTAACTGTCACCATCCTCTATCCTACTAACTGATCCTGTCCACTGCCCTACTGACTGACACTGTCCACTGCTCTACTGTCCCCTGTACACTGTTCTACTGACCCCATCCCCTGCCATACTGCCCCCTATAATTTGCTCTACAAATTGATGACTCCTGTACTCTGCCCCACCTATTGCTGTCCTCTATGCATCACCCTACTTATTTCTGATCTCACTGCCCTATATGCAGCCTGAAACTAGTCAAGCAAGTCAGCCTGCAGTACCAGATGTTCTGCTTTCATGATAGACTCCTGCATCAGATTTGTGGGGGTGACCAATTACTCTCCAAATATGAAAAACTGTGAATGAAAGTGAATGAGTTGATCATTGAAATAAAATTTCAGGTAGGTAGGGTAAGTTTATATTTGTACACTGACATTCGTTTTATTATAATTGTAATTCCTTTAAAAAAACAAAAAGGGTGCCGAGCCCCGGTGATCTTTCATCTCTTTCATGTTGTTCAGGTAGATCTCCATCTCTTGAAGGTTGCCTACCGCTGCTCTAGAGGCTGCCAGAGGTATCTACCTAAATACAGGGACTGACATTAAGGCGGCACTCTGCATAAATGAGCGACTCTTCTCCCTTTTGGACATTCTTTTGATTCTCTCACTGTTTGCCAACACTGTAATGTTTCCCTTGCTGAGCACTCTACCAGTCATTAACCCGTCACTACTCCCCCAATACAAATTGTTAGAGGAGATTCTGCTTTCCTGGACTTCATTGGCGCGTTCTGCCTGCACCGACCCCCGGATTGTCTACGACCACTCTCTTGCTTAACCCTTCTGTACTTTTGCCTGCCTGTTGATGACCCTGCCTGAACCGACCATCCATCCGCCTGCTCCCTTTGTACCGCACCTTCAGCCTGTTTCAAGACCCAGCCTGAACGACCACTCTCCTTGTGCACGAGTGCACCAACAGACTCCTACCAACACCAGTGACCCAGTCCAACCCTCATGCCATCCTGCATTCCCGAGCCACCTGTCTACTCTACCAGGGGTTCCCAAGTCAGGATAGTAAGGGAGGTTGCCCACTGTATAAGTCAGACCAGTCCACCAGGTACGTGACAGTATCAGACAGCCATGCCTGAGTCTGTGCAGGGGCCCTCTCCAACGGATGAACTGTGCACCCATTTGGCTGGCCTTACTCGGGCGGTAAAGTCTCTCCAGGATGAGTATGCGCGGCTGGAAGGCCAAATCCGGGAGCTCTCCGCACCACCTGCATCCGGTTCCGATTAGCTCCCTGATCACACCCTCATCACTCTGCCTTTGGAACCCGAGGTACCCCTACCTGAGTGGTTCACAAGGGACCGTAAGAAATTCCGGGAGTTTCACAGCGCATGCAAACTATACCTCGCTCTCCAACCCTGCACCTTCTCTCTAGAAACCGCCAAAGTGGGACTGGTCATCTCACTCCTCCAGGGTGAGCCCCAGGCCTGGGCTCACCGGCTACTGGAGCAGAATACCCCGGAAGTCACCAGCCTAGCACGCTTCTTTCTGGCCATGGCGCATCTGTACGAGAACCCACACCAGGCCTCCACAGCCGAAGCTGTGCTCTACACGCTCCGGCAGGGCCGCTGCCCCGTGGAGGAGTACGTGGACGAATTCCGGCGCTGGAGCGCCAACACCGCCTGGAACTCTGTAGCCCTCTGCTTCCAGTTTCGCTGGGGTCTTTCCGATCCACTCAAGGATGAACTAGCCCGTGTGGGTGTTCCCCCGACCTTGGACGCGCTGATTGACCTGGCCATCCAGATGGATTGCCGTCTGCAGGAAGGCCACCCTGAAAGACTGGTTACCCTCCAACGCCCCAGCCTCACCGCTGAGGAAAAACTAAGGCGCATGACCTATGAATTATGCCTGTATTGTAGAACTGCTGGGCACAGGGTGCGAACCTGCCCAGCCAAGCGGTCTAGGAGTCCTTACCCCACCAAAGTGGGGGTCCTGTCTCTGTCAAGTCCTACGGCCCATTTGGCGCTCCCCGTCACCCTGCAACTGCCTGCTGGAGACGTCTCTGTCCGGGCAATCATAGACTTTGGGGCCTGCAGTTGTTTTATGGACCTGACTTTCGCAGCCCAGCATCAGGTTCCTCTCCAGCCTAAGGCCCACCGAATGACGATTCACCTGGCTGACGGGTCCACCATCAGCTCAGGCACAGTAACTCACGAGACTGTTCCCATTCTCGCCCGCACTCCGGATCAGCCCCACACTGTATAGAGAGGAACCTGAGTGTTTAGTTTAGCGCTGGACAGCGAGGTTTTGTATTCTGTTCTTTTATGTGTTTTGAGCTTGAAAACCTGTAATAATAAAACCTAGCAAGCCGCCAGATTTTAAAGAAACTGAACTCCATGCTAAATCTTTTCTTCTGAAGAGTGATTCCCACAGGGGAAACAGTTGCATTACACCTGAAGGCATGTCTCAATTGCCAGGAGTGTGATACCCTGCTCCTGGCTACAACTGTGATAACTTCTCTCTAAGCAGTAGGCTATATCCACTTTAGAGTGCACTATATATGAATGGGAGCAATGAAATGTAAAACTCTCTAAAGAGGTACCTCTTACTATGGAAAACAAGCAAAGTTCTTATGAAGCAACTATCTGATTGAGCAATCTTTAACCCTAGTTCTTCTGCTAGCTAGCATTGAGGCCCGGTCTTTATGGTGGTCCACATGAGTACAGTCTCAGTAAAATCTGCACGCAGTAAATAGTGCTGCTAGTTAGATGCCAGTCCCTATGTTCTCAGTCTCTGTTAGCAGCAACAGGTTAATGGCAACCAAAAGAAAGCTTTATATGTGGGAAAAAAAGGACATCAATTTTGTTTGGGTACAACGTCGCACGCCCACGCAATTGTCAGTGCCGTATCGCAAAAAATGGCCTAGTCATTAAAGCGGAGGTCCGAGGGCTAAAAAAAAAATTAAAAGTCAGCAGCTACACATACAGTAGCTGCTGACTTTTAATATTAGGACACTTACCTGTCCTGGAGTCCAGCGATGCCGCCTCCATCACGGGTAAGGGAACCCGGACATGTAAGCAGTACAGCTTCACGCCGGGCACCTTACCGCGCATGCGCGAGCTCTGCCACGCTCTGCTACTGGCCAGGCGGCCAGAAGCAGAGCGAGCAGGGAGGAGGGAGCCGGGCTGCTGACGTCAGCGGCCGCGTCCGCCGGCCAGAGCTCCCGGATGTGTGGAAAAGGACACCTGTCTAAAGACAGGTGTCCTCTTCCCCCTCCCCCCTGAAAGGTGCCAAATGTGACACCTGAGGGGGGGTGGAATCCAATCAGCGGAAGTTCCACTTTAGGGTGGAACTCCGCTTTAAGGGGGAAATCCTTCCAGTCCTTAAGTGGTTAAGCATTTTTTTTTTCATTTCAATGGCTAGAATAAATTAATATTCTACCCAATCAAATGAATAAACCCCCAAACGCTTGACGCACCTAAAAGCGTTTGAAATAATGCGGCTTAGGTGCGTTTTTTTCAGCTGCTTTTTCCCTGCCAGGAGAAAAGCGTTTAAAAGAGCCCCAGTGTGCATGAAGCCTTAAAGTGTTACTAAACCCACAACAGTAAAACCAGTCTGTATATGCAGTAAAGCATGCTTGTTATACTCACTGTAGATCCTAAGGGGTTAATCCTCCACATTGTGTAAAAAGGCTGTTTGATCCTATTTTCTCTGATCCTCCCCTTTTTCCACTGACTCCAAAACAGGTTCGAATAAGACAGAGTTACTGGAGTCAACCTGCACATGCTCAGTTTGGTTTGTATTGCTAGAGGGTTTTTTTTTTCTTGGGGGGGGGTGCATGTGATCAGAGCAGGGCCAATCAGCACTGTCCAGTCTAGGGTTGCCACCTTTTCTTCAAGCCAAACCCAAACACTTTCATTTTTGGGGGGGGACGACGACACTGTGGACTTTAGTGTAAAGGGGAACTCTGATGTAAGGGGGTTTCTGCTCACCAAATCCCCCACTTACATCAGAGTTCCCAGCATTCCCCCTTAAAGCGGAGTTCCATCCATTTTTTATACTTTGTCTGTGCTGCATGCCCTTAGCACATACTTTTCACAATGGCCATTTTTTTTTGCTTGTAAATACCCTTTTCAATATTTTCATGACTTCCGTTCCTTCCTAGCCTAGGCGGTTACATCACTAGGCGATTCACAAGGGTTCCCGGGATAGCAGCGTCAGGTATCCCACGGGTCCTTGCGAATTGCCTACTGACTAAATCTTGTGTTATTTGCAGACACGAACTTGTCTGATTGACAGGTTGCTATAGCAATGGGGCGGGAACTTGCGCCGACATTGCTATGGCAACCTGTCAGGAAGACGGAGAGCCGCGCAGTTGCATTACCGCGCATGCACAAAATCGGGAGGAAATCCCGGAAATGAAGACAAGAGGGCTTCAGATGCCCACAGCTAAAATGGAACCTGCCTGCTTCCGAGATCAGTAAGTGCAAAACTATTTTTAAAGATAGCAAAATTGCAACACATAAGACATGTAGTAATTGTTAATCTACAGCAGTGGTTCTCAACTCCGGTCCTCAGGACCCACTAACAGGCCAGGTTTGCAGGATAACTGAAATGCATCACAGGTGATATAATTTTCTGCTCAGTGATTGCAGTATTCTAGTCTGCATCTCCCCAAGGTAATACTTAAAGTCTGGCCTGTTGGTGGGTCCTGAGGACTGGAGTTGAGAACCACTGATCTACAGGTTTGGACAAATGCAGAGCAGTTTAAAAAAAAAAAAGTGTTTGGGGGACTGGAACTCTGCTTTAAATCAAAATTCCCAAAGCCCCCTTACATCTGGGCCCCCCTTATCTTAGTTCTCACTCGCTGGGAGGCAAGAGAGAGAAGGGAGGGAGGGGGGAGACTTCAGTCACCTACAGTGGATGGTGAGCTCTCTCACCCTAGGATGAAGGCTCAGGCATCGGCACTTTCATCCACAATATATTTGCTGGCTGCTTGACTTCAAATTTCCTGCCCAAATATTGCTGGGAATTGAAATGGGAGCAAGCAGATACAGATGGGTAGGAGGAGGAGCAGATCAAGCCCTTTCTCCTCTACCATCCCTGGGGGTGCAGGGGCTGTGCTAGCTCTGGGCAGTGTGAAAGAGAGTGGCACAGACTGCAGCCAGCCCTCTGGGTGGTTGTAGGGTTGCCACCTCATCCCTTTAAACCTGAACACTTATGAATTACACAGGTTCTGTGGCTGATTAAAGTGGTAATTAAACTCACTTGGTGCCTTATCTGCATTTAATTAGCCACAGGACCTGTGTAATTCATATGTGTTCGGGTTTAAAGGGATGAGGTGGCAACCCTAGGTGGTTGGAAACTCTGGTGATTAGGGTCTGCACTCTGCACATGCCTATACACTTGGAAAGCCACAGTCTGGTCTGATAATATGTCCGGGTTTCAGACAGGCTGAACCCGGACATGTGATTCAAAACCCGAACTGTCTGGGTGAATCCTGGATGGGCAACCCTAGTCCAGACAGAGGGTTAGGGGTTCGGCAGCCTGATAGGACAATCGTGGGAAAATAAAAACTCCTCCTGCAAGCTTTAACCAGGCACTGATAGAAGTCACAAGACTGCTATGTACTGCTGATGAGAAAAGGTATTTAGCAGTTTATATTTACTAAAATAATTGCATTTCTATGTTCTGTGGGAGACCAGATATAATGAATGCAGGGTTCTGGGTTTAGTAACACTTTAATGGAGGTTAAATAATTCTGGATAAAAGGTTTATCTTATCAACGTCTGCCTGCAGTGTGTATCTCAGTATACATGATTTGTCTGTTTTTCAGTGCAAATCTTACAACAGTTTTTATATAGAAACATTCAAACGCCCAAAACCATCTTCCCCTTCTAATGACATGCAGGAATGGGCAGGTATTTCATATTATAAACACTAGAGCTCCACGTAGTGAGCTATTTGTCTGCTCTTGAGATGCCATTTTATAGTAGATAGTCTCGTAGGCTTCAATGACTTATAGTCTACAAAAAAATGGCCGCCATCATTAACTTTTCCAGGACAGTTTTAGGATCTTTTTTTTTACAGATCTTGCCGTGCTAAGGCATAAACCTAAGAAGGATATGTGAGAAGGTATGTCTGAATATTCTTTAATGGCTTGATGAATAAAGGAGCACAGATCTAGCAGTGCTGGTGAGGGGGAACTAAGAGAAGACGATTATTTAGCAGATAGTAGCTAAGGAGTTACATAGCAATTGGCAAATGCTTTTCTGTTGTTGTATACAGATTGGTTGTGATAAAACTGCACAGTGCTTTGGAGAGGCACTTTATATACTAATGGCCTAATTACATTTATACGGTGTGTAAATGCGTGTTGCATTAGGGCTTCCGATGCAACGAAACATCCCAATAATCTGACGTCGCCAAATGTTTGCTGCAATGCACTATGTTGCCATGCGGTGCAGTGTGTTTCCTTAGTACATTGGGGTGCCATTCAGAATGAATGATACTACAATGCATAGATTTACACCGATCGGCCATAACTTTACGACCACCGAGAGGTTAAAGTGGAGGTTCCCTCAAAAGGGGAAATTCCTCTTTAAAGAGGAAGTAAACCCTGATGGGTTTTATTTCCTCTTTATTACCCTGCAATGTAAAAGCATAATGGGCTAGTAGAGCTGCACGATTCTGGGCAAAATGAGAATCACGTTTTTTTTGCTTAGAATAAAGATCACGATTCTTGCAGTGTAACATGATCTTACAAATTATACAAAAAAATTGGGCGAACTTCACTGTTTAGTTTTTTTTTTTAATTGCGTTTGAAAAACCGCTGCGCAAACACCGCGTGACATAAAATATTGCAACAACCGCCATTTTTTTCTCTAGGGTCTCTGCTAAAAAATATATATATATATATATATATATATATATATATATATAATGTTTGGGGGTTCTAAGTAGTTTTCTAGCAGAAAATACTGGATTTTTAACTTGTAAGCAACAAATGCCAGAAACGATTTAGTCTTTAAATGATTAAAATGAGCTATTCTACATACTAGAGTTCATTCATTTGATAAGTACAAACATTGTATTACTTCGCTTAGCTTCTTTTATCAGTAATGTTCTCAGACTTGGCAGGCTGTCCAGATAGCAGAGTCTCGCTCAGACTTAGGGTCCTTTCACACGCACAGACCGTTCAGGTCCATCTGCCAGTTTTTTAGGCGGACCTGAACAGACGCTCCATTATCCTCTATGGAGCGATGGATGTCAGCAGTGACATGTCCGCTGACATCCAATCTGCTAAACACAGACGGATGGAAACCCTATTTTCCATCCGTCAAATGGATCGGATGAACACGGACAGACGGTCCGTGTTCATCCGATCCCCCATAGAGGAGAATGGAGCTCTGACAGGTCCGTTTCTGCACGGAATGCAGAGACTGTGCTGTCATCCGCCGGCTCAGCGGGGATCAACGAATGGATCCCCGCTGAGCAGCGGAGCCTGTTAAAATGGGCTCCGCTCGTGTGAAAGGAGCCTTAGAAAAAGGTTCCTGGGGAGACTTCAGGCGACTTGCATTGACTTATATTATTAGGCTGGGTTCACACCTATGCAATTTGCATGACACTTGAAATTGCATTGTTTTCAAGGTGTCCTGTTCACATAGGTGCGTTGCATTCGTACTCGGCATTGCACAGAAAACATGTGCGTTTTCTGTGCAATGCAGTGCGAATTCCCAGCTTATTAAGTTCAATGGGAACACATCTAACACGGAGATGTGTTCCGCACTGAATGGGGATATTTCTCCCTGCTCGCAGTCTGCGGAACCCTTCACAAAGCGCAGCTCAGTTCACGCAATGCGCAGTGGGCAGTTGGCTGTGAAGCCGCAAGCAGCAGAGCCACCTGCCCACAGTTAAGATACCGGTGCCAGGAAGCCAAAGGCTAGTGAGGAGCAAGCCTGAGTGAGGATGGCGCTGGATCCCTGGACAGATAAATGTCCTGTTATTGAAAGTCAGCAGCTACAGGATTTGTAGCTGCTGACCGTTGATTTTTTTTTTTTTCAGAGTGGAGAACCGTTTTAAAGGAGAAGTGCACCCTAAAACTAAAATCCCTGCATCTACAGACATCCATGATCGAAAACATTTAAAACGAACCTATCTAGCCCTGTAAAGAAGGAATCAGCATACATACCTTTTCTGCAGCTGATCCCACGCTCAGCTGCGGCCTTGCTGTGTAGGCGGGTGCAGAGGACTCTCCCGAAAATGGAAGCCCCATAGGAAGTCCATGGGTGACGTCACTTCCCATTCATTTCACAGACGTGTCCTCTGCAGAGCTTCCTCCGCTGGAGACTGGATCGGATCGGTGAAAAGGTATGTATACAGATTTTTTTTTTTCTTTACAGGGCTAGATAAATTAGTGTTAGAATGTGGATGTCTGTAGATGCAGGTATTTCAGTTTTAGGGTGGACTTACACTTTAAGTGAATAAAATTGATTATCTTGTTACAATAGCTACTGAAAGTTGGTGGGATATATTAGGCTACTTCCACATTCGGGCCGCGTTAGCGGGAAAGCGCCGCAAGAAGGGGTTAAAAGCGCCCGTGTTGCGGTGCTTCCGAAGCGCTGCCCATTCATTCCAATGTGCAGGGGTAGTTTAGGAGCAGTGTATACATCGCTCCCAAACTGACCCAAAGATGCTGCTTGCAGGACTTTTTTTCCCGTCCCTCAAGCGCATCGCCTCAGTGTGAAAGCACTCAGGCTTTCACACTGAGGTGGCAGTTTTCAGGCTCTATTTTTACTGCTAAATGCCTAAAAACTGCCTTCAGTGTGAAAGGGGTCTATGGTAGCAAGTAAACATGTTGTCCCTAAAGTTGATGTGTTAAAAGCAGAAAAAAATGGTTGTTTCACTTTGTTGTGCATGGGGCTGCGTAGTCGCAGACTGGTCAGGACGCCCTTGCTGATCCATGTTCATAGCCAAATGTGCCTACAATGGGCATGTGAGCATCAGAACTGGACCACAGAGCAATATAAGAAGATGTGGTAATAATAATAAGCAGCTCTTCCCCAGCCCCAAACAGTGACCAAAACATATAAATATTTGACATATAAATAAATATATGCACATTCAATAATAGATATCCCAGAAAAATTCCAGTGCCCCACTGTTAGTGCTCATAATCACGATCTTGTGCTCCAAAAAGTCCACAAGGTGCCAAACTGGCTCAGTGCTTCAAGTGATGTACTGCTACTAAACAGTATGGTGATCCCATGTAAGTAATGGCTATAATCGAGTCAAAACACACTCATTTAAACATAGCATGTCACTGCATTGTATCAGGACAAGGACCAGAACTTCACCACCTTATAACCAGGACCAGGAATGGAAGTCTCCACCTCAGGCTCTGTGCCCCCAATACAGCTCAATGTGCATGCTACAACTAAGCAACTTTTTACTACTTTGTTTAGTTGTAGCATGCACACTCAGCAGGTTCTCAGTGTTGTTGGCTGTCTCTACAGGAAGAGTATTCACTTTCCCATCTTGTTTTAGGTAGTGGAAGAAACCCTCCTGCTTTGCTGTATGAAGCTGACTTTCCTGGTGGTAGGCCTGTTGACGTGAAGATTTTGGTGTCACTCCTGCCAACGGGACTGTCGCTTGTCATGAATGCAGTTCCCATGTCTGAGCTGTATTGGGGGCACAGAGCCCTAGGTGGAGAGTTACATTCCTGTTTATAAGGTGACAAAGTACTGGTCCTTGTCCTGATACAAAGTTGCGGCATCCTATGTTTAAATGAGTGTGTTTTGACCCAATTATAGCCTAGGGCAGGGGTGTCAAACTGGCGGCCTTCCAGCTGTTGCCAAACTACAAGTCCCATCATGCCATTGTCTGTGGGAGTCATGCTTGTAATTGTCATCCTTGCAATGCCTCATGGGGTTTGTAGTTCCGCAACAGCTGGATGGCCCCCAGTTTGACACCTATGGCCTAGGGTCATTAATGTGAGTTACTTACATGGGGCACGTGGGATCACGAGACCGTTTTGTAACTTTTTGGAGCACAAGATTGTGTTTATGGACACTAACATTGGAGCACTGGAATTTTTTGGGGGATGTCTGTTATTATTGAATTTGTACATATTTTTTATATTTATATGTCAAGCTTTGTTTTATTTTGGTCATGGTTTGGGGCTGAGGAAGCGATGCTCATTATTCTTTTCACATGTAATTAGTTGTGTGCACATTTTAGGGATTGTGTTTGGAGCAGCTGCTGGGCAGACTTTATATTACAATTTACCTAGGCACTGGTAACTAAGGATGGGCTGTTCGGAACCGAGCGTGCCAGAGTCCGCCAAGAAGTGAACCCTGCACTGTGCTAATCATAGGCAGCGAGACATTTCCCTGATCACTGCAGCCGTGCATCGGGGAATGTCTCATTGCCTGTGATTAGCGCAGTGCAGGGTTCACTTCCTGGTGGGCTCGGGCACGTTCGGTTCCGAACAAGCCTGAGCCTATCCTTACTGGTAACACTAATGTTTGGTTTCGGTTCTGTACACTTCATATTGAGGTCGTTTTTTTCTACCACCATGGACATTTTTCATTTCAATGCAAGAAAGTGGCCTGGTCTGATGATTCACATTTTCTTTTATGTCATGCAGAAGGCCAGGTACGCGTGCGTCACTTACCTAGTAGTGTTATTTTGGTGGAGGCGTCAGTGTAAAGCTTTGGGCAGTGTTCTTTTAGAATACCTTGGGTCTTGCCATTCATGTGGATGTTACTTTTGACACATACCAACTAACTAAACATTGTTGCTGACCAAGTAAACCCATTCATGGAAGCAGTATTCCCTGATGGCAGGATAATGTGCCCTGCCACGCTACAAGAATAAGAACAGTTTGAGAAACACAACACAGTGTGTGAGGTGTTGACTTAGCCTCGAATTCTTCAGATCTCAATCCAATTGAGCATCTGTGGGATGTCCAGGAAAAAAACAAGACTGATCCATGGAGGCCCTACCTCATAATTTACAGCGCTTATAGGATCTGCTACTGATTGCTTGGTGCCAGATACCGCAGCATAGCTTCAGAGATGCCTCGAAGGTTTGGGCTGTTTTGGCGGCAAAAGGGGGACCTACTCAATATTAGGTGGGTGCTTATAAAGTTATGGCTGATTGATGTACATTAGGGCAGGCCTCGACTAACCCCGGGCGCCAGGTCGCCATGGCGACCAGAAATCGCGTCCTGTCGAGTGACTGCCGTTCCTTCTCTCCCCATGTTAAAACAGCTGTCAGATTCAGCGAGAGCCGAGAGCCGTTCTCTGCTTAATCTAACAGCTGTTAAACTTGGCTGGCTGCCTGGAATAGTTGTTGATAGTTAGAAGAATAAAGGAGCAAACAATGTATCTTCTTCTTTCAAAGCAATGATCTCCGGGCTGTTATCAGGAAAGTTTAACCATTTATAGACTAAACCCTCTCTCACATTAGTGGCTTACAATTAAATATCCAGTGTTTTCTGCTAGAAAATGACTTGGAACCCCCAAACATTATATATTATTTTTTGGCAGAGACCCTAGAGAATAAAATGGTGGTTGCTGCAATATTTTATGTCACATGATATTTGCGCAGCGGTCTTTCAAGCGCAATTTTTTGGAAAAAATACACTTTTAATGAATAAAAAAAAATCTAAACAGTAAAGTTAGCCCATTATTTTTTTGTATAATATGAAAGTTGATGTTACACCGCGAGAAATGTGACCTTTATTCTAAGCAACAAAATTGTGATAAAGCCCTGCGTACCATCAACAATTACCACTCTATGTGCAGCTGGGCTCCAGTATTTCATGGTGACCGGAAACCCACCAGAGCAATGAAAAGTCACTGTGGGGGACACACATTTAGGCAGGAAGTGGCTGCAAAGAGGCAGCATAAGATCAGCAGCGTTGGAATACTTTTCACCTTTTTTTTTGTATTTTATTTACAATGTCACTAAGGCTTTGTTTAGATGTGCAAGTTGGGTGGTAATAATGTGCAGTAGAGATGTTTTTGCCACCCTTAAGCTCCATTAGGCAGCAGATGAGGGTGTTTTACATGCCGCAGTCACGATGCATTTGGCATAATGAGGAGTTTCCCCCATAACAGGTTTTTTAGTGTCACTCTTTCTGGCCAGCCTATAACCCTGATGTAACGGTGGAGTTATTGACTGGCTGCTCTGCTGTGAGTAAGTTAGGGGCGCAAATTACTTGTCTTACCCCGGGAGGCGCTGACAACCCAACACTACGCTATAAAAAAACTGGCTCCTAACTTTTTTAGCTGGCTCCTAGATTCAAGGCAAATTTGTCAAGCCCTGCATTAGGGTTGCCACCTCATCCCTTTAAACCCGAACACATATGAATTACACAGGTTCTGAGGCTAATTTAATGCAGATGAGGCACCAAGTGAGTTTAATTACCACCTTAATCAGCCACAGAACCTGTGTAATTAATATGTGTTCGGGTTTAAAGGGATGAGGTGGCAACTCTAATGTACATTGGCCCAAAGACATCGAAAGGTTTGTACTGGGAAATGTTCACCATGTCTATGAGCATCTTCAGTACACTCTGCAGCCTGGTCAGTCATACACAAAGATATTATTTTGCTGTTTTCTATCTTCATACATCAGAGCACACTGAACTTGCATCTCTCATTTATTTGTTTTTAACCCTTTCACTGCCAGAGCTTCTTTTATTTTCTTTTTTTAAACACATACGAAAATATGCACGTTTTGACAGAAAATATAGCTCTGAAAACATTAATATTTTTTTCTTAAAGCTAAGAACCTAACAAATAGGCTTCACATGGCCAAATTGTGGCTCCATGGGCATGGAGAAAGGCCAGAAGTAATGATTGGATTACCTCCCCCGCCACCACCCCTTCACCGGCTGAACACATTAGCGCTGAGGGAGGCATTCCTCCATCAACACTGACAGTATTGATGGGGAATCGAGTGATTTCTTTTCTTTCCAACTGTAGTGGAAAATCAGTTCATCTATGGGCTACTTTAAAGATCTTGAGGAGGGTAGTATGTTGGCAGAGTCATATATTTTCCTCCTAATTGCTATTGTATAGATTAAACTGGTACCAGGGTGCCCAGCTTCATGCATACATCATTACGAGGTAAGATTATTTAGCAGTTTGATATTGCATGTACTACCCAATCACTTTATATTGTACATGGCCAGCTTAACACTGATATTTTGGTTGTTTTTATTTTCTATACAGGAAAGAATGTTTGCAGGATTATTTATGTGAGTGAGACTCTTATGATAAAAGATGTGGCGCAGAAGAAAGCTTGGCAAGAAATCACACCTGGGATTGGAAGAGTTACGGGTACAACGAAGAGAACGAGAAACAGGTAATAGGCATAGCATTAAACGCGTGCTGTGATCGATGTGTCCTACGGACACAGGTAAAGTGCCAATCACAGTGGCCCTTTACTATGTGATCAGCTGTGTCCAATCACAGTGGTTCACAGTGTAAACAGACTTGTTGACTATTGGCAGCGTTCTCCTCAGCTCAGCGAAGCTGGCCCCCCTACAATCAGCACAAATAAAAACTCAGGTGTGTTTCTTTAGTGCTAAGTTTGTGGTGTTTTGTGCCACAAAAATTTATATTTGTGCTGCTTTTATTTTTAAGATATTAGCAATTGTTTTTTCCAGTCTATGACATTACCCAGCCCCCCTACAACAGCCAAAGGACACGAAACTGTCTTACTTGTAATGCAGTCTCATCAGTGTGCCCAGCAGTGCAGCCTCACCAGTGTCCCCAGCAATGGGGCCTCACCAGTGTCCCCAGCAATTCCCAGCAATGCAGCCTCACCAGTGTCCCCAGTAATGCAGCCTTACCAGTGTTTGGTTTGTGCTGTTTAAATTTCCCTTCTATCTCTTATTGTTTTTGCAATATTAATGATTTATTAAAGGTCACCAAAGGTCACTCAGCTCCCCTACAATAAATACCCAAAATACACCTAACCGGGCTCGTTGGTTAGTGCTACGTTTGTGTTGGTTTGTGCTGCTAAAATTTTTTATTTGTGCTGTTATAGTTTTTTAGGTATAACATTTTTTTTTTTATCAGACCTCACCCACTTTGGCCCCCCCAACAATCAGCACAAATAAAAACATAGGTGTGTTTCTTTAGTGCCAAGTTTGTGGTGTGTTGTGCCACATAAATTTACATTTGTGCTTCTTTTATTTTTAAGATATTAGCAATTGTTTTTTCCAGACTATGACATCATCCAGCCCCCCCCCCCCTACAACAGCCAAAGTATACAACCCTCCCCCCCCCAAATTGTGTGGTACCCGGGGCGGACTGACCCCCGTTGGCACTGGTAAAGCTGCATTTCTGGGGACGCTGGTAAGGCTGCATTGCTGGGGACACTGGTAAGACCGTTTTGCTGGGCACACTGGTGAGGCTGCATTTCTGGGGACATTGGTGAGGCTGCATTACAGGTAAGCCAGTTTCGTGTCATTTGGCTGTTGTAGGGGGGCTGGGTGATGTCATAGTCTGGAAAAAACAATTGCTAATATCTTAAAAATAAAAGCAGCACAAATATAATTTTTTGTGGCAAAAAACAGCACAAACTTAGCACTAAAGAAACACACCTGAGTTTTTATTTGTGCTGATTGTAAGTGGGCAAAGTGGATGAGGTTTGATTAAAAAAAAAAATGCTATAACTAAAAAACCATAACCACACAAATAAAAAATGTTAGCAGCACAAACATAGCACTAACCAATGAACCCGGTTTTGTGTCTTTTGGGTGTTGTAGTGGGGCTGAGTGACCTTTATTAGATCATTAACGCAAAAAAACGATAAAAGGTAGAAGGGAAATTTAAACAGCACAAACGTAGCACTAACCAACAAGCCCAGTTTCGTGTCTTTCGGGTGTTGGGGGGGTTGAATGACCTTTGATGACCTTTAACCACTTCAGCCCCGGAAGGATTTCTCCCTTTAGGGCCAGAGCACTTTTTGCGATTCGGCACTGCAACGTTGTACCCAAACTAAATTTGCGTCCTTTTTTTCCCACAAATAGAGCTTTCTTTTGGTGGTATTTGATCATCTCTGCGTCATTTCTGATCACCACTATAAACAAAAGAGCGACAATTTTGGAAAAAAAAACAATATTTCCTACTTTTTGCTAAACTACATATCCAAAAAAAACTATTTTTGGTTTTGGTCGATTTTGTATTCTTCCTCATACTTTTTGGCAGAAAAAATCTCAGTCGCATATTTTGACTGGTTTGCGCAAAAGTTGCCGTGTTTACAAATTATGAGAATTAATTTATGGGGTTTTTATTTTTTTTTTTTTACTAGTAATGGCGGCGATCTGCGATTTTTTAGCAGGACTGCGACATTGTGGCAGACATGTCGGGCACTTTTGACACTTTTTTGGGTCCATTGGCGATCAGTGCTATGAAAATGCACTGATTACTGTATAAATGTCACTGGCAGGGAAGGGGTTAACCTGCAAGGGGCGCTCTAAGGGTTAACTGTGTTCCCTGTGTGTGTTACTAACTGTATGGGGGCTGAGTGGGGGAGGAGAGTGATCGCGGCTCCCATATACAGGGAGCTTGCAATCACATTCCTTCTCCCTATCAGAACGAAGATCCGTGTGTTTACATACACGGACCTCTGTTCAGTCACTGCAGGGGAGCCATCGTGGGTAGCCGGCGGAGATTGAGTCCGCCCTACCCGCTCCCTGGCTCACCCTGAAACACAGTGAGCGTGCGCACTCACGATCTGCGATCTCGCAGCCGCTGTCAGGTGATGGCGGTTTGCGATATCGAGCCACTTTGCCGCCGTCAGATGAAGGCGGGCAGTCGGCAAGTGGTTAATAAATCATTACTAAAACAAAAACGTTCACAGATAGAATGGAAATTTAAACAGCACAAACGTAGCACTAACTAATGAGCCCGGTTTCGTGTCTTTTGGCTGTTGTAGGGGGGGCGACCTTTAATAAATCATGAATAACACAAAATTGATAAAAGATAGAATGGAAATTTAAACGGCACAAACCAGCACAAACGTGGCACTAACCAACCAACCCAGTTTCGTGTCCTTTGGCTGTTGTAGGTGGGCTGGGCGATGTCATAGTCTGGAAAAAACAATTGCTAATATTTTAAGAATAAAAGCAGCACAAATGAAAAATTTTGCGGCACAAAACAGCACAAACGTAGCACTAAAGAAACACATAAATAATAAGCCAATCAGGGGAGAGAGGGGGCCGGGCCAGGTCGGCGATCTGTGTCTGAATGGATACACGGAGCTCTGACTCGGCTTGGGTGCCTCTATAGAGAGCTGCTCGCTGAGGGGGCACTCAATAGGAAGGAGGGGCCAGGAGCACAGAAGAGAGACCTGAGAAGAGGAGGATCTGGGCTGCTCTGTGTAAAACCAACTGTACAGAGGAGGTAAGTATAAAATGTTTTTTTTTTTTTTTTTTAAATAGCGAGCCTTTACAATTACTTTAACACTGACTTGGTTGCAGGAATGAAAATCGTTCCGTCTGTAGCCGGCTTAAGCAAATTGGACTATTGTTCTAGTCTGTAATTTATGAATTTTCTGTGCTTAGCAACAATAATAGTATTTTTGTCCAACTAGCCCTAAGGAAAGCACGAAGAGAACAGCAGCTGATAAGCAAAAGGTTACTGCGGGATCACACTGATGATGAGGAATTTCTGGAAGAAAATCTGCAGCACCACTTCCTCTCTGAGCAGCAGGTTTGTTAGCCATTGATGTCCTAATAAGGGGTCTCCAAACTTTCTAAACAAAGGGCCAGTTTACTTTCCTTCAGATTTTAGGGGGACCAGACTGTGGCCTGAGGGAGTAGAAAATGTCATGGTTTCAAAAGGATTAAATAATACATCATCTTTGGTGTCAGTGCAAGGAACAGTATCCCTTTCGTTGGTGTCAGTGGCAGGAATTATGCCTCACTGTTGGTGTCAGTGGATGGAATAAAGTTCCAAGGACCTGATAAAGGCAAGCAGAGACCACTGTCCTAAATCACCAGAAACAATTTTTAAATGTTTCAGTTTTTTTTTTCATTTAAAGCAAACCAATACAAACCAATAATTGCATTGAAGGAGTCTGCTAGACTGCAGAGTCCAGTGTAGACACGCAGGAGACCCTGCATACATCTGACTGCAGCAGTGCCAATGGGGTTCTGAAGCTCGCGCTGCTCTTGTTTACGGTTGGCTCATTTCCTCTATCATGTTTCTGTTGTCTGTAAGAGCCGGTTCACACTACAGCGATCCGACTTCAGGCACGACTTCATAGGCGACTTCAGCATGACTTTGAGCGACTTCAGCATGACTTTGGGCAACTTACAACGCGACCTGAAGCGGCCTCCATGCCAGGCGACTTTGCCTGAGCCAATCAGAGAAGGGAGGGGGTTGCCTGGGTTTTTCACTAAGTAAACTCTTTTCTTTTTGCTGTAAATCACTTCAATATAGATGGGGATCCGACTTTGGAGGTGACTTCCATTGAATTCTATGGGCACAAGTCGGATAGAAGTCACCTTGAAGTAGTACAAGAACCTTTTTTGAAGTCGGAGCGACTTCAGTAGTGTACATTAAGATGGCTCCCATTCATTTCAATGGGGTTTAAGATGTCTGACGACTTAGAGCGACACAAGTCGCCTCCCAAGTCGCTGTAGTGTGAACCAGCTCTTAAGGCTGCTCATTCTAGTAATGGGCCTGTAGGAAGTTTAGCATCAGAAAGTTTCAAAACTTGCAACTTAGAATGGTTTGACACCTCTGGAGGGGTCATGTAAAGGTACCAGTACCAGTAGCTTCAGTACCTCCATGGTGCTGTCAGGTTTTTAAGAGTCTTAAGTAAGTAAGGCAGTTTGTTTCTTTCATCTGAAATGCCACATTCCATTTCATAGCAAGTATAAGTGTTTGATTCACTCCTAAAGGTGCACTTTATAAAACCTTTAAAATTACACATACGCCAAGCAGACAGCATTTGTGATAAGTGGCTCTGTATTTCATGCTGGCATTCATCTTGTGCAGCAGCTTGCCTCATTTGATTTGCCTTGAGTCGCTTTGGATTTAAATCTGCAAGAAATGCGTCACCTTGTGTAGTTCTTTAATAGAAACTGTGAGGATAGAAATGTGGGAGCTGCCATTGTGGATTTGCTTTTAAAGTTTCAGACTGTTAACCTGATCTTCACCATTCTGAGCATTACTGGCCTGGAACAGACAAGCAGCCATTGAAATCTGAAAAGTTAACAATCCCGTCCCTTATGGCTGCCTTAGGCAATGACCTAAATATAGCCAGGATTAGGAAGACCCAAAATGTAATTGTAACTCTCTTTAAAGAATAGAATTGTGCTAAAGCAACGTCCAAAACATTGAGAGAAACCTGCTGGATTTGGCTGCCATGGATTACCTTGTAATAGGTTTTTGTGATGGTTATTTATTGAAATGTCCTGAAAATTCTCGAAAGATTTATTTTTTACTGTACACATTGTATAAATTTGACAATTATTTGAAGGTTATCCTGAGATTCATTTTGTACTTTTGTAGGTTTTACAGCTGATTAGAGATATCCAGCATGGGTCTGGGGACAAGTTAAAGTCTCTAACTGATCTTCGCCATGGACTCCAAAAGAAGGACACACAGCTCTCGTTCATCAGGTACTTCCTTTTCCCTGTTGCCTTTTAGGCTACTCTCACACTGAGGCGTTTGAAAAACGCATGCAAACATCAAGCGCTATTACCGAGTTTTTGCTGCGTTTTTCACGTGTTAGCTATAATTAGCGCTAACACCCAGGCGCTTTTCAATCGCTTTTGAAGCGCTAAAATTAAATAAATAGCACATTCCCCTACATTACATCCTGTTTACTTCCTGGTATTTTGACCTTTCCACAACCTCTGGGCTTTTTGCTGGCGCTTTTAATGTGCTTTTAAAGCGGTTTACATTCATTTCAATGTATATGGGCGTTTTTAATGCACTATTTTTAGCACTCAGAATAAGCACAAAAAAATCATGCTTGCAGGACTTTTTTAGCCTCGGCACAAGCGTGGCGCCCCAGTGTGAATAGGTACATTGGAATTAATGGGCAGCGTTTTAGAAGCATTTTGGAAGCACTATTTTTAGCACAAAAATGCTAGGAAAGCGCCTCAGTATGAAAGGGGCCTTACTGTTTGTGTACATAAAGGCACATAAAGGTACATAAAGGCACTTAGTTTACCTTTCTTGGCTGATTCACCAAACAACTGCTAGACCAGTGAGCTGAATTCCTGCTAATCAAAGCCAGTGCCATTGGTTCCACTTTATGCTCATATTCTCCTCCATTCAACATTATTCAAGCCCTGACGAAGAAGGATTTCTCATAGCAAAAAAAAAAAAAAACTTGTTAGACCTGGTCTTTTATGGAAAATATTTATTGTAACTATCTTAGAAATTTTATAGATAGGCAACTCCTATCCTAATTTTGATCGGTGGTTTCAAATAAATACTACTTCAGGAGGGAACAACCATCAAATGACACACTCAGCATCTTTTCAAATAACTGTTCTGTTTATTTGGTGCATTTGACGTTTTTTATAACCATGTTCACTTAGGTATCACATTCATATTACAATTGTAGGCAGTACATGGGCAGGATAGCTTCTTATCGGTCAAAAGAATGTGAATATGTAATCAAAGCATTTAGTGCTTTGCGTAGAATATGAGTGCAGTACTGTACTGTATATGAGTAAAGCCTACAAATGTAGTACAGTTTTATACAGAATTTAAAATTTTATTTCTCGTGGTGAATAAAGAACTTTATCTGGACTGTTATCTTCAGTTTAGAACTGTCTTCCTGTCTTTCTGTCTAAAACGATCATTCTGAAAGCCAAGTTGGAGCCCCTCGGGGTTCAGAGGGCAGCCTCAGTGCAAGGTTGCCTCATTAGGCCTGAATCTCCACCTAGCCCTGAGTCCAGCACTCCACCATCTTACTTTATTGACAAAGTGACTGGCATTGACATTCTATCTGGTAATCATGGGCTAAGTGATTGATATTAGCGCAGACAGACAGAAGATAGACACGGAATTGCAGATGGGTTTACAGTAACAGTGACTGACACTGGTAAAACAGTAATGCCAGATAATCCTTAAAGGACAAATTGTCATTTATTTTGAACCAGGCAATAAGAACAAATGCAATAGAGTGAAAAGACAGACATATATAACCCAACTAATGCTGACAGATACAAACGGACAAACTGATTGGCATGGATAAACAAAGTGGACTGGTGGGCATGGACAAACGGACACAGATGAGCGACTGATTTGCGGCAGTTTATGTTCTAGTGTGTTAATGGATGGGGCCTTTTTATTCACAGAAACACATAGACAGACAAAAATATTCCACAACAGATGGTGAGGAGACAAAAACGATGTCCCTATATCTAATTTTCCATGCTTTATTAATACCGTAAGGCTAGAAGAGACTACACAGGGCCCGTACAGCCTACCTGACACCCCCCCCCTTCCCTGTGCAAAAATTTCAAACCGAAAATCCCCCCTCCTAGCACAAATGTCCCTTACCCCAAAAAAAATCACCTGCTTAGCACATATCCTCTTTCTTCTGAATATTTCTATCCTAGCACAAATCTTCTCCCCCAAATCCCCCCTGCCAGCACAAATCCCCCCAATTCTGTCTATTATCCCTAATTCCCCCTTTTCCTCCTGGCACAAAATCTCCCCCATCTCCTCTCCCAGCACAAATCTTCTTTCTTCAATCCCCCTCCTAGGAATAATTCCCACAAATCCCTCCTCTTAGCACAACCCCCTCTACATCACCCTTCCCAGCACAAATTCTTCCTCCATACCCAAATCCCACCCCCCCCCCAGTACTAATCCCCACCCCCTCTACTAGCTCAAACATCCCCTCTCCTGGTTCAACAACCCACCCCCCCCCCAAAACTCTTCCTAGCACATATCCCCCCCCCATTCTTCTTCCTCGCACATATCCCCCCCCATATCTTCCTCTTCACACATATCCCCCCCATCTTCCTCTTCACACATATCCCCCCCCCATTCTTTCTCTTCACACATACCCC
>BLSH010113176.1:425372-437098 GCA_018402905.1 Glandirana rugosa
GGGTTTTGTGTGTCGAGTCCGTTGTTATTGACCGAGTTCTTCTTCGTGTGATTCCAGGACCTCACCGGATCGGTCAGAGGTCTGGAATTAGGGGATCTTTTATACACCTCCCTCGACTTCCAAACTCAATGGTTTCCAGTCGGAGTTTTGGAATTACAGAACCTCTCCTAGACGTTTCTCCTCACCCTGTTTTAGGGAGGACTCTCCACACGTTTTGACCACCGGTTTGCAGACTGGAGACACTAACGGTTGTTCCCTAAACGGTGGTTCATGTTTCAGTACAAAACGCTTCCCCAGTTTATTAATAAAGTGAGTAATTGGTGCAACGTCGCACGACCGCGCAGTTTTCAGTTAAAGCGACGCAGCGCCGAATCGCAAAAAGGGCTCCGGTCCTAAAGCTGGAAATCCTTCCGGGGCTGAAGTGGTTAATGAGTGAAATAATTATTTGACCCCTTCGCAAAACATGACTTTGTACTTGGTGGCAAATCCCTTGTTGGCAATCACAGAGGTCAGACGTTTGGCCACCAGTTTTGCACACCTCTCAGGAGGGATTTTGTCCCACTCCTCTTTGCAGATCCTCTCCAAGACATTAAGGTTTTGAGGCTGACCTTTGGTAACTCAAACCTTCAGCTCCCTCCACATATTTTCTAGGGGATTAAGGTCTGGAGACTGGCTAGGCCACTCCAGGACCTTAGTGTGCTTCTTCTTGAGCCAGTTATTGTTGCCTGAGCTGTGTGTTTTGGGTCATTGTTATGCTGAAATACTCATCCACGACCCCAATTTTCAATGCCCTGGCTGAGGGAAGGAGGTTCTCACCCAAGATTTGACAGTACATGGCCCTGTCTATCGTCCCTTTGATGCAGTGAAGTTGTCCTGCTCCCTTAGCAGAAAAACACCCCCAAAGCATAATGCTTCCACCTCCATGTTTGAAGGTGGGTATGATGTTCTTGGGGTCATAGGCAGCATTCCTCCTCCTCCAGACATGGTGAGTTGAGTTGATGCCAAAGAGCTTGATTTTGGTCTCCTCTGACTACAAAACTTTCACCCAGTTTTCATCTGAATCATTCAAATGTCCATTAGCCAACTTCAGACGGGCATGTACATGTGATATTTTGAGCAGGGGGACTTTTCGGGCACTGCAGGATTTCAGTCCTTCACGGCATAGTGTGTTATCAATTGTTTTCTTGGTGACTATGATCCCAGCTGCCTTGAGATCATTGACAAGATTCTCCCGGGTAGTTCTAGCCTGATTCCTCACCACCGTTCTTATGATCATTGAAACTCCAGGAGGTGAGATCTTGTATGGAGCCCCAGACCGAGTGAGATTGACAGTTATTTTGTGTTTCTTCAATTTGCGAATAATTGCACCAACTGTTGTCACCGTCTCACCAAGCTGCTTGGCGATGATCTTGTAGCCCATTCCAGCTTTGTGTAGGTCTACAATCTTGTCCCTGACATCTTTGGACAGCTCTTTGGTCTTGGCCATGGTGGAGAGATTGGAATCTGATTGAGTGCTTCTGTGGACAAGGGTCTTTTATACAGGTAACAAGCTGAGATTATGAGCACTCCCTTAAGGCTGGGTTCAAACTGCCGCACAGAGAGGCTCACAGCTGGGGTCCGGTGCATCCCCATTCACCGTTTCAGGTCTGATTTCAGTCAGAAATTTTGGCTGAATTAGGACCTGAAACGGACCAGAAGACACACAGGACTCCTGTGCAATTCACTTCGGAGCCACTCTGGAGTTGTACGAACTGGCATAGAGAGCCAGTCACAATCGCCTGACATGCGAATTGGATGCAGGAAAAACCTGCATCCATTTCGCAATAGTGTGAACCCAGCCTTAAGAGAGTGCTCCTAATCTCAGCTTGTTGCCTGTATAGAAGGCACCTGGGAGCCAGAAATCTTGCTGATTGATAGGGGATCAAATACTTATTTCACTCAGTAAAATGCAAATCAAGTGATAACTTTTTTTAAAACGTTTTTCTGGATATTTTTGTTGTTATTCTGTCTCTCACTGGTAAAATAAACTTACCATTAAAATTATACACTGATCATTTATTTGTCAGTGAGCAAACATACAAAATCAGCAAGGGATCAAATACTTTTTTCCCTCACTGTATGTATGAATGTGAATTAGGATATAGTGCTGCATACATTGATAGTGCTGCATAAGTACCTGTAATAAATAAAACAAATAAATGTGCGTACAACACACCTATTGCAGCTTGCAAAACACTGTGCAATTGGCTGAATTGGACCGCATGGGTGTGAACACCCATGCAATCTGATTCCAGTGTAGAAAAAAAAGGTGTCTACACTTTTCCTGCCAAAATGAATGACTCCAATCGCACTGAAAAAAAATTGCATGTGATTTGAACAGGAATGTGGTGTGATTCCTGTCCGAATCACTTGCGGTTTCCCCGCACCGCAATAGTGTGAACCAGAACTGAAGGATAAGTATGCTTTTGGTAGACAGTGTATTTATTCATATTTTTTTAAAGACTTAAGATGCAGAGGGAACGTGGCAATACTATAGCCTCTCTATGATCAGGCCTTCATGGAGTTGGCGGCAATACCCATATGCCAACATCCAGCTACATCGTATAATAACAAGTGTTTCTCTGTGCAACAGCCAGGGCACAGAATTCAGCAGTAGGTTCCTTCTGTATCTGGGGTCTTTATAACAATAGCAGGGGTGCATTTTTCAATAGTACACTTACCTTTCAATGTATAAGTGCAGTGTGACATAATCCCTTATAATGATCACCTTAAAGATGGGGTACAGCTTTGGGAACTTGGCTGCGGAGAGAACACTCTCCCAGTGTGCCTGAAATGTAATATTGTAAGTGAAAATATTTTAGTGCACTACACCTACCCAAAACTAACACATCACTTTTTTTGTTTGAAATGACCATTGACATACTTAAGCAGTATTACAGTAATGATTCTCCCAGACAAATTAAATTTTAGCTTCATCAGTAGAAAGGATTTAAATTACTTTGATATAAACCTTTCCAAGATGGGGGTCATAGGACAGCGGGTGATTTTACATCATCTGACAAGTATGACAGCACTATAAAAATTGTAGAGGGATATTGAAAACAAAATATTGAAACGCAGATTACTAATGAAGAAGTGATGTCACCATTTGACACTGATCCCATCAATTTTACCATTTGACACTGATCCCATCAATTTAAGCTAAGCTGGCAGATGAATGATTATTAATTTAGATAACTTAAAATGTATGTCTGCACAAAATAAAACATTAAACTTAATACATTTCTACAGTACATGCACATTTTCCCTATGTTTTTGATGTTTTGTTTCTTTAAAACTTGACAAGTACAGAAAAAAGATGGGGCGGTGTCTTACAGTCCAGTAGAGGAGAACTCAGGACTGCTTTGAATTTCAGTGCACCAGAGGCAGTGTTGTCAGCTTACTATAGGAAGTAAAAAGCTCACTGGATTTCTGGCAGGATCATCCTTTTTTCCTTTTCTTGCACTATTTTTAAAAACAAAAACTGAAAATGTGCATGTGTTAGAGGTGCACTGCATATGTCCTAATTTATCCTTTTTACCTTACCTGCCATCAGTGGTAACAAAACAGTGTTATGCAAAACAGACTGTAAAGGTATTCATGGATTTGTGGAAAGAAGTATAAAAATCTAAACTGAATATTGGTCTGATATTAAAAAAAAATAATGGGGGCGTGGTCTGGACCTGGCATGAGCTGTGCACAGACCGGGAGCTTTACAGCTATCATCAAGCCGTTCCAAGTCGCTATCGCTCATGCCGGGCGAACAAAAACCGTCAATAAACCCCGGGGAGTCTCGGTCAGCTGAGATCACACGGTATATTCTCCGCCAACGCACATCTTCCTTACCGACACCCGTCACCGCTGGGACATCCAAGATAGCGCCGCCACGAAGTTGGGCATTCCAGAACTCCGGCGGTCTCCAAGAGGTCGGCACTTTCCACAGGGCCAGGTGAGCTTACCCCAGAGACCTCCCGCCCGTCATCCCCCATACCCACACCGGAGTTCCCTCGGGCAGACTTTCCCACTGACTCTGTCAGCTCCCGGGCCTCTGGGCTGCAGCAAGGGGGAGACATTCTAGCCAATCTCCCCACGCGCAAGGACATACAGGCTATGGCTGCATTCATAGTCTCAGCCCTATCCAAGGAACTACATGTTTTAAAACAGGTGGATGGGGTGGAGGAATGGGTGGTGAAACTAGAGAACGTGAAATCTACTGTAGATGCCCGGCTAGATGCACTAGAAGCCTCCCAGATCGCATACAGACAGCACCTCATAGACATTCAATTGAAAATTGATGACGGAGAAAACCGAAATCGAAGGAACAACCTCTGCTTGCGGGGTATTCCGGAGGCAACTATGGGGGAAGACCTGCGAACAATAGTAACTGCCATCTTAAACCAACTCCTGGACAAGGCTGCTACTGCAGACCTAGAGTTAGACCGGGTCTATAGAGTGCAAGGCCCCCGACCCATGCCCTCAGGTACATCGGCCAACCCACCTCCCCGGGATGTTCTCTGCAGGGTGCACTTTTACAGCATTAAGGAGGAGACCCTGCATTGGGCATGGGCCCACGGCCCCATAGACTTTGACGGTGCCATGGTTAGAGTATACCCGGACGTTTCCTGACAGACCCGAATGATGCAGGGCATGGTTCACTCCCTGTTGGAGGCTATCAGAGAAGCTGGGGCCACATACCGCTGGGGCCACCCCTTCCACCTTATAATTCAAGACCAAGGCTCCTCATTCTAACTTCGTTCTCCTGACGAGCTCCCGCAGGTGTTCCAATTTCTTGACAGACCCACTATCAACGTACCTGACTGGCTGGAGCCTCTCCTTCTGGCGGATTCAGCTAGCCCATTTGTCCCGCGCCCACAGAGGATCCGTAGGGCACAGTCCCATCATTCAAGTGCTGAACCTCCCAGACGAACCCCGGCTGCTTCGGTAGACTGATGCATGGTGAGTATTCTTATCACCCTTGTCCCTCAGGATGTGGGCTACTGTGCTAATACCTGCTGGAGATACTACAACCAGTGGGCAGCTGCTGTTTGCTTCAGTTCCACCTGTTTGTAGTGGGCCCGCTGTTCGTTGCTCCCTGCTTAAAGTTGTTAATCTTTTGCATGACTGATCAGGCTTGACCCTTTCCCCCACCTCACCTCCCCACTGCAATTGGCGTTACCAGGTCCCCAAGAACTATTGCTTGAGGGCTTCCCATGCACCAGGATGGACTTGGACAGGATTTCCTTTTCCACCTGTGGGGCCATCAAGGGGACCGGCTGCAGCCATGGTGTTTAAGCTGGAATCCATATCTCAGGGAAGAGGGTCTCCTTCTGTGTCAGTACTATCTGTGCTCCCCCAGCTACAGGGCTGCCAGTCACAGTTCTCCTGCCTGATCAGCAGACTTGTTGGGCACACAGGCTCCTGGATAGTGAGCCCTGTACGGACTGTGGGACTCAACGGGGGACTGGTCGCATACACAACACCTTATTCCGCTTGTTTATGTTATAACCTCCTTTCTTTTTTACAGGTTCATGGACATGTGTTTGTTCTGCGCCCATTGGGGTGCTCCCAGGGCCTGGCCACCTATTCGTTTATCCGTTGATGGAGACCCCCTCGGGGGGCAACCTGGACCACTGAATGCTCTCACACACACCTAATTCCCTCGGGGGTTGGTGTGCTCTTGCTGGTGGCATGGTGCGACTGGAACGTGGGGCCCACGGGGCAGGGGCCAGGTGCCAATTGTGCACTGGCACAATTTGACCCTGACCTGGTTCGGTCGCTGTAATTCTCTCAAGATTACAGTCCTGCCGCAAATACTCCATCTACTTCAAGCACTTACCATACGGTTACCTCCCCATTTTTTCCGCACGATCTGCCAGCTATTCTGGAAGTTTGTCTGGTCACATCGGAAACCGCGCCAGGCACTACAAAGGCTATCACTTCCCAAGCATTCAGGGGGGCTCGCTCTCCCAGACTTCCGGACGTATTACCGGGCCGCGCACCTGAACAGGGTAGTGGACTGGCATTGCCACGGGGCAAACAAGCTATGGCTTTCCACGGAATTGGAGGATTCGTAGGGCACGGTGTTGAGTTGGCCCGGGGCTTCTCCCCCTATTCCCAGAGAGCTGTGTGCCCACCCAACGTTGGGCAGCACCTTGCAAATTGCTCAGGAAACGTTCCGAAACACTGACATATCTCCCCTTCCATCACCCATGGTCCCCATATCGGGCAACCCTGAGTTCACCCTGGGCCGGCAGGGGGAAAAATTCCAGCGCCTTGTGGCTGGGGGATACTCCCACCTGACGGACTTTCTCATGTCCTCAGGCACAATCATCCCAGACTTGGTCCATTTGACTGACCCCCCTTTGGACTTCTGGAGCGGACTACAGCTGCGCTCCTTTCTCCGCCGTTGCTCACGTACCCCGGGTATCTTGTGTCCCCTTACGTGTTTTGAGTCAAAGGCTAACCTATACTTCACTCCCTGTCCTTAATATACTCCACTCTGATTCATCCAGGGGAAGATTATATCCCCCCGTTCCTCACCAGGTGGGAGTCCGATTTGGCCTTGCATCTTACACCAGCCCAAAGACGTATAATCCTTAATTTTGCAGAAATCATCGGTGGCTACAAGGATACAGGAGACCAGCTATAAGATTATTACCCGATGGTATAGTATACCCTCCCATTTCCACCGTATCTCCACCGGACTCCTGTTGGTGATGTGGCGGGGGGGGGGGCCCATGGGCCACATCTTCTGGGAATGCCCCAAAATTTAACAGTTCTGGCACGATGTCACTGACCTCATCAAACAACTCACAGCTGTAGATCTCCATGCCAACCCCGCGGTATGCTTGCTACATTTGAAGGACAGGCCAACTAAAAAGTACAAATCCTCACTTACAATGCAGCTTTTAAATGCTGCAAAGGCCTGCATCCCACTTCGCTGGAAGGATGCCGACCCCCCACCTACAAAGGTACTGTGGTTTGCCTGGGTTAATGCTCTCCGGGACATGGAGCAACTAACTGCCACATTATACAACATCGAGGAGGGCTGTAGGGAAACCTGGAGACCATGGAATCACTTTATGTTCACGGATACATATCTCTCGGAGATGCCTTCCGCCTAGATAATGGGCGTTGCCTTTCATCAGAGAGTGTGCTTCCTCTTTCTTCTTCTGTCTACTTGTCGATGGAAACAAAACTTTATTCTATGTTCGTAAGTAAGTACGGCCATGCCGTACTAACCCCTTTTCGATACTTTACTGATATCCAGTTGGGTGGATATTTGTTAATGTGCTGAGTGAACATGCCCCGGTCGAAGACCAGATGCAGGATCAATTTTGCTTTAATCTGTCGGGCTCATTTATATCTGTTTTTCTACCTACTAACTATTGTATGCTGGATATACTGATAATGTACCTTGCCATATACCTTTACTCTTGATGTATTGTTGATCATTTGTTTGTTCCAAGAAATAAAGCAATTGCGAAAAAAACAAATATTTATGAATTGAACGGAAAGGTCAATCAATACCTGAATATGTCTTAATGTAATCCCTTCTACAGCAGCATTCAGACTGGGTGAGAGGGCAGCACTATAAACCAGTCAGGCTCTGTTACATTGCAGAACGCTGTTCATTTAAAATCAAACCTTCAGTTTAAATAAACTAAATACAATCCAGGTGCATAAAAAAAAATATGTTTAATATTGTTCAAAGCAGTCACAGCCTGATCAGAAAAGCATGTCCTCTGCCAGCAGCCTAGTACACACGGGTCAAATATCAGGTGGCACTGGCTGGTTCAATAGAAACTGACCAACATTCGGCCTGTGTGTACTGCAATCGGTCTGACAGAAGCCGGATATTTGGCTGGGTTCTGTCGATGGGGCATGAGCAAAAAAGGCTGAGAGTGCTGACCAAAGTGTTCTGGCGGGGGGGAGGCTTCCGTGTCAAAACACAATAGCACAGTAGGGAAGATCGCTGTACTAACATTGCATAGTACAATGGCTCCTCCTGACCTGTCAGTATTTTTTTCCTTCAGCCCTGCTACGAAAAAAAAACTACTAGTGTGTATCAGGGTTCAGGCCCCTTTCTCATTGGCTGGATTCCTTTCTTATTGGCAGGGAATCAGCTCACAGATGACATATCAGTTTCTGACATGGACAGAGCTTTCGCTGGTCATTTACACCTGTATACATCCAATCCACTTCACCTTTTTAGCTGATCCAATCAGACCTGGTGGTGGGGGGCGAACACAAGTGTCCATAGGAATGCATGGATCTTCCGATCAGATCCGCCTGAAAAACTGACTGTGTGACTGGCTCTGCAGGGGGTGCGTCAGACTGCTCCATGGCTGCTTCCTCAAAGAGAACAAGGGTCCTTCTTTGCTGTATTCTTGCAGGAAAAGGGCCTTTAGCTTTCATTCAAATTGAATGTGGCTTTGAAATCGTGCGACTCCATCTAAAATTGCATGATTTCAAAGCTGCATGTCAGTGCGCCTTCAGATGCGACTTGGAAGGTATTAGTGCGGCTTCATGCACAGATGTCTATGCAAGTCACACCTAAAATCGCCAAAAGTAGTGCAGGAACTACTTTTTCAAATCGATGCTGTACCGCAAAGTGGGCATCGCACCAATTTGAACAGTGTCTTTGCCGACAATAGGGTGCGACTTGTCAGGTCAAATCGCATGACCAGTTGCTTCGTGTGTAAACAAGGACTTATAAGCAGGCGGCGGCTGCTTTTTAAAGAAAACAAGATGTTGGACTTTATCCATCTCCGTTTTGATGCACCTGGAATATATTTAGCTAAGTTAACCCCTTGCTGACCATGCTATAGCCGAATGATGGTTACAGCGCAGCCGGCTAGTTCTGGGAGGCCATTATATGACTGCTGATCACAGATCGAGGTAAAGAGTGAATCAGCGGCTCTTACTACGTGATCAGCTGTCCAATCACAGCTGATTACAGATGTAAACAGAAGCTGGTTATTGGCACTCCGTTCCTCACACTGACAGTGTGAAGACGGAAGAAGAGAGCCAATATGCGTTTTTATCACATTTTTGCAACAGAGCAGTGTGAAAGTAGCCTAAAGCTGGAGAGTGCAAAATCTGGTGCAACTCTGCATAGAAAACAATCAGCTTCCTAGGTTTTGGGTTTTTTTTATTGTCAAAAGCTTAATGGAACAAGCTAAAGTTAGAAGCTGATTGGCTGCCATGCACAGCTGCACCAGATTTTGCACTCTCCAATTTTAGTAAATCAACCCCATAGTGTTAGGTAGTCACTACCTACTGAGCTAAATGTGTAGCTACCCAGCTGTACATACAGTATAAGAGAGCGTGACAATCTTGCTGACTTTAGAAGTTGTGGCAGATTCTACCCATCTGTAGATCAGCATAGTTTTGATTTTCATTATTTATTTAATAAAAATAGTAATGTATGTTTATTTAGCCTTGTTAATTTGATTATTTGTCTTTCTTTCCTTAGGGTAGAAGGCAGCATGCGAGTTTTGATTGGATTGTTCACATGTCAGTTTGCCAAAATTCAGATGGAGGCTGCCAGGTGCCTACATGAACTGTCTCACTCAGATGACCCAGTTGTGTCCATAGCATGCCTGCCAGCTACCTCCTACCTTCTAACGTATTTATCAGGAAGCAGTGCAGAGCTCACGGTATTTATTTTCATTTTACATGAACAGTTGTCATACGAAAATGTTAACAGCTTACTATTTCAAATATCCATCTTTACTGCATAAAACCTTCAATAAGCGTCTGCACCATTATATCTACAAGTAAAATGTGCGATCTTGGCCCCTGGTCTCTGGACAGTTATCAGGCTGAGAGGACCGCTCTAAGTTCTGTTTGGCTAGAGTGAGCAACAGTGAATGGCATTTTCCTGCATCTAAAAAGAAGTAAAGACTATTACACAGTTTAAAAGCGTTCTCAGATAAAGATCCCCAACTCACACTTACTGATCTGTGTATATAAAAAAAAAAAAACGAAATTCCCTTTTTACTTGCCTAAAGCCACAGCCATGTGACACTGCATTTCTAAGTTTCTTGTAGTCTTCTGTTTACTGCTGCCGGAGTCCCTCTTTGGGCATCCATGTAGCTGTCTAGTGACAAGGTCCTCTCAGGTTCCAGAGGAGGAGTGATGTCATTACAAGGGGATTGTAAAGGTTGAGGGGTGTCTGTAGCTCTGGATTAGCTGAATATAACTTCCTTCACCAGGTGATAAAAAAATAAATAAATTGCAGAATGGGTTTACGAGGGGTGGAAAGGGATCATATTTTGCCTCAAGTGGGGCTTTGAAGTCCATCTAAAACCTCTTGTTCAGAGTAATAAACAGGTATTTTTGGGCAAGTTGTAATACTAAATGTCTTAAAAGAAATATAATTTACCTCTTTTTTTTTTAATGGCAAGTGTAACTGGAAAGCTGGATTTCTCCTTCATTGTGCTAGAGGTGGAAGAAGGGTCAAAGCAGGGCTTTTACATTATTTTCCTGCAGATAGAGCAAAGTTCTTTCAATCTACAGGGCTGTGAGCAGGGCTAGGTCTGGCTGTTCACGAATAAGGGCTATCAATGGTGCCAACATCTACACAGTTACAGGGGCAGCAAGGGAGACAACACTGCAGTGATTTCACTGCAGAAAGAAAGTGCTGTTACCCTTTCAAAAGAAGTCTCTAACCAATACCTCTACTGGTAGGATCAACAGGTATTTACAAAGAAAGATTTCATAGTTTGACCATGGTTCTACTTCAGTGATTCCTAAACAGAGTAGATAAAAAAAGCAAAAATAAAAAAAGAATGGAAAGAAACTCAAATGTTCAAGATGTATAAGTACCTCCACAATCCGGGGTGCAAATTGCCATCATCCCTTTGTTTATTTGAAACCAAAAAACTATTACCCCTATAGGTTGGGACTTTATAGGCAATTTCAACATAAATTATAAAAATATAAATTTATTATGACAATCTTAAAATGTTGTCCAAAATTGGACCAGTATGACACATATTACAAAGGCAACCGGTTGCTCAATTCTGCACATATTACAGAGAATGAATATAGAAATAAAAATGAAAATGAACATCCTGTATCATTGGTGGTATCCAGGGGTGGATCCAGGGGTGCGCCCCTTTCCCGGCAGTAACAACCTGGGTATGGTTATCTCCTCCTGTTGGTCAATTTGGAGCTCCCTTTTCACGGGCACTGGGCTAATGCCTTTTCACTTGGAAGAAACCTTCCACTTTATTTAATCCTTGCACCGGTCGTTGGTATATTATGTCCTACCATCCTGACACGATGGGAAGTACACAATGAGCAGATGGATGGACTCATTGGGGATAAACTGAATCACAGAGAAGTTTGTATATCGTGCTATCTTATGGCGGTATCTTTCCCTGAAGAAAGAATTAATAGAGATAAAATTCTGAAACGCGTTGTATGAACCCTCCTAGGGCTGGCCACTGGTCCATCATGGGACCTTTCCTAGGTTGGGTGATATCACCAATGATCCAGGATGTTCATTTTCATTTTTATTTCTGTATTCATTCTCTGTAATATGTGCAGAATTGAACAACCGGTTCCCTTTGTAATATGTGTCATACTGGGCCAATTTTGGACATTTTAAGATTGTCATAATAAATTTATATTTTTATAATGAGAGTCTGTTGAAATTGCCTATAAAGAAACTCAAA
>BLSH010113176.1:437490-457119 GCA_018402905.1 Glandirana rugosa
GACACCCCATAACGGTTCTCCTTCTACTCTCTGTGGTCTGGGTTGTTACGTCTGCTCGACTTCCGGTGATAGTTTCGTTGGACCCGAAGGTATTGTGGAGTCGTCACAGTGTCCGACTAGCGGAGGTACGGCGTAACTACGTTATTAAGTACGTTTCCCTCGGGTCTGGTTCATAACTCACGTATGATATGACGTGTACCTGTATGAAAAGTCATTCGGTTGTAAAGACATAATTTTTAGGAAAAAATAACCAGAATACATTATAAGATTAAAAGACTCTATGACTTAATACTCAAAAGTGATCGACATTCCTCACCTGGTAGCCGCCACACACGATTGCCACCATCTGAACCAAATACGTTTTTCTCTCATCATATATTTTATATAGATGTGTTGCTATATTTCAAGCATTTCTTTTTTTTAAATGTTGATGATTATGGCTTACAGCTAGTGAAAACTCATAATTCAGTATCTCAGAAAATTAGAATATTACATAAGACCAATAAAAAAGGATTTTTAATACAGAAATGTTGGCTTACTGAAAAGTATGTCCATGTGCAGTATAGTATGCACTCAATACTTGGTCTGGGCTCCCTTTGCATGAATTATTGCATCAATGCGGCATGGAGGCGATCAGCCTGTGACACTGCTGAGGTGTTATGGAAGCCCAGGTTGCTTTGATAGTGGCCTTCAGCTCGTCTGCATTGTTGGGTCTGGTGTCTCTCATCTTCCTCTTGGCAATACCCCACAGATTCTCTATGTTGTTTAGGTCAGGCGAGTTTGGTGACCAACACTCGTCTGAAAAAAACATAGTAAAACATATGTGGTTAAGTTTGGGTAGGTATAACGATCAGTGTGTAAATGTCTGACAAATGTGTTTCAACTGAACAAGGACAGTTGTGAAGGCGTAGATAGGGATGAAAAAGAAAACATGTGAAAAAAGAAACAGAGGAAGAGTGCCATCGCTAGATATCCTGTGGAGAGATAGTAAAGTGAACATGAAAAAAAGTAAATCTGCAAAACACCCAGATCTTTCCTATTTATTGATTCCCCATTTGTTCCTATACCCTGAAAATTAAGTTGGGTGCATGTTTTGCCCCCCCCCCTCCCCCAACCCAACTAAAAAAAAAAACTGTTTTTATTTGGTAACACAAAATCTGCCTGACACACGCTTCAATAGATTGTTCTTTGCTGCAATAAATTGTTAATGTGCTGGATGAAACACATTGTGATTAAACCATTACTTAGTATTTAGGGCTAATTAGGACCTTGTGCAAATCTGCTGATTAAGGACACTTTGGTAGCAGATTAATTCTTCCCTGCTGGAGTTCCAGAAAGAAAGCCAAAAGCATATTAATGGAGTGAACAGTGCAGGCTCTCTTACACATGAAAAGATTGCAGAAGGTGATCAATGACTTGCCGCATAGCAGGATTGTATAACATAGGGCGTTCCTATACTGGCCTGACAAAGCACATTTAACATTAAAGCAGACAGTCTCTCTTTTGTCCGTTTTGCTCAGTGGGGATCTCTCCGCTGATCCCCGCTGAGCGGATGAGAGATCACTGTGCGGAGACAGATCTGTCAGAGCTCCGCTCTACACTATGGGAAGTCGGATGACAACGGACTGCCGGTCATCTGATCTGATCCCCAGACGGATGGAAATATAGGGTTTCCATCCGTCGGATTTACGGTGATCGGATCGGAGAGAGCCGGATGTCAGCGGACATGTCATCGCTGACATCCGTCGCTCCATAGGGCTGCATGAAGCATCTGTTCAGGTCCGCCTGAAAAATGGACAGGCAGACCTGAACGGAACGGACGTGTGAAAGGGGCCTTAAGCGTTGTGGTGGATTTAGTAACTTGCAAGGCTTTTAGCCTCCTTATGACATGATAGACTGTAATCCATATTTTATACTGTAAGTATATGTCTATATTGTATCTATACTAATTTTACTGATTTTGTACTGACCTATACTATGCATACTTTTACTAGCCAGCTTAACCACACGTTAAAACTTCCTGCAGTTCCTAAAGTAGCACTAAACGCTTAAAGCTGAACAGGTATGATTTTATTGCAGGGTTTTATTGGTCCAGCTTAGACAAATTTAGATCTACATATTCCATACCTGTGGAAGCAGAGAATTACTATAGTATTCGCGCCCACTGTGGTGATCAACATAGTCTTCCGGCTCTTGTACTGATCAGCTGTCCTTCTGCACAGTGAATAAAGGAGGTTGTTCACTCAGCATGGCCGCCATTCACAGAACGCCTTGTATTTTTTTTACAGTAAATGCAAGGCATTTTCTGATTGGACGAGATGGAGAGTCAACTATCCCCACCTTTTCCAATCAGATTATGCCTTGTATTCATTAAAACGTATATTAGGCATTCTGTAAATGGTTGCCTTGCCGAGCAAGCGACCCCCTCTGTGTTCACTATGCAAAAGGGAAGCCACTCAGCAAAACACCCAGATAACTGTGGCAGTGACTACTACACTGATTCTATGGTCCACAGTGGTCCAACAGATATGGAATATGTACACTTACTTTGGTTCAAGCCAGACCAATGTAACTGTGCAATCAAAACTATACCTGGAGTTCAGCTTTATTTCAAAGCATTAAATAATATGTCAACCCAACATTTCATATTCCTGATATGTGCCTGCTGTACCATGTACTTGTATGAAAAAGTATCCTGTTCTCTTTGTATTGCTTCCTTTTATGTGAAATCCCTGGTGTTCCTGCCATTCCCTCTGCTTTCCTATTAAAAACTGACCACGTTAAGCATGAGAGCACTGAGTGGTCAGTTCTGGGAGAGGGAGAAGGAATCGGTCCATGCCGGATGTTGATCACAGAGATTTACGGCGGGCCAGATGATCCCCGGAGTCTCTGTGATCTTTCGATGTGATGACATCATGCCCGGCCTCTGCATTTGAAAAAATACTGCCGCTCAGGCTGGGAAGCCTGGATCGTTTTTTTTTTGTTTTTTGTTTTTTCTTTTTCAAGCTTGGCAGCCTAGAGGCGAGATCTGGGAACTTATTGACCCCAGATCTCGCTGATAAGAGGACCTGTCACACATTATTCCTATTACAAGGGATGTTTTCACATTCCTTGTAATAGGAATAAAAGTAATCAAAAAACAAAAGTAAAAAAGTGTCAAAATAGGAAAATAAAGGTAAAATAAACAATAAAAAAATTAAACATTTAAAGCGCCCCTGTCCCCTCGAGCTCATGCGCAGAAGCAAACGCATACGTAGGTCGTGCCCACATATGTAAACAACATTCAAACTACACATGTGAGGTATCGATGCGAACATTAGAGCGAGAGCAATAATTCCAGCACTGGACCTCCTCTGTAACTCTAAACATGTAATCTGTAAAAAATTTTAAAGCGTCGCCTATGGGGATTTTTAAGTACCGAAGTTTGGGGCCATTTCACAAATGTGCGCAATTGCAAAGCGTGATATGTTAGGTATCTATTTACTCAGTGTAACATTCTCTTTCACATTATGTAAAAAAAAAATTGGGCTAACTTTACTGTTTTTTTTTTTTTTTTAATGCATGAAACCGTTTTTTTTCCCCCCAAAAAAAAACACATTTGAAGAATTACTGCGCAAATACTGATAGGGTCTCTGCTAAAAATATATATATATATATATATATATATATATATATATATATGTTTGGGGGTTCTGAGCAATTTTCTAGCAAAAAAAAAAGATAATTTTTACATGTAGGAGCAGTGTCATAATTTGCCTGGGTGGCAAGTGGTTAAGGTACATGCCCTAGTACATGTGCTACCCTCCTACCCCCCATCACGTATCTACTGTCCTTGTTACCTCTGCTGGCTCCAGGACCGATCAGCCCGGTCCCCGAATTTCCTTGTTTTACAATGGACACTGTGGGCTTTGGAACATAGGCTCCCGCTGCCATCAGTCAAACTGTTGGGAGGAAGAAGCCGGGGTGTTGCTTGCCGGGTGCTGTGTGTGTCCATGGACGCTCACATCTCAGCACAGGTCCTGAATGGTAGCAAGCATGCATTGGTGTCTCCATAGCACCTGGCTAGCTAATGGAAACACCCAAAAAAAGGGGAGAGAGTGCAGCAGCTTTGGGGCCTCCAAAGACAGAAGAAAAGGGTATTTTGAAGGACTGTGACTACACAAATTAGATGAGTTTGGTCCTCATCTTCAAAATCTTGTTTTAAAAAGAAGGGTTTCATATTACTCTTGTACCTTGCAAGGAAAAATGCAAAGATACATCCTGGTGTTCAACAACTTGTAGAACGAAAACATATGTTATTTTAAGTTGGTTCTGTGGTTTGGCACAGGTCTCAAAAACATCACTTGAACTGTATCGAGTGCAGTGTTTCTCAAGCTTTTTTGTCTTGCAGCGCATAAAAAGATCTAAAAATTTTCATGGCACAGCTGAAAAGATTTAACAATTTTTCTGGCAAAGAACTTATTTATTTTTACATATATATTTAATTTTAAATTTAATGTGAAGGATGTGCCTGCTTTCGAGAGCAAATTAGATTGAAGCGATTGTAATCTTCTTTGTGCTTTCTCTTGCTTCCTTGCTTTTCATTTAACAGTTTCTCTTTCAGAGTTGCAGACATGAGTAAGTACTTTTCCATCGCTAAACAATGAACAAACTTTATTTATAAGCATCAAAGTTGGAATGGAACGGTCTCTATTATTATAATTATTATTATAATATAATTGGAGGGATTGAGTTCTCACGAGATCTCGCGTTATGAAAGGAACCAATGAATGACAGACTGACAGAGATTGCATTTTTTATATATGTTACTGTTTTAACTTTTGCAACATTGATTTCCATTTAATTTTTCGAGTTCAAGGTTTCAAAACGCTAGCAATTTTTAAATATTTTTCAAAACTCTCAGGGCACACCTGCAGATCTCACGCGGCACACAGTTTGAGAATCACTGATCTAGTTAGACCAAAATTTTCCTTCTCTATAAATGGGAATCGCTTTGTTATTACATAACAAGAAGTCTTTGTTTCTGGAAATATGGAAGTCCGAAGGTCCAGTGGTCAGCCTAGAAAGCATATAAAAAAAAGAAAATGACCATTGTTTTATCTTATTATCATATACTATTAAAAGATCTATTTGTTTAAAACTTATTTTGGATTTGGGTGGATTCTTTGAGGCTGCAGCAGGTATTGGATCTTGGAATTGATATCTTTGCATATACATTCCTATTTATTTATGACAACTGTAATTAGAGTAGATTTTAATCACTATTGGCATTAAAAATGTTATTATTTTTAGCGTTAAGTTGCTGGGGTGGGGCTGAAACAGAAACTGCCAGGGAGATGTTGTAACTGGACTTTCCAGATGATTAAAAATGAAAGATGGTAATTTAGTCTACATCCATCCACCCACATTTTAAATTTGGTTTAAATGGTCCTTTTCAATAAAAGTAATATTGTCTGTCTAATTCCACCCTAAATATTGTGATTCAGTCCTGAGTGGGTGCTGGCATCTAATTCAGCTGCCAGATCCTCCACTTATTTTAGTTTACAGCAAACTCAATGGGAAAAGTGAGAAACCCTTGTCTAGGCTCATTATGTCCATGGTTCTTTGAACAACTGACAGATACAGGAACCCGGTGGATGATTCAGCCATTTATTATCTACTGAAATCAAGGCAATGGTAAAGAGAGTTCATCAGTTTTTAATTAACAAATGTAGGTGCATGTGGAAGGGCATTTCAATGTGAGTTCGCCCAACAAATTTGTCAGTGCTTAGCCCTGTTAGCCTGGCCATTTGTTTAGTTACATCCCATTGATGGCTAGCACAGCTGAAACTTTGCTCAGGGCACTTGCAGCAAGTTTCCCTCTGACATCTCGCCCCCTCTGTTAGTAATAAAACAGATTGATCTGTTAAACATTATTCTTTATAGCTGTAAGAGTCCCTCAGGAGGATTCAGGGTCCTCACATCCCCATATACAGTATCGCACAAAGAGAGTACACCCTCACATTTTTGTAAATATTTTATTATGTCTTTTCATGTGACCACACTGAAGAAATTACTCTTTGCTACAATGTAAAGTAGTGAGTGTACAGCTTGTATAACAGTGTCAATTTGCTGTCCCCTCAAAATAACTCTACACACAGCCATTAATGTCTAAACCGCTGGCAACAAAAGTGAGTACACCCCTAAGTGAAAATGTCCAAATTGGGCCCAAAGTGTCAATATTTTGTGTGGCCACCATTATTTTCCAGCACTGCCTTAACCCTCTTGGGCATGGAGTTCACCAGAGCATCACAGGTTGCCACTGGAGTCCTCTTCCACTCCTCCATGATGACATCACTGAGCTGGTGGATGTTAGAGACCTTGCGCTCCTCCAACTTCTGTTTGAGGATGCCCCACAGATGCTCAATAGGCTTTTAGATCTGGAGATATGCTTGGCCAGTCCATCACCTTTACCCTCAGCTTCTTTAGCAAAGCAGTGGTCATCATGTTGGAATACTGCCCTTTGGCCCACTCTCCGATGGGAGGGGGTCATGCTCCTCTTCAGTATGTCACAGTACATCTTGGCATTCATGGTTCCCTCAAACTGTAGCTCCCCAGTGCAGCAGCACTCATGCTGCCCCAGACCATGACACTCCCACCACCACGCTTGACTGTAGGCAAGACACACTTGTCTTTGTACTCCTCACCTGGTTGCTGCCACACACGCTTGACACCATGTGAACCAAATACGTTTATCTTGGTCTCATCAGACCACAGGTTCCAGTAATCCATGTCTGCTTGTCTTCAGAAAACTGTTTGCGGGCTTTCTTGTGCATCATCTTTAGAAGAGGCTTCCTTCTGGGACAGCCATGCAGACTAATATGCTGCAGTGTGCGGCATATGGTCTGAGCATTGACAGGCTGACCCCCCACCCCTTCAACCTCTGCAGCAATGCTGGAAGCACCCATACGTCTATTTCCCAAAGACAACCTTTGGATATAACGCTGAGCATGTGCACTCAACTTCTTTGGTCAACCATGGCGAGGCCTGTCCTGTTAAACCACTGTATGGTCTTGGCCACAGTGCTGCAGCTCAGTTTCAGGGTCTTGGCAATCTTCTTGTAGCCTAGGCCATCTTTATGTAGAGCAGTGGTTCTCAACTCCGGTCCTCGGGACCCACTAACAGGCCAGGTTTGCAGGATAACTGAAATACATCACAGGTGATATCATTTGCTGCTCAGTGATTGCAGTATTCTAGTCTGCATCTCCCCAAGGTAATACTGAAAATCTGGCCTGTCAGTGGGTCCTGAGGACCGGAGTTGAGAACCACTGATGTAGAGCAACAATTCTTTTTTTCAGATCCTCAGAGAGTTCTTTGCCATGAGGTGCCATGTTGAACTTCCAGTGACCAGTATGAGAGTGTGAGAGCGATAACACCAAATTTAACACACCTGCTCCCCATTCGCACCTGAGACTTTGTAACATTAATGAGTCACATGACACCGGGGAGGGAAAATTGCTAATTGCGCCCAATTTGGACATTTTCACTTAGGGGTGTACTCACTTTATGTCACTGTATGTCGAGTTTTTTTTAAAGGTGACAGCAAATTTACACTGTCATACAAGCTGTACTCTCACTAATTTACATTGTAGCAAAGGTGTCATTTCTTCAGTGTTGTCACATGAAAAGATATAATAAAATATTTACAAAAATGTGAGGGGTGTACTCACTTTTGTGAGATACTGTACTTCTAAAGAGGTCAGGAGTCATCTCTAGAAAGGCTTGCAGGCCAGTTTGGTCAGTGGTCTGCATGTCTAAATGTTGGTACACCCAGAGTGACACTTCAGATGCATCCTAAACTCCTAGTGCTGTCATAATTTCATTTTTTTTTTTTTTTTTTTGTTTTATTTTCTTATTTTGTTTTCTACACATATGTAGATTAGTAACCGGCACCCTCCAGTATCATATTGTATCTCTAGCTCCTAAGATAATAATCAAACACAGACTTTCTGAATAGTCTTTATTTGTATGCAGTTAGGCACACACCCCACTTTTCATGTGACCTTTCACGTGCATTAGGGTGCATTGGCAGTGAGCACTATATTGTAAGAATCAGGGGAGTGCCTGAGAGGGAGTTTTTGCTCCCTACCAGGACGTTTGGGTTGTCTAAATGCAATGCAGAAGATATGTGATCCGAAACTAAAGCAGCCCATAGATAATTCAATTTTCTTTCCTTCCACCATAGGAATGCCTTCCTCAGCGCTATCGAGTACTTCTGGTTGAGAGGGGCTCGGGGAGCCTTCCCGGGAGGCAGAGTGCAATGAATACAGTTGCCGGTAGTAATGGGATGTTAAAATTATCCAACAGGCTGATTATACTTCAGTTGATCGATGAATGGGCAATCAGCCTGCCCATACATGGATCAAATCTGGCCGGTCCCTGCTGAACCGGCTGAATTTTGATCCATGTATGACCGGCTTTAGTTAATGGAGGCTGACAGCTACCCATCAGCACTATCACTTTGATATGTTAAACAGTGTGGTAGGTTTGCTTGAAATATCAGCTTTGGATGTAAAGCAAAATTATCTTTACTTAATCTTTCTAGGAGCTATGTTTATATACCTTGGGTAACCTTATTGTGGAAAGTGAGGCAACAAGGCATCAGTTACTCTTACAAGGAATTATTCCTGCCTTTGCGGTGTGCATACAGGTAAGGCGTGCTGTATCTATTATTATATCACTTATTTTGGTGATGTTTAATACATGGGATTAAGTAATGCAACAGACTGTATAATCAATTTTCTATTGTAGTCTCCTCATGTGACAGTATTAGAAGCCACTGGATATGCACTTTCTCAGTTATTGCAAGCAAAGGAAGCTCATCAGAATATAGTTCCGTAAGTTGCTGTGTTTGACACACACATATCTACAGGAACACGCAGACCCGGGGTACTCTCAAATGTTCAAAGGCCAAGTATTAGCCAGATGACAGAAATGTGTGAATAAATGAAATGCAAAACACAGAGTGGGCCTTGATGAATACTTTCCTGTTAGGGCCACTTCACACCTTGGCTTACGTGTGTTTGCTGGGTTGCCAATAAAAATGAACAGCCTTCCAACTCACTGACACATTTGAATAGAGTGTTACTATCATTTTATTAAGTACAACGAAATTTTACAATTCGCAATCTGACAACAGCAGTAAATACCTACATATACATATTCAAACATGCATACATAAGCACCAGTATTACATACATTACAAATAAATATAATGTAAACAATAGCCCATGCAAATAATAGAAATGCATTCAAAGTAATGTAAATATTCTAAAAGTAAGAGAAGTCATATTCATTACTATTAGAATTTTATGTTATGTCCTGCTAGTTTTATTGTGTGCCTTTATTTCAGCTTTATATCGTATCAGGATTGTTTTTGAAAATAATAAATGTGTTACCCTTGTGCAGAACTGTTCTAGAGGGTGGACTGACACAGGACATACTTAGACTGTTACTTTCTGATTCCGAAGATGGTTTTGGGATGATGATTGAATTTGCTTGGTGTCTTCATTACGTTGTCAGCAGGTATGTTCATTTAATGTAATTTTCTCCCAGCTCCTTACAGTGGGGTAAACACTATGAGAAAATCAGAAGAAAACTTCTGTACACGGCACGATCGTTCGACTTTCATATAGTGTGTACACAATTTTCGACATCCAACTCAGATTTTCCAAATGAAAATTTCCGAATGGACAAAGTTAAAAAATGTTTTCATACATGAACAGAGCTAACAATTTTCGCTTAATGTGCACTGTTTTCGTATAAGAAAAACCGGATCCAAAAGACTGAGCATGATCAAGAACAATAAGCAACAAAAAAAGCCTTTGTCGTTCAACAAATTTTCATACGATTACAGCAGTACCATCCTCAGTTTTGACCTGCTGTGAAAGATCGAGGAAAAACGGACGATCATTCGTCCGATTTTCTTATAGTTTATACTGGTCTTAAAGTGGTTGTAAATCTAAAACAAAAAAAACCCCTGCAAGACAAAGGCATAATGCGCTAGTATGCATTGCATACTAGCTCATTATGAAATACATAACTTGGATTAAAGCTGTTGCAGTGGTCCCCGCACACCGGTGTAACCGGTGACTTGTCTCCTGGAGTTATTTCCGGGTTCGCGGGCTCTGGCACTGTAATTGGCCAGAGCCGCAATGACGTCACAGGCGTGCCGGTCACGCCACAGGCCCCCGAAGAAACAGCCCCATCGGGCCATTTATTCAGTGCGCATGAACCAATGATGTCTGCGCACACAGATACAGTGAATGTCTCCAAAACTATGCAAGTTTAGGAGATATTCACGATACCTACAGATAAGCCTTATTATAGGCTTACCTGTAGGTAAAAGTCGTATAACAAGGTTTACAAGCACTTTAAGCAAAGTTTCTAAAGCTGGCTTAGAATAGAAACAGCACCCGAAAATGTACAAATATAGCTATTGTTAAATTGCTACTTTTACAGTATATCTGCTTGTGTGTCCAGCACCTAGACTGGAAGAATTCAGGCGGTAGATACACTTTTCAGTTTTTAGAAACTGTCATATTATATTTAATGGCTATCCAAAAATGGGGCGGCACAGTGGTGTAGTGGATAGTACTTTCGCCTAGCAGCAAAAGGGTTGCTGGTTCGAATCCCAACTATGACACTACCTGCCTGGAGTTTGCATGTTCTCCCTGTGCTTACGTGGGTTTCCTTCGGGTACTCTGGTTTCCTCCCACACTCCAAAGACATGCTGGTAGGTTAATTAGATCCTGTCTAAATTGGCCCTAGTATATGAATGTGAGTTAGGGACCTTAGATTGTAAGCTCCTTGAGGGTAGGGACTGATGTGAATGTATAATATATGTGTAAAGCGCTGCGTAAATTGACGGCGCTATATAAGCACCTGGAATAAATAAAAAATTAATAAATGTAGTTTTAGTAAAAAAAAAAAAATATATATATATATATATATAGAGAGAGAGAGGGGGAGAGAAAAAACGTCCAAGGGATTGCTGCACAATAAAACTTTAATGAAAGTCCAAAAAACTTACATAGTAACAGTGAACATCATGGTTGACAGTTTTGGGCTTGTCAGATATCACCCTTCTTCATAAACCAAATACATCCATCTGAGTTTCACATCACAACATACGAATATATACTTCATCAACTGGAACCTATTAAGTCTTTAATTACATTTCAATCATCATGGTCTAAGCATTCTAATTCATCTAACGGTGAAGCAATCAGTAACAGCAGTTTTCAAAATTCCCATATGTCAAGGTGCGGTAATAGACTCAAGATCTAATGAACAAAAATATACACAAAACATACCAAATTAGGATCTTCAAAATAAATTTAAATAAAGATGAACCAAATTATTGATGAAAAAATAATATATCAAAAGTGAAAATTGTCATACATTTATAATTATAGTTGCTTGGCTTGGTAAACTGAGCTAACAGTATAATGTGTCAAATTTGAATGCTCTGGTGTAGAAGCCATTCAGAGTCTCTTCTCTTCTTGATGTCACCGGCACACTCATAGGTTATGTTTACCTTCCATCCCACTCCTCAGATCTTCTCTGTGCAGCCTGCCTGGTATCACACATCCTCTGCCAGAAATCCCCCCCAATGGAAGGCCCAACTGTCAGCCTGTCAGATTGCATGCTTTTTTTCCATTGAAGTAAATAGAAGCCATGGCACGCATACTTGAAGATTTCTGAAGGCTTTGGGGCAGATGCCATGCTGCCTCGGCAGGTCATGCTGTGAGGATCCTAGATACAGGGATGTAGTTAAAAATAACACATTTCATATGGGATGAAGAAGAGACTTGAAAAATCTGTTGATTGAAAGTGAAAATATTCTAAATGTATTGATATGTCCAAATGGCATTCATGTATTTTATTGGTGTTTTGCTTTTTAATTTGTTTTAAGTGAATTGCCTCTCCTTTGTATTATTCTGCTTTTTTATTTTCTGTGAGATGGGAAGCTTTTAATAATCAATGTTTGTTTTTTTACCACAATGGTAATTAAATACACAGTACATTTTTCAATCATACATTTTTGTGTGGTACATTAAATTACTTTATTAAAGTGAGTATTTTTCTTTTTAAAATGTATTTTCTCAGCCAGGTAAACAATGAACTGCTGAATTCACAAGGTGTTGTGTCAAAACTGGTACACTTGCTGACAAAACTCGCTGGATTTCTTACAAACACCAATTTTCCTGGTTCTGAGCTGGTAAGTTGATCTAAAAATTATAATTTGTAAAATGAACAGTTCATGACTTTAATTTGGTATGTGTGTTAGCTAGCTGTTAATCACAACTGTTGTACACAAATGCTGATGTTCCTGCAAAGAAAACTTATAGATTAGTGGTTCTCAACTCCGGTCCTCGGGACCCACTAACAGGCCAGGTTTGCAGGATAACTGAAATACATCACAGGTGATATCATTTGCTGCTCAATGATTGCAGTATTCTAGTCTGCATCTCCCCAAGGTAATACTTAAAATCTGGCTTGTTGGTGGGTCCCGAGGCCTGGAGTTGAGAACCACTGTTATAGATGATAGCTGATGTATAAGCGTTATTGCATTAGTCTACAAATACTTCACAACAGCATAGTGAATATTCCTACTGTGCCCCTCAGTTGTGCAGTTTTGCACGTGTCTTTACATGCACTTGTAATTTATTTGCATCACTTTTTTTTTTTTGTTTTTTTTACTGAGTTGCCTTTAAATGCATTTATGGTGTTTTCAATGTGTTTGGTACATTTAAAAAAATGCAGCATGCGGTTTTTCTTTTAATGCACATGAAATCACCGCAATGACGTATGCTTATTACAATACTGTACATTCATTTTGCTTGCATATGTGTTCGCACTGCATTTAAAAATACGTTGAACTGCATCTGATGTAATAAGCCTTTAGTCCAGGTTTGAGTTTGTATTTTTATTGTATACTATGCAGTGTTTTCTATTATGTTAAAAAAAAAAAACATTTTGAATGTCAGCTTTTCTTCTTGCATAATACAGTTGGTTTGCCCCTTAGTACGTTGCTTGGGAAACCTGCTAGCTGAAGTTGATGGTGCAGGCAACAAAGTTTTAAATCAAGAAGATGGCCGCCTGCTTGTGGCTTTGTTTGTCTTCATTCAGCAGTTTCAGAAAGAGCATCTCTTTATGGTTCGGGAATGCCTCTGGACACTGAATAACATGACAGGTAAACTCAAGGGAAATAGCTTGTGAGGCCTTGCAATCTAAAGGGAGGGGCAAGCAATACAATAACTTTGTGGGTATGAGTTGATGGAGAAAGTAGAAGTTCAGTTTTTAGGCTGAGGAAGCATAGGCTTCCCTGAAGAAATGAGTTTTCTGGGATCACATAAAGGTGGACACAGTAACAGATAGATGAATAGATTGAGGTTGGCAGTTCCAAAGGATGGGAGAGGCCCTGAAGGGATAGGGTGATGAAGAAGCTAGAGAGCAGAAGGTCTTGGGGGGGCAAAGTGGATAGTTTGGGTGATATTTTAAGATGAGGCTGGTGATATAGCAAAGTTGTGACTGGCCTTGTATACAGTTGTTTTTTTATAATAGCCAGGAATACACATGACACCAGCCGAATGTTACGGAGGTTAAGGCGGTGTGATAGGATAACAAGTAATGGGTACAACTGGGAGTTGTCACCCCACAGCTGGAAGTACCTGACCAATGGCCTTTATAGCAGGATTACCAGCATTATTTTTAATGAAATATAGGAAACATTTTTTTAAAAGACATTAACATGCTAAAGCGTATATGAAATTTTAGTGACTGAGTTTATTTATACTTTAACATAAGTATATTTAGGCTGGGTTCACATATGAACCACATGTGGCTCACATCCTGGTTCACCGTTTCAGGTCTGATTTCAGCATTTCGGGCTGAATTCGGACTTGAAACGGACCAAAAGTCGCACAGTGTTTTTTGTGCAAATCGCACCGGACCTGCTGTGAAGATATGTGAACCGGCTCCAACTATTGGGAATTGGATGCAGGGAACCCACATCCAATTCGCAATGGTGCGAACCCAGCCTTAAAGAATAAAGCCATATTTGTTGTGCCTTCTGTTTGTGCACACATACTGTATGAAAATGAACCATGGAAAAGTACCTATCTGTGCCTACCTACTGACCAGTCAAAATTCAATATTGAACAGTACAGGCAGTTTCTTAGTCATAGTACTGCACTAATGAAGATCACTGACACTTGGCACAATATGCCAATGCTAATTGTAGACATGTTTGGGATTATTTTTAATGTTTAATGTTAAAGTCAGAGCTGTGTCATGTCTATGAAAAAGACTGGAAGGTGTAGAGCTGAAGCTAAAGATGGGAATACATGTCTTTTTCTTTCGGTTCATGGTTTGAATGAAAAACAAAAAAACCCTCAAAGATCCCCACATCCACACAAGCAATGTGGATGCATGGATCTCCCCCGCTGCGCTATTGTGTCCTGACAGCAGGGACCCCTCACCCCCATCAGAATACACTGATCAGCACTGCAGCCATTGGACTCGGCGACTAATCGAATTCTGGTTTTCCAGCAGGACCGTTTGACAGACGCCAGCCTAACGACCGGCTTCTGTTGAACGGAGGGGGTAACCAATAGACTGAAATTTGGTGGCTTCCTGCTGAACTGGCTGCATTTCGATATGTGTATACCCAGCTTTAGGATCCAAATGCAGTGTGGAGTGAAGACCGTCATGTAGAGTGCGATAACTGGTTTGGCAGCTCTCAAACAAGAAATAGCCTAAAGATGGTACCTTGGAGGGAGTCCAGGAGGTGTAAAAGAATTTAGAATGCCAAGCCAATAGTTTTACAGTGTAAAAGTAATTCTTGCATCATAAAAATCCAACATTACAAGTAAACGTGTTTTGAGAGTTGTCACGTGCTCCCTTCATCAGGTCTCAAATTAGTGGATGAGAAGGGTGGTTGACTCTAGAGGATTTAATGGCTTCAGGGGTAAAAATACTTCTGGCTCCAGCAGCAGGTTGTGGCATGGAAACGTGGTCATGAATAGTTGCATGCATTCTTTTCCCACAGATTTTAAACAGTTACCATTCATTTACAGTTTTTAAAATAAGAGTTGTAAAATAAATTTCTTACTAGTCACTGGGAACAGTACAAAAAGGGACCTTGCACCTGGGTGCCTGAGCTGTTCAACCAAAATTCTGACTTCCTTTACACACCACTTGCCCCCTTGTACTCTGGTTATACAGTGGTTCCTTTCTAAACAAGTATAGCATATGGGCATTTACAAAAAAAAAATCTTGAATGGGCTCAGGAACCCATGTGAAAGAGGTCTAAGAAGTAAATGATACATTTTACACAGGAACTGTACAGGCAGCTGTCGTTTGGCTTGCTGATATACACAGAATTTGTTGACTGATTTACTTGGATCATAAAAAATCCATTCCAAATTCTATCTAGTATAATTACTTAAAAATGTATATTTTATTTTTTTACAGTAAAAGATCCTACCATATGCTCTGCAGTGCTAAACTTTAACTTGGTACCAGTTATGCTGCAGTTATTGGGCCATTCAAAGGACATCAATCTTCTGGTAAACCTTACTATTAACATTGTAATGTTACATATACTGTATGCAGACAGATATGCCTACATCTATTTAAAAGATGTCACTTTCACCATTAACTATACTTTCTATCACTCTCTTTCTGTCAGTCTTCTTGCTCTATGTGCTTATATTATTGTTATGGCAGTTATAGGCCACTTTAAGATTGTTTTGATTACATTTAGCCTGTCTGCATCATAGCTGCTGGCAAGGAAAGCAACAAGGGTATATGTTCCCCATACCTTTTTAATCATATGCCAAGAGCTATAAGTGATAATGTAATGCTGCACTGCAACCATGTGATCACTGGAGATAAACTGCCAGAAGCAGACATACCAAGAGTAAAGCTGGCCATAGATGGATCAAAATTCGTCCAGTTTAAGCAGGGGCCAGCCGAATATCCATGCATCTGTGGCTATTACAGCTTGAGAGAAGTCAATCTAATCACTGACATCTCTCGAATAGGAATGTTGGGAAATTTTCATTCAATCAGGGCCTGCAGCACTGATAAGCGTATTATGACAGCAGAGGAATCCTCACTGTTGGAATACAATAGCACAGTGGGGAGGATTCCTCCATCCACCTTGCATGTCTGGATGGGGCAATCTGTTTGTTTGTTTGTTTGTTTTTTTATCAGCCCACTGGCTGTACAAAAAAAAATCCATCTATGGATGTGTGGGTGTCGCTGCAAATCCTTTCTAGATGTGTTTTTGCATTCCATAGTTGGTTATGAAATAAGAAGATATGGATGAGCAGGTAGTGAGCTATTTAAACTGGTGCATAGATTCCCTGCTTCTACTAGTTTGCAGCCTCCATTGATTACTTGAGTGCAGAGAAGCATAGAAATCATCATCTGTGGCTCATGGCACTAAAAGCAATGAATCAAACAGGCAGATGCCTTTTTATTTGCAGCCTCTGACTCTAGTTACAGTGAAGCCAATCTGAATGCAAACAAGTACATCTTTAGGCCCCATTCACATCTGCAGAATGCACACGTGCGCTTTTTGGTGTGTTTGTCAAGCAATAACAGAGGGCAACCCATTTACTTAAAAGAACCGTCCCACAAGCGCCAAATCTGCTAGCTAAGAAATATTGGCACCACAAGTGCAATGCATGCTTTCGGGAATACGCACGTTCCCAGAACACAAAGGTGTGAATGGGGACTTACACAGGTCCATGAAATGAAAACAGAACTATTGCTTGGTAGCTCTCTCTTTAAAAGAGCTAAAGTATTCTAATAAAGTATGTGTTATCTTTGTCTTGATAAGGAGTGCTGGTATATCTGCCAAGTGTTATAAATCTTTATGTTTTTTGCATTTGCTTGTAAGGTTTTTTTTCTTCTTAACAAGAGTTAAAACTGTACCTGTGCAGGTTCTCACAATATTGTGTAACATAGCTGACTTTGGGCCTGTCTACTGCCAATGTCTTCAGGAGAAAGCCATTCTCTCCAGGGTGATCCCATTACTGACATCTGATATTCAGGTGATACTTCGCTGCTTAGATCTAATAATCATTCTTCTGCATTACTGTCCACAGGTAAGTGGTCTGCTCATGTTTTTTTTTTTGTGAAATTCAGTATTTGTGCTTTGCCCCATATTTTACAGTAATTACACAACTGCTCTTGTAAATGATGCGTATGTTAGGGTACTTTCATACGCGGGCGGTAGCGGTAAATCCCCGCTAGTGTCAGCGGGGATTTACCGCTATGCAGGCGGGTGCGTGCGCGGCGCTTTTAGCCCCCCACAAGGGGGTTAAAAGCTACTGGGGTGGTGTGCAGCTGCTTCGGAAGCGCTGCCCATTGTTTTCAATGGGCAGGGGTGGTGGATAAGTGTATATCGCCGCACCGCCCCAAAGATGCGGCTTGCAGGACTTTTCATAACATCCTGCAAGCATACCGCCCCAGTGTGAAAGCACTCAGGCTTTCACATTGGGGTGGATTGGGCTGGACTTTTGAGGCGCTTTACAGGTGCTATTTTTAGGTAAATAGCGCTTGTAAAGCACCTCAGCGTGAAAGTAGCTTTAGAGAGGAATGCTATTGTACTGTAAATGGGAAGAAAAAAACCTGTGTGTATCTCTTTGGAAGTGTTTCGCAACGATTTGTACCAGTTGTCTGTGTAAAACTGGGTACTCACACGGGTTGATTTACTAAAACTGGAGAATGCAAAATCTGTTGCAACCGGGCATAGAAACCATTCAATTAAATTTGTTAAGAAAACCTGAGAAAATTGAGTACTGTCCGTGATACTTTTTTTTATTTGCACTAACATAATTTTTTTTCAGGACAAGCTTTCGGGGTATCTCCCCTTCTTCAAGGTCCAAGCAAATAGTTATTGCAAATAAAAAAGTATCACGGACAGTACTCAATTTTCTCTGGCACAATTGCACTAATATGGCTACAATTACCTTAAGAAAACCTGGAAACGGATTGTTTTTTATGCAGAGTACTAGTAAAAAAATAAAAAAAAACTGACAGACCCCCTACATCAACACAAGGGATGTTGATGCAGGGATCTCTCCCGTTAAGACATTGTATTTTGACAGGGCAATTACACCCCACCCCCTCATCAGAATACACTGATCAGTGCTCACAGTCATTGGCTGCAAGTGCTAATCGAATGCTGGTTTTCCAGCATGGCCATTTGTCAGAAGCTGGTTTTTGGACCGGCATCTGTTGAACAGACAGCTGTACACACGGACTGAAAGTCAGCCAGCTCCTGCTGAACTTAAGGATTTTCAGCCTGTGTGTCATGGGCTTAAAGTGGAGTTCCATCCAAAAATGGAACTTCCGCTTTAAGCACTTCTCACCCCCTTACATGCCACATTTGGCATGTTGGGGGGGGGGGGCTGGGGGAGTGGGTACCTCGCTTATACAGGCACTTCCTGTCCCTGGGCCGCCTACACGGCGACTCCTCTCTTCCTAGGCGGCTCCTCCCTCTCTGCAACCTTCTGGGGCATGTCTCAGGTCCCAGAAGATTGCCTGGCCACTAGGATCGCGTTTGCACAGTGCACACCTGGCTGTGAAGCTGCAACCTATCACAGCCGGGTGCCCACAGTAGTAATGACGGGGGAGGGGAGGGGGGGGGGAGCAAGGCAGCCACATCGCTGGACTATGGGACAGGTGAGTGTGTTTATTAACAGTCAGCAGCTACAAAAACTGAAAAACGATTCTAGAACAGTGGAACCCCGCTTTACGTCTTTTTTAAACTTCAGTCAGGCCAGAGTCTGACGGTTTGTGCAAAAGATTCCTAAAAGTAGCACTTGAAGGATTAGTTTGCCTTTTCTGAAAGATAGGTAAACGCCATACACCCTCCTGTACCTTCGTGGGTGATAAACTGTCAGTGCCCACACAGCTGGTGTATTGGTCTGGGAATTTGAAATCCAAGCAATTCTGATTGGTCAGCCCCGCCCCATGACCAATCGGAATTTGTTATCCATTCCAGAAGCCCTACAGCAAGAACAGAGGATTTCAAATCCCTGGCCTGCTACACCAGTTGCGTGGGCACAGACGGCTCATCACCCATGGAGGCAAGTACGGTGTTGTAGGGTATTCATCTTTTCATTTAAAAAAAAAAACTAACCCTTTAAAGATGCATTTCTGCAGCAGATTGGACATGCTAATGTACACTTGATATGGCCAAATAGTTCAATAATTATGAGTTTTAGACAGGATTGAGATTGTTTACCCTCTTCCAAATAATGCTGCAGTCCATGATCAGTCAAGGATCTTACTGCTATTGCCCTCTGCCTGGAAGAACATTAAACACAGCCAAGCATGGTTTTACAAGGGTACTGGATGCATGAAGAGGTCCTCCTTTTTTTTTTTTTTTTTTTTTTTTTTTTTTTTTTTTTGCATTGTAGCTTTCTTCACTTTGCTTGCATGACCATTATCAGATGGTTTGCTGATGAAAGTTACTTCATTTCAATATTTTACGAATCTTGTCTAAAATGTTTTTTTCTTTTAGGTGGCAAAAGACACCCAAATGCTTTCTGGATTACAAATTCT
>BLSH010113176.1:457129-470372 GCA_018402905.1 Glandirana rugosa
ACCTTTTTTTTTTTTTTTTTTTTTTTTGTGCATTGTAGCTTTCTTCACTTTGCTTGCATGACCATTATCACATGGTTTGCTGATGAAAGTTACTTCATTTCAATATTTTAGAAATCTTGTCTAAAATGTTTTTTTCTTTTAGGTGGCAAAAGACACCCAAATGCTTTCTGGATTACAAATTCTAGAACCCTATAAAGATCATCCAGAAACTAAACAACATATACAAGCAGTCCGGAACTACTGCAGTTCAGTGGTGAGTGTATAAGTTTCTAGTAACTCAAGATGGTTGTAAAGGCTTCAGGATTTTTTTAACCTTAATGTATTCTCTGCATTAAGGTAAAAAAACTTTTATGTGCAGCTCCCTCCAAATACTTAGTTGAACCTGATCTTGATCCTGCGCTGTGTTCTCACTCTCCCTCCTCCCTGGACTCTGTGAGAGCAGCAGGAGTTTTTTGGATCCCACTGCTGTCAATCAAATCCAGTGACTAGGAGTGGGGGCAGGGCTGAGCCGCACAGTTTATGTCAATAGACATGCACAGCACCGCTTGAGAGCAAGCCCGCACATGTGCCACTATAAGAAGAAACTTTCTAAGGTGGCACACGAAGAGGAGAGCGCTCTCAATGCGGGGGACCCGAAAACAGAACACCTCCCTGTTTGTTTTTAAAGGAAGCATTGCTAATTTCTTCTTCCAAAAATACTATTTCTCCTATCGTTCACTGACAGACGCAGCTCTCCATTACGTGTGGGGTTTTATGCTGGTCTCACTAGGAGTTAACTAGGCAGGGAAAAGAAACAGCTGGCCCCTCCCATGGGGCAATCCTCTCTTCCCACATAAACCCCCTCCATAGAATAGCTCACCAGTCTAAATGCCTAATTTGCAAGGGGGTTTTTGGCCTCTAGTGTCTAACGGCGGCCATTTTGACCACATGTCTCTGCAAAAAACGAGTGTACAGCGTTTTCCCTTCTCTGTGGAGTGGTGGTGATCGGACGGCACGGCTCTTCTGATGGTCATCTGGGGTTACTAGCAGCACAAAAACAGCAAGTAACAGCTGGGCTCCCCTGTGGGTGCTGGTGGCGGCGGGTGCAGTCCTCCTGGGTTCCCTGGTGCACTGTGTGGTGGTGGTGTGCGGCAGTGTGGGGGTGCCTCATCCTCTTTAGTACCACGGTGTGTCACTGAGAGGGCTCTGGGGGCAAAGGCAATGGCAGATTACTCTGCTGAACCTGCTGAGGAGGCATCAGCGGCCGCGCAATCTGCGCAAGGGGCTTTTTTGGCGGTCTTTGGTGAATTTCTTCCCCGGGCGGAGGTCGGCCAACAGGCCTCCAAGAAGCGCCCCCTCCCCCCCCCCCTTTTTCATCAGGGGAGGATTCAGAAGTGGCCTCTGGGGTCTCAGGGACCCCAGTGGACTTATCTGATGGGGAACTGGGCCTATCGGACGGTGAAGAGGATCAAGGGGCGGCGGCTGCGCGCGAAAAAGCGTTGGTCGCCGCCATTATCACTGGCATTCACACTATGCTGCGATTGAGCCAGGATGGTGAATCGCAGACTTCTGCGTATGTGTGTGGGTCCTCTAGGCCCCCTAGGGCCCCCAAGGCTTACCCCTACGATCAATTTTTTGATCGTTTTACCGTGAATGGCTACGTCCGCATCTTTCCATTTCGCTGTCAAAACGTTTCGCTGCTCGCTATCCCTTTGAGGAAAGCTTTTGAAAAAATGGGAATCGCCTGTGGTGGACCCACCGATAGCCCGCCTTAGTAAGGTGACGACTAATCCTCTGTAAGGGTCTCCTTCTTTCAAGGACCCTGCTGATAGAAAAACAGAGGCGCTTTTAAAATTGCTTTTCCTGGTGGCAGGTTCTGCTGTGCGGCCAGCCCTGGCGGCTCAACATCTGTCTGAGCGTATGTCGGAGCTTAAGTCCGATCTGGAATGCGGCCGCCTGATGGATGCTCCGCAGAGGGCTGAGTTTTTGTTCCAATGGTTCAAGTTGTGATGCGGCCGTTGATTTACTGCCTATGTTATCTAGGATAGCGATTTTCGCCATTATCCTCAGAAGGATACTCTGGTTGCGTTCTTGGTCTGGCGACCATGCTTCCAAAAAATGTCTTGCTGACCTCCCTTTTCAGGGTGGACGTCTATTTGGTCCACGTTTGAATGAGATCATAAAAGACTTTACGGGAGGTAAGAGTACTTTTCTTCCGGAGTCCCGGAGGCGCGAGTTTCGCCCCCTCCCTCGGGTCAGAAAAGGTTTTTCCGCGCCCCGAGCGCATCAGGAAAGGGGACCCGTCTCGGTAAGATCTCTGCAGGGGCCGGTAAGCGGCAGTGGAAGCGCAAAACCGAAAAGGCGGAAGACAAGCCCTCCTCAGCCTGATGGGTTGCCCCCACCCGGTTTTCGGGTGGGGGGACGTCTTCTGGGGTTCGCAGACCGGTGGCTGGCTCACATTCCCGATCGTTGGGTCTGGAAAGTGGTGTCTGCCGGGTACAGGATAGAGTTCAACACTCTACTCCCAGACAGGTTCTTCCCATCAAACTTAGGGCTCCTGCAGGATCGCCGGGAGGCCCTTTTTGGGGCTGTTCAAACTCTTTCAGACCAGGGAGTGATTGTGCCAGTGCCTCCAGAAGAGAGGTTTCGAAGTTTCTACTCTAATCTGTTTGTGGATCCCAAAAAAGGGGGGGGAATTCAGCCAGTACTGGACCTAAAAGCCCTAAACTGGTATGTCGGGGAGCAGAAGTTCCGGATGGAATCCGCTCGGTCGTGGCAGCCCTCCATCAGGGGGAGTTTCTGGCGTCCCTGGACATCAGGGCTGCGTACCTCCATGTACCCATTTGTCCACGGCATCAGCGCTTCCTGCGCTTCGCAGTGGGAGTCCTCCATTTTCAATTCGTGGCACTCCCCTTCGGTCTGGCCTCAGAATCCTGAGTTTTCACAAAACTGCTAGCCCCGGTGTTGGCGTTGCTGCGACAGAGAGGCATTGCGGTTGTAGCCTACCTAGACGACCTGCTCCTGCGAGCGGAGTCCGCCTCGGCTCTGGAGGAAAATGTGAGGATCACAATGACCTCGCTTCAGGATTTCGGCTGGTTACTCAACCTGCAGAAGCCGTCGGTGTCAACCAGTCGCCTGGAGTACCTGGGTCTGATTTTGGACACCGTGCAGGCGAAGGTGTTCCTCCCCCGAGCCAAGCTGCTGTCTCTGCAGTCGGCAGTGCGAACCCTTCTGTCACACCGTCGGTCTTCATTACAATTCTGTATGCGGGTGCTGGGGCTCATGGTCTCGTCTTTCGAGGCAATACTATACGCCCAGAATCACACTCTTCTCCTTCAGCGAGCTATTCTGGCTCGGTGGGACAGGTCACCTCGGTCCTTGGACCTTCTGAGCTCACAGTCCAGGGCATCTCTGACCTGGTGGCTTCGGGACTCGGCCCTGACTCAGGGGAAGTCGTTTTTGCCCCTCCAGTGGGTGATCATCACCACGGATGCCAGTCTTTCAGGCTAGGGAGGGATCCTGGGACAGCTGTCTGCCTAACGCCGTTGGTCGGCACAGGAGGCTCGCCTCCCCATCAATGTACTGGAACTGAGAGCAATCAGATTTTGCCTGTCTCACTGGACAGTGAGATTGCAGGACCGTCCGGTCCGAATTCAGTCAGACAATGCCGCAGCAGTGGCGTATGTGAACCATCAGGGCGGCACAAGAAGTCCAGCAGCTGCGGCGGAGGCAGCTCTGATACTGCGTTGGGCGGAACGTCACGTTCCGGCAATCTCCGCCCTTTACATTCCAGGTGTGGAGAACTGGCAGGCGGATTTTCTCAGTCGCCGGACCAGGGAGAGTGGTCCCTCCACCCGGAGGTGTTCAACCAGATTTGCCGCAGATGGGGGACGCCGGACGTGGATCTCATGGCGTCTCGGTTCAATCACAAGGTGGAGACCTTTGTGTCCCGAACGAAGGATTCGTTGGCAGTGGCCATGGACGCTCTGGTGGCCCCCTGGGGCCGTTACCGACTTCTGTATGTCTTCCCTCCGATAAAACGGTTACCGCGCCTGATCCGCAGGATAGTGGCGGAGGGAATACCAATAATCCTGGTGGCTCCGGATTGGCCTCGGCGCACTTGGTACGCCGATGTGGTGCGATGGTGGCAGACGCTCCCTGGCGGCTCCCGCTGAGAGATGATCTACTGTCTCAGGGGCCCATCTTGTACCCTGCTTTACCCTCGCTGGCTTTGACGGCTTGGCTATTGAGTCCCAGGTGCTAAGAGACAGGGGAGTCGCTGACTCAGTGATTCCTACATTGTTGAAGGCTCGCAAGTGTACTTCTCGCAAGATTTACCACCGCACCTGGAAGGCTTATATAGCTTGGTGCGAGGCGGAGGGTCATAACCCTCGCTCTTATGTGGTATCTAGGGTCCTAACTTTTTTGCAGCAGGGCCTGAACAAAAAACTGGCTTTGAGTACTCTTAAGGGCCAGATTTCGGCTCTGGCAGTTCTTTTCCAGAGACCTTTGGCTTTGCACTCGTTGATTTGTACCTTTGTTCAAGGTGTACGACATGTGGCGCCTCGGGTGAAGATTCCGTTGGCTCCTTGGGATCTGAATTTGGTGCTTTTCTGAAAATCTGAGATTTCCTTACAACTGCTCTTGCAGAAGGTGGCTCTTAGTAGCCATCGCTTCCGCCAGACGGTTGTCTGAATTAGCATCACTCTCGTGCAAGTCTCCCTACTTAGTCCTGCATAAGGATAAGGCTGTCTTGCGACCCTCACCTTCCTTTCTTCCGAAAGTGGTTTCTTCCTTTCACATTAATGAAGATATTGTTCTTCCTTCATTGTGCCCTCGTCCATCGCACCCAAAAGAAATTGAGTTACATGCTTTGGACGTAGTGAGGGCCTTAAAGGTGTATTTGTCTGCTACAGCTTCTTTTCGAAAAGCTGATGCTCTGTTTGTGCTGCCTGAGGGTCCGCGCAAAGGTTTGGCGGCCTCGTCGGCTACGATCTCTCGTTGGATTAGACAGACCGTGACCCATGCATATTCTGTTCGGGGCTAGGTTCCCCCTTTTCCGGTCACGGCTCATTCTACCCGGGCTGTTAGCACTTCCTGGGCTTTTAGACACTAGGCCTCGGTGTCACAGGTGTGCAAGGCGGCCACTAAAGGATTTTACTGTAAGTTTTAATAAAATCCCTTTTTCTTTGGCTGGCATGTTGATCCAATGACTACAGTATTTTCTAAGTTGTTGACTCAAAGCAAGTATGCAGGTTAGGAGTTCTGACTTGCATGCTTGTTTCAAGTCCGAGTCTTAAAGTAGTTCTAAAGCCCATTATACATTGCATTAAGGTAAAAAACTGTTTAGGTATCAACATCCTCCCCCTTTACTTACATGAGCCCTCAATCGATCCAGCGCTGCACAGCTCTTATCTCCCCTCACTGCTGGAGCACCAGGAACCACTGCCTCCCAGTGCTGTCAAACCCAGTGGTGAGGCAGAGTCCCGCTGTCTGTGTCATGGATGCAGCAACGGGGCTCAAGAGCGAGCACACATGAGTGCCCCCAATCGGAAGTGGCTTCCCATGAGGGCACTGGACAGAGAGGAGGGGCCAGCAGGGGGACCAAAAAAGAAGGGGTTCGGAGCCATTCTGTGCAATTCCATTGGGCAGAGCAGGTAAGTAGACATGGTTGTTGTGGGTCTTTTTTTTTTAATTTTTACCTTTACAGTTGCTTTAAAGTCTGTCACTGGCCTGAAGCAAGTTTGCAGGTCAGCTGCCTCAGTGTATCTTTACCTGCATGCTTGTTCCAGGTCAGTGGAATAAGTAGATATTCCACTTCCTTTCTCACAGGATTTTAGAAAACCGCAAACAGGTTTGCAACCTCTTCATTTTTCAGTAGTTAGTTCTACAATAATTTGGAGATATTTCCAGATTCTACCTGCAGTGCAACCTGTTGGCAAATCTTTAGGAACGCCCCTCCTTTTTCTTTGTCAAACTTCAATCCACTAATCACAGGCAAAATAGTAGGACAGGCGATTGTGGTAGGTGAGAATTCTTTTGTTTTACTACATTGAGGTGTCTCAGGCAAATGGGAGAGTGTTTTTTTTTTTGTGTGTATAGTAATCCACGACAAATTTACCAGTCTAGTGAAAATGTATGAGATTCTGCTTTATCCACATACTGGGAAGGGAAACACTAAATCAAGAAATCACAAAAATCAATTAGAAATTGAGGATGTAATGTTGTGAAATGTTCTTCCCTGCAGATCAAAGAACACACTACAGAAGGAAATAAAGCTGTGGAATAAACCAAAAGGAACACGATTGGGACTTGAGTGTTTTTTTATTATTGTCATTTATTCAAGAAGTGTTTATATTTTTCTAATAAAGTTAAATATGGTTCAATGCAGTTTTATTTCTGTGATGTGATTGCTATAATACAGTCCAAAATGCAATGTTTCTTTACCCATCTTGTACAGAGTCCATCAAGGCAAAATGTATCTCTTGGTATTGTTAAATGGGATTTTTTATGGCTTGCTGTTTGCAACAGACTCCAAGGCTTTGGCCACTTGTTCAGCCTTTAGATTATTAAGGGAGACGCTTGCCTCCTTTCCAAATTCTGCAAATAGAAAATGTATGTTATATCAAAAAGCATTCTCTATTATACAGGCATATATGAAGAAGTTTTTCTGGAATGTGTCTGAACTAAGGCCCCACAATGAAAAAAAAAACCACCACACTGACATTACAATTAGATCAGTGGTTCTCAACTCCTGTCCTCGAGACCCACTCACAGGCCAGGTTTGCAAGATAACTGAAATAAATCACAGGTGAGATCATTTGCTGCTCAGTTATTACAGTATTCCTGTCTGCATCTCCCCAAGGTAATACTTAAAATCTGGCCTGCTGGTGGGTCCTGAGGACAGGAGTTGAGAATCACTGAATTAGATGATGCATTTATGTACCAGGATACATAGACAGCATCCAGTGCCATTCAGAAGGAAAAATGCTCTGTCTGATGGCTCAAAGTACCCGCTATAATGACAAGCACAATGCCCATGGGGTTTAGTGAAACTGGCAGCACTAGCTTCTGCATTGAACATAATGGAGTGCTGCTCAGACAGTACATTGTAAAATACTATGGGGTTGATTAAGTAAAGGCAAATAGTCTGTGCAGTTGCTCTAGATCTGAGGGGAACATGCAAGGAAAATAAAAACACAGCATTTTTGCTTGCACATGATTGGATGATATAAATCAGCTCATATCTAGCACAGCTGCACTTCAAGTGCACAGGCTATTTGCCTTTAGTAGATCAAGCCCCCATGCATACAGAACCATAATAGCACTGACTACAAACCAATTAGCCATTAAAGTATCTGGACTTAGAGACCACTCAGTAGTATTTCCAGCATTATGAGTAGACTTGATAAACAGAGGTGTTTTAGCAACTAAGCATGTTTAGAAGATAGTGATGCATTGTGCATTTTTGACTACATGAATGCACATCCAGCATGCAGTTAGTCTAATGCTAACCATACAAAATACACTGCTGCATATAATTACACAAAGGCTGTGATATTTATGAAACAGCTTTAATCCTTCAAAAATTAATACAATGAATATAAATCCAAAATGCTAATAACCATGCTATTCAGGCCCCTTTCACACTTGCGCGACTTGGGATTGCAAAGTCGCATGACAAGTAGTACCCCCATGATTTCCAGTGAGTACCATTCATATCTGTGCATCTTAAAGTAGTCCCTGCACTACTTTGGTCTGACACAATTTGAGGTTCATAGATCAAGATTACACAGGCATTGCTTAAAGTCGCATCAAAACTGCGTGACTTTCAAGTCGCACCATTGTGAATGGGGCCCAAGTAAAACCCTTTTAATAGCTACTGGGCTTATTTTTCCAGGCCTGAGAACTATAGTTTTACAGTACCACCTACAGGTTAAATGTGGAATTGTAGCACCTCCATTTAGCTTAACTAAATGAATGCCAGCCAAAAACCATTAGAAGGTTACTGGAAATTTAGACATATAGATTTCTAAATGTTTTTTACTCATGATTTGCACATAAATTTAAACTGCCAGCATGCCTAAGGGTTTGTTAATGCTATGGGGTAATGAAGAAAGCATGCTGATAATTCTTGCGCCAGCAAACCTCTGGGACATAGTAGGAGTTACATTATATTTTCTGCCCTGTCTGATCATTATTTCTCCCAGTTGGCAGAATCTGTGAGTACCATAAGGCAAGATGTTGGTGCCAATTTATTCTGGAGACAGCAATGATCATCAAATTTTGTTCAAAAGATCATTTGAGCTCCACCTGCATTGGTTTTCTTTTGGAATTGACAGAGAACCCTCCCCAGCTGCATAGTATGTATATAGTGTTCTTGGACCCCTACAAACAGCGGTCCCACTTTGTGTATGTGCACTTTGCTATTCTACCACACACAGTGCAAAGTCTTACAGTAGAACTGTTGCCTGCATTGCAATGTGCTGGGCACTAACAATGCAGGCAGGGCTTAGGTGGCATTTTAAACAGCCATATACACCTGAAATAAAGGTGCAGCCTTTTCTGACTAAATTGGAATCTTAGAGGTCACATGAAGTCTGACCTTACACAATAGGGCTGATTTACTAAAAGACAATGTTCATGTAGGAAAGACTAAAATAAACTCATCTTCACCTTACTTAGGTAAAACAAAATGTAATCTCTCCAACAATAGTCTCAGTCTGCTTAAAAATAAAATGAACATACTAGTCCATGGAGTTCTCCCTGCATGTGCTGCTATTTTGAAACTTCTGTTCACACATGCGCAGACACAATGCGGATCTCCACTGGATACTTTGGACCTGGCAGAGACCTGCAGCTCATATGCAGACACACCATAAATCTTACAAGGTCCTAAATACATGGCAGAGACCTGCTGCGTGTCTACCCATGTGCGAGCAGGATCAAATTTAAACTATCGTTCTGCCCTGAGTGAAGCACTGGGTCCAGCAATCAGGAGGAAGTGGGATGCAACAAATTAAAAAGGTATTATAAAAGACATATGAAAGGAAATCCATATTATGAATGAAGGTTCTCTTAACTGTTTACTTCAATATGAAATGCAAATTCCTGTTTATTTCATTTGTATGTGATAGGGTATTCAAAGTGAACAGCCCGCTGACTGGCAACTGTTTTGAAACGCCAGCTAAATAGGAGCATGAAATATAATCTGTCATAAATAAGTATGTATAGTTAACATATAAATATTGTTATATGAATAGTACTTTATATTGTTCTCTCTAGTCCTTTTCCCTCACACTAGAAAGAATGATTGCAATCTAGTTGTGTGAGGACAGTCCCCCTATTCAATAAACTCCTACATGGCCCAAAATCTTCAAAAACAATGTTCACAATTGAATACTTGTAGATATTGGGCAACGTATGGGCACTTTTATCCAGTGTTTCTAAGTCATTGAAAAGCTTTATACCCGCCTCATTTTGATATTCTATAAATGTGTAATTAGAAGGTAAAATAGTTTAGTTTGAATTAAAAATACTTTTTTTTTTTTATGGAAAGCAGAACTATTAGTATTTAAAGTTATTAAAGCATTTATTAACCCAAAAAAAAATGCTGCTCCTGTCTCTTTAATGTGCAATTAGCAGCATGGTGCTTTTGCTTTTTAAATTATCCCTTTGTATCCCCTAAAATATCTGTTTGATAATGCCAGGTCATGACTTCCCCAGAGTACCAACTCTCCCAGGGCCGGATTAACACAGGGGCTATTGGAGCTGTAGCTCCAGGCTCCTGCCTCAAGATAGGCCCATGCCAGTGTGTCATTAATGCTGTTTAGCTCTGTGTGTGTACACCATTATGTAAATCGCAGGCGCTATTGCTATGTAAATTGCGAGTGGCAGGTGCTATTATGTAAATCGGGGGCGGCAGGTGCTATTGCTATGCAAGTCACGGGCGGCAGGAACTATTGCTAGGACTTCTAGTGGGAGAGGTGAGGGAGAGCGTGGATGCAAATAAGCAAAAAAGAAAAAACGAACAGGCTGCGATATTGTCCTAAAGATGATATAACAACAGTGTAATGTTGTGCAATGCTTTCACAGCGACCTGGATTGGGGGGGGGGGTTAATTATTGCCAATAGTAATGTGCAGCACTCAGGGGTTAATGCGCTGCTACTGCCACTAGGCACTGATGCATTGGTGACAGGTGGTAGTTAATTAACCCTTTGTGCTGCATGAGTGGCCACTGGCAGCATTAACCCCTTCGTGATGCAGCAGGGGTTAATTAACACTAACACTGATGGCACTAATGTAACACAAAGGGTTAATTAACTACCACTGGTCAACAATGCATCAGTGTGTACTGGCAGTAGCAGCACATTAACACCTGAGTGCTGCACATTACTAATGACATTAATTTAACACCCCCTTACACACACACACACTCTAGGTCGCTGTAAAAGCTTAAAGCAGAGCTACGCCCAAAAGTGGAAGCTCCACTTGTCTGCCCCCCTCTGCTGCCACATTTGGGACCTTTCTGGGGGGGGAGGTTTCGACAGGTGTGTAATTTGGCTCCCTCCTCCTTCTCCTTCCCCCGCAGCCGGTCCATTCACAGAGCACAGCGCAATTCACGCATGTGCAGTAGGAAACCGGCTGTGATGCCGCAAGGCTTCACTGCTGGTTTCCCTTAGCCAGGATGGTAGCGCCTGCACTAGAGAGCCAATTCAAGAATCGGCTCGGATGAGGACACCGCTGAATGCATGGACAGGTAAGTTCCCTAATAGTAAAAGTCAGCAGCTACAGTATTTGTAGCTGCTGACTTTTCATTTTGGAGGGGTGTGGGCAGAACTCCTATTTAACACAACTAGATCAACAAGTCACTGACTAATAATGGTGAGTGATGCTTAAAATAGCACTGACTGTCAGTGCAGACAATAAAGAGGAATTTCAGCTTAAGCTTAACTAGCCTTAAAAATCCCGCATCCTAACACCTACATTGATTAACCTATTTTCAAGCTTCTCCTTTGCAGTCACATTCTCCCATGTCAGCCAGAGCTTGACATTTTCCCCCTGGGTACCAAATGACCTTGTCCCAGCACCGATTATACCCCTCATCCTCAGGTCAGTCTTTACCCTTCCAGTATAATATGGAAGGTTCGCACTTGGCATCTTTGCCCCCTCGTTTTGTACTGTACATTCCCTATTTAACATTACCACATTCTGCACGGTCAATCATCTCAGATTCTATTTAACCACACCCAATATCTAGTGCAATTTAAACCATGCCCGCGACCCACTTCCTGGTGCGCGCAACCCCCCCCCCCCCCCCCATGCCTAGAGCCCACTGATTTCATGACACGCCCCTGCAGTGGCTTATCAGTATCTGTGTGCCATCCTGGAGGAAGAGGATCCCTCTGTGCGCTGCACACATGAAGGTGACAAGTGTCAGCTGCTCGAGTCCTGTTTCTGCCGATGCCAGCCTCCTATCACACAGGCTGTTACACTCACACAGATCCTCAATGTCCGGGAGCTGCAGCTGTTGTCTGGGGAAGAGGCGCTGATGTCATCCTAACCAGCAGGAGCCCAGGAGGGAGGTCATCTCCCATGTTGTTGAGATGAGGTTAGTAAACTTATTAGGGAGGGAGGATTGTGCAGAAACTGACCTGGTGGGTGTAATGATTGTGCTAGGAGACAGACTGCTGCCCCCCCCCCCCCCATGTAATGTGCTCTCCTGTGTCCAGTGCCCACCATATCATGTACAGTCCCTACCATGTCTTGTACTGGGGCCATGAAGTGCCCATCATGTCGTGCTGTGCCATGCAGCGCCTCCCATGTCAAACTGTGCCATGCAGTGCCCACCATGCCATGTGCAGTGCCCACCATGTAATGTACTGTGCTTTGCACCCCCCATGTAACATACTCTGCTGTGCCACCCATGTAATGTACTAAGCTGTGCCCCCCACAGACTCACCCCCCTCTCTCTCTCCATTACCCTTTCTTTCCTTCACCCTCTCTCTCCATTCCCCTTTTTCCCATACCCTCTCTTTCAGCCCCCCTCTCTTTCCATGGCCCCCCCCAACAAAAAAATTGTTTGCGTTTTAATTTTATTTTCATAAAAAGGCCCACCAAAATTCTCAGCACCAGGCCCCTGAAGCTCTTAATCCGGCCCTGGACTCCCCCTGTATATAGCTTATCCTGAGAGCCCCGTGGTCTATGCAGGCTATGTCACTCCCAGCTCTCCTGTGTGCCTGTCTTCAACTCCCCCCTCCCTCTCTGCTCTCATAATTAACTCTAAAAGCTCATATTTTCTCTGTATTAGAAGAATAAGTTCCCTGTGTCAGTGTTGTATCAGAAATATTCTTATCTATATAGATAACAGCACAGCTCTCGCTCTCCAGCTGACATCAGCATCAGTGCTCAGCCTCACCCTCAGGACTTCTGAGCTGAGAGAGAAAAGCACAAAAATGACAACAGATCATAGTAAGAAGGCGTGATATCTATACAGAGAAGTATATATATATATATATATATATATATATATATATATATATATATATTTATTTTATAACAGACACAGGGCAACTTCTTGTTATAATACAGAGCATATGGGAACCTTTTATAAAGTGGCTTAACAAACACTTTAAATACTTACCATATCTTGCCCATAGTTTAGGCTGAACCTCTGAGCATTCTCTGATTAATATAGGAAAGTCTGGATTAGCCTTTTTCAGCTCCACATAGTTCTGTTCAATAAAGTCTCTGAAAAAAGAAAGCATTTCAGTTAAAAAATATCAAAAGACTCTGGTAACAAAATAAACCCAGAAAAAGCAAAAACAGCAGTATGCGTGGTTTATATGTATTTTACGTGTTTAACCACTTGACAACTGGGCACTTAAACCCCCTTAACAACCAGACCAATTTTCAGCTTTCAGCGCTCTCACACTTTGAATGACAATTACTCAGTCATGCAACATTGTACCCATATGAAATTTGCGTCCTTTTTTTCACACAAATAGAGCTTTCTTTTGGTGGTATTTAATCATCTCTGGGTTTTTTATTTTTTGCGCTATAATTAAAAAAAGACCGAAAATTTTGTAAAAAAATGAATTTTTCTTCGTTTCTGTTATAAAATTTTGCAAATTAGTAATTTTTCTTCATAAATTTTGGCCAAAATTTATACTGCTACCTATCTTTGGTAAAAAAAAAAAAAAAAATAGTGTATATTATTTGGTCTTTGTGAAAGTTATAGAGTCTGCAAGCTATGGTGCCAAT
>BLSH010113176.1:554752-573636 GCA_018402905.1 Glandirana rugosa
CACTTTTATGGGGGTGAACGGGTGAGGTTATGTAAAAAATTGGGGAACTAACGGGGCAGTGGACACTAGTGGCATATTCACAGTGCCCACTGCGATCGATCTATCCAAAAAAGGGGGCTAGCGGGTCAATCTAAAATCACACGCAATCCCAGTCACATGGGGCAATCAAGGGGTTAAAAAATGTATTGGGGGGGGCAAGTGGGGGTATTTTCACCTAACTAGGCCTACTTTCTACCCTAACACTGATTTAGCGTCACAAGTACAGCGATCAGTAAAAATCAGATCGCTGCACTATATGATACTGTGACGGGGTGAAAGGGTTAACTGGGGGGTGATCAAGGGGTTAAATGTGCCTATGTGACCTGGTGTCAGTGTGCTGTTTGTGCAACTCACGTTTTTTGATGCTCCTTCTTCCTTGCTGAAACCGAAAAGGGCTTCAGGGAGGAAGTGGAGCTAACTTCCTCTGCCTCTGTTTACATTTCAGAGGCAGAGGAGCCATGTCATTGGCAGGACCGATCGGAAGGGCCAGGCCAAAAATCATTGGCCTGGCCCTGTAGAGTGATTGATCCTGTGTCAAATCAAACAACAGTGCACGCTCCGTGAGCTCCTGACGGCGATTCGTGATAACATACCACCTTGCCGCCGTCACACTGCAGCGGGCGGTCGGCAAGTGGTTAATGGTTCTGTCTGTGCTGGCAGATCTTTCTTCTAGTCGTGAACTAGATTTAAACAATGCCTGTCCTAACAAATTGCTAAACAAACTGTCCTTCTCCATTGTATGTTAATGAGAGGGAGCTCCTCTTGTCCCGAACCTTTCTGTTGGAACAGACTCACAGCTTGGCACTCTGTTCTTTTTCTTCTCTCAGTCTGAGCCCTGGTGTACAGGGAACTACAGCAAGCTAATATAAAGTTATATTTAGGTATTTTTATTTACAAGCTGAATTTTAAAAACCTTGATTGACTGGCTAGATAAGTACATAACGTTCTTGAATAGATGTAATTTTTTTAAGAAGTCGCCAGTTGTTACAAGATGTTATGTGATGCAGTAAGGTGGTTTTTTTTTTTTTGTTTTTTTATGGGAACCTGAGATTATTTTACAAAAAAGTTCTTTAACGGCTGAAAACAGTAAAGAAGCATGAAGATAAGAAGCAGGTTGGAGATTTCTTCGGCATGTGGAACAGCTATGCAGAGTGTTATCCAGCAACGTAAGTACTGCTTATTTCATCATAGGATCCTGGTGATTTGGTAATTGTTAGGCCTCATGCACACAGGACGTTTTTTGACTGTTTTACAGCTGCTGTTTTTAGCTACAGACCTTTTTTTTCTACTGTCATTAAATCCTCCATCATGTTATCCTATGTGTTCATGTACACATAGGCTGTTATCAACTGTTTTTAGCAGTGACCTTTTTGAGCTGTAAAAAAAAAAAACCCAGACCAGAGGGTTCTGAAAGACGTTTTTCAGCTGTAAAAACGCTCAAAAACGTCGATCCCCAACGTTTTTGACATTTTAGATCAATTGGAAAAAAAAAAACACTGGCCCTTTAAAAACGCGCAAAAGCACTGGTAATATCACGCTGGTAGCTGAAAAAATCACTGATAAGCTACTGGTGTTTTTTTGGACGTTTGCATGAAGCCTTACTGTAATTCATCACAGCCTTTTTTAATGCTGCTCAGGCAACACATGCAATGTTTTGTTGGCGACAACAAGGTCTGTAGACATTTGGACTGCTAACATGGGATGTTCTCTCATCAAGAACGGAGATCATTCCTTGTTGGAATCACATCCCAATTGTATCCACATCATCCTTACTTACTGACACTGTATAATTACAAGTACAAGGGTTGTTTCTTTTTCTATAAATAAAAGTTGCAGAGTATTATGTAAGTCATTGATGCCACTTATTGACTTGCTCAATAAACGGAAATATTAGGCTTTTGAAATACATTGGATGTCGTCCTGTAGACTACACCAATCTGTTGCTTTTCCAAATAACCTGTTGTGTGCTAAGCTTCTGAAGGTAATTTGCATCTGTGTTAAATAAAGTGGTTAACATGCCTTCATTTTGTATTTCCTCAGCATGGATGATATGGCAGTTGACAGTGATGAAGAAGTGGATTACAGTAAAATGGACCAGGTGTGCTTTAACTGCTTTGTGTAACATAAGACATCTTTGCCAGATATTGGTTTATGTTGTGATGATAGAATGCGGAATGACAAACCTAGAGAGTGCGAGCAGAGGATTTTTCAATAAGGTTCTGAAAATAAGTGATTTGTAGAGTATTCTTGATAAACTATAATATGTTATGCTATGCGTATTCTGTAATCCAATCAAAGGGTAGGGAAGGCCATACATTTATACAATTTTTTTTCCTTCGACCACAGATTGAAGGAAAGAAAATTGCTTGATTCCTCTTTCAACACAGTCAGTGTTGATGAGGGAATCCCTCCAGCGGCGCTATTGTATTCTGACAGCAGGAGGTTCCCCATCCATTAGAATATAATGATCATTACTGGTGGCTATAGCTGCCGGCAGAGTTTGAACAAAAAGAAAACCTGACAGGCTAGTTGTACTTGGGTCAAACGATAGATCAACTTCAGTACAACCAGCCTTCCTATAGATGGACAAAAATTCATCCAGTTCCTGCTGAACCAGTCAAATTTTGATCGATCTATGATCAGCTTAAGTTTTTACAAGAGAAGAGAAATCAAAATGTGTGGAGTGTGTGTGTCGCCACTAGCAGGCACAGGAAATAGAACTGTTCCATCACTTGCTGGCTCGTGGACTGTCCATAGGAAAAGGTGGCTACCAGCATGATAATTTACCAAATGCACCCCAATTGCTGGAGTCCTGGAATTATAGTGGTTGTAAACCCCAGTCATGAAATGTGAACAAAGCTCATATATCTGTAGTGTTTACTTGTCCCTCTCCAAAAGCTCTGGAGTGTCATTTCTCTCTGGTGCTTCATTCCTCTGTTATCAGCATGAGTCACTTCTGACAAGTTCTCCCGACAGATGAGATACAATTTGTATCGGGGAGGGAGATAAGCATACAGCGGGAACGAGGGGGTGGTTCTAAAGGCAGAAGGTTTTTTTTTTAATCTTAATGTGGCTCCATGTCTGAATCGACACACAGAGCAGCGGCTCAGCTCAGGTGCCCCCCGTAGTAAGTTGCTTGCTGTGGGGGCACTTGGCAGGAGGGAGAGGCCAGAAGCGCCGGCGGGGGACCCGAGAAGAGGAGGATGTATGTATGTGTGGCACCCTCCTAGGGAGGCGCTAAAAGAGTGTAGTTTTGGGTCTTTCTGCCTAACAGGAGGATCATTAGGTAAATTTACAATATTCTCTGCCTACCAGGGAGCAGGATCTATTGGTGAGGTTGATTCAGTGCTCAGGTGCAGCTCAGCTTTTCAGAACAATTCACACTGGTCCAATAGGGAGGCATATTGAACAGTGGGAGGAAACCTGACAAATGAGGGCACAGACATTGTTACAGCCCTGCTTATTGGCAGAGGAAAATGCCTTGTTGCATGCTGGATGACAATATAAATTCCAAGGGCACGTGTGCTTGGGGTCTTCAGCTGGAGATCGGGGTACCGGAGGGAGGGGGCGGCTACCCCTCCTCTGTAGAAGCTGCCATGCTGCCTTGGGTAATCGACCTGAGGACTTGAGAAATCAGAGAGAGAAGCTGAACTCAGAGGTTCCGCAGAGCTGACTGGAAGGGAGACGCCAAGAAGGATCTGATTCTGCCTGCTGTGAGTACAGATCTGTGTCATGAGGCCTGTCCTATGAGAGCCATCCCTTTAGCTAATAAGGTCAGTGGACAGGTGTCAGTCAAGGGGATGCTAGATAGTGTCCTGAAGAGAAAGTAGTTGCATCAATCAAGTCTGCTGCTGGAGAGAGCAAGGAGAATTAATTCTTCCATACTTGTGCATTGTGAATTAATGCTTCCACAAGTATTCTGGTGAGGCCAAGTAAGAGTTGACCTTCTCTACTGTGAATAGTTCAGTCAGAGAATCCCACTATTCCCTTTTCCATCCAAGTTGCACAATTAATATTAAAAAAAAACTCTAATCCCCTGGACTGATTGAGTAACGAGCAAACAGGGTAAGGGGGAATATGTGAAAGATCGTCTCTGATCACCTCTATGACCTAGGAGGAACGTAGCGACATCATGACATTACTTCCGGTCTAGGGCAGAAGTAAACTTTTGCTTTTAAAAAAAAAAACAGCAAATTTTTGATCTTTTGCTTTCAAAGGTAGAGAAGAGATTTGGGGTCTTGAAGACCCCAGATCTCTCCATAAAGAGGATCGGTCATTCCTTATTTCTATTACAAGGGATGTGTACAACAACAAAAAAAAAATTAAAGAGACAGTGTTAAAATAAAATAAGAAAAAAAATGTAACGTGCCCCCATCCCTTCTTTCTCACATACGTAAGTCACGCACGCATAGGTAAACGGTGTTCGCACCACACATGTGAGGTGTCGCCCCGCAAACATTAGAGCGAGAGCTGTAATTCTAGAGCTAGACCTCCTATGTAACTCTAAACAGGTGACCAATATACGTTTTTAAAGCATCGCCTATGGAGATTTTTAAGTATCATAGTTTGTCACCATTCCACGAGCGTGCGCAATTTTAAAGCGTGACCTGTATCTATTTCCTCTTTTATATTTTATCAACAAATTAGGTTATATATTGTGTTTTTTTGCTATTCATTAAAGTGTATTTTCTCCAAAACAATTGCGTTTGAAAAACCACTGCGCAAATATTGCATGAAATAAAAAATATACCATTATAACATTTTATTCTCTAAGCTGAGTCTCTGCTTAAAAAAATATATATAATGTTTGGGGTTGTAAGTCATTTTCTAGTTGAATATATGGTGAATATATGACACTGTACTCAAACGCAATTATTATATCATTGGTGCAGGGTAATAAGAAGGGTCCTTTGGGGCGGTGGGACTTTGATACTCAAGAAGAATACAGCGAATACATGAACAACAAAGAGGCTCTTCCCAAGTAAGTATACAAGTCATAAAATTGTGAATGCATTATAGAGCTGCGCTCAAGTTTTATTTTTCTACAATTTTATAGACAATTTGTGTGGCTGAATCTGATGAAAGACGCATGTCAAAATGGTCTAGTTTTTAACATCTTTCATAAAAAAAATCACATCCAGAAATTGTTGAAATTTAGAATAACAAATAGGGGTGACTTATAGGGGTTGATTTACTAAAGTTTGAAAGTGCAGCATTTGGTGCAGCTCCACACAGAAACCAATCAGCTTCAAGGTTTTATTGTCAAACTTGATTGAACAAGCTGAAGTTAGAAGCTGATTGGCTAGCATGCACAGCTGCACCAGTTTTTGCACTCTCCAGCTTCAGTAAATCAACCCCATAGAGTTGTGCTATTGCTTTCAGTGCTCTGTCCCAGTCGAATTCAATATGCATGCTTTGTAGATACTCTTTAGGAAACTATGATTCTCTTAGTTCACATTCAGTGGAAGTAAAGCTAAAGATTTCAATGAGCACTGTAAAAGATGGAGTGGAGGGTCTCCTTGGCAGAACTCCAACCCTTGCCCACTACACCCAAAAGTGTACATCATGTGATGGCTACCTGAAAATGGGCTTTTATTGTCCATTTAAAGGACACTGGGACACAGTAATTCATAGATGTGTGGGTGATATGCAGCTGTCTTTAGGCTATGGACACTGGCAAATGGAAAAAGCTAAAGGCCCACCCACTATAAAACCACTCCTAACAATTCTGCCCCAGTTTTTGAGCAAGCAGTGTATGGGACTAATAAGAGAGGGGACTCAAAAAATGATTTTGTAGTTACTGTAAAATCATTTTCTTGAACTCTTGACTGGCCCACATGTATCATCTGTGTATGTAGTAAGTAACAAAAGTAATGACATTGCAAAACATTTAGCTGTTGATTTTCTTTTTTGAATTATTGCATTTTCTGAACTATTATATAGACCATAAAAAGTACAGCCTTCATTCAGACGAATTGGGGTCCTTATGCAGTTTTAAAGGCCAAATGCTGAAAAGGCGTTTGGCATGCCTGCACTAGGGAGGTCTATGCCCTGGTCTATCTCTTAATAGGAAAATACTGTATATTAATCAGGCAACATTGGAATGGTAAGGAAAGACAGAGCTTGGCCTGTTTGCAGCATTACTAGAACATGGGGGTTTCCTTGCTGTCTCTGGCTTTATTACTTTCTGAATCCTTGACCTGGGGCATGTATACAGCAGGCAACTCTTAATTCAGAGCTTCTGTTCAAATGTATGGTCTTGAAGAGGAACATCACTGAATATTTGCGGAGGCATTTGGTACTATGTTTTGCTACTATCACGGATTTTACATTTTGCACCTTGTTTTACACAGAGCTGCATTTCAGTATGGTATTAAAATGTCAGAGGGGCGTAAAACACGACGATTCAAGGAGACTAATGAGAAAGCAGAACTTGACAGACAGTGGAAAAAGATCAGTGCGGTAAGAATAATGCTGTTTCTATTAACCTGATTAACCTATGCACAGCCACCAGTGTACCTGTGTAATGGCATTATAGTAAAAGGATGAAACAACCTTGTGCAGCCACATGGTCACTTCTACGTGTGAATGGCAGGGCGGCTGTGTGGGCTTCCTTGTCCTTGGGCTCACCTTGTTGCTCAATAAGCTTGGGGCTGCTGTGGAATCATCCAGTATGGCCAAGGGGAGCAGATCAGAAAGGTTCATTCCTGACCCACGTTCCCCTCCTGCTGGGACTTAACCCAGAAATGCTGAGCACTTCTAGCCTCAAAGCTGTTAAACTCCCAGCACTGATGCCTGGTGTACAAGCTGACCACCAGTGGAACACTCTCCTGAAGACACAGGCTATGAATGTTTACTTGCATGAAGTACTAATGTGAATCCAGCCTAAGGGTTTCACATTGCTCACGCTTAAATTTATTCTTAAACATTTACACACTTTTTTACATTTTTATGTTCTTTAGATCATTGAAAAACGGAAGAAGCTGGAGGCTGATGGGTAAGTTACATGTACTAAATACATGTGACAGGCTTTCTTCTGCTGTTTATATTTTTCACTTTCCAAATTATTCTAGAAAACGAAACTAAAAACTGGTGTGTGTGTGTGTGTGTGTGTGTGTGTGTGTGTGTGTGTGTGTATGTGTATATATATATATATATATATATATATATATATATGCACATGTAGGCCTCATTATAACAGTAGTTTTTAGTGGTTTTATACATATTTTCTTTTATTATAGTTCGAGCTTAACCACTTGCTTACTAGACACTTAAACCCCCCTCCTGCCCAGGACAATTTTCAGTTTTCAGCGATGTCACTCTTTGACAATTGCGCGGTCGTGTGACGTTGTACCCAAACACGTCCTTTTTTTTCCCCCCACAAATAGAGCTTTCTTTTGGTGGTATTTGATCACAATCACCTCTGTAGCTTTTATTTTTTGTGCTATAAACAAAAAAAGAACGACAATTTTGAAAAAAGAACAATATTTTTTGCTATAATAAATATCCAAAAAAATATATAAAAAAAAAAATATTCATCCGTTTTGGCCGATTTATATATTCTTCCACATATTTTTGGTAAAAAAAAAATCGCAATAGATGTATATTGATTGGGTTGTGCAAAAGTTATAGCGTCTACAAACTATGGGAATGGATTTATGGCATTTTTATTATTATTATTTTTTTTTGTACTAGTAATGGCGGCGATCTGCAATTTTTATCAGGATTGCGGCGGACATGTCGGACATTTTTGACACTTTTTTGGGACCAATGACATTTATACAGCGATCAGATCTAAAAATAGCCACTGATTACTGTATAAATGTCCCTGGCAGCGAAGGGGTTAACACTAAGGGGGTGATCAAGGGGTTAACTATGTTCCCTCACTGTGTTCTAACTGTGTGGGGGCTGGGCTGGCAGGGACATAACAGATTTAACTGATCCCGATCACAGGGATCAGTAGATCTGTCATGTCCACCTCACAGAACAGGAAACCGCCGTGTTTACATCGGCGGTTCCCCTTTCTGGCTCTCTGTTAGACGATCACGGGTCTCGGGCGGACATTGAGTCCGCCCGAACCGCGGGCACGCTCATGCAGCAGGCGCGGGAGTGCGCAAAGGGGCGGGCGTCAATTGATGGCGACCCGGCAGAGTAGATCCACGCTGTAGCCGTCAATCGGCTATAGCGCGGATCTGAAGAAGTTAAAGAGGAGGTCCGAGGGCTAAAAAAAAAATTAAAAGTCAGCAGCTACACATACAGTAGCTGCTGACTTTTAATATTAGGACACTTACCTGTCCTGGAGTCCAGCGATGTCGGCACCCGCCGCCGATCTTCGGATCGGGGGACGGGTGCAGCCGCCTCCATCGCGGGTAAGGGAACCCGGACGTGTAAGCAGTACAGCTTCACGCCGGGCACCTTTCTGCGCATGCGCGAGCTCTGCCGCGCTCTGCTACTGGCCAGGCGGCCAGTAGCAGAGCGAGCAGGGAGGAGGGAGCCGGGCTTCTGACGTCAGCGGCCGCGTCCGCCGGCCCGAGCTCCCGGAAGTGTGGAAAAGGACACCTGTCTAAAGACAGGTGTCCTCTTCCCCCTCCCCCCCGAAAGGTGCCAAATGTGACACCTGAGGGGGGGAGGAATCCAACCAGCGGAAGTTCCACTTTAGGGTGGAACTCCGCTTTAAATACTATTTTTTTTTCTTCGTCAGGTAAATATAAAATGTTTCATACTAATATTTAGTAGTCTTCTGTCCAGGCTGCATGTGAGGCATTGGCATTTTTTTCAAATGGGAACCAGTGTCACTCTCAGATGTGTGGCTGTTTACTCAGTAAGGTAGTAAGGTTTATTTAATTGAGGGGCAGAAGCAGTTCAGATTGCAAATGTAATGTTGTGAAGTGAAACCGTGCTCCTTTTGATTACCCAATCATGTAAGAGGGAAAACATTTTTTGATAGCCTATGATTGGCTGAATGATTAAAGTGAAGGCAACTTGGTCTTCTTGAATAAGGTAAACTGTGAACAGTTGTTTTCTCCACTTTTAAAGAATAAGTTCACCTTTTAGAAAAAAAAATAATAAATGCACTTTTTTTTTTGCAGGTAAAAAAATGAGCATTTATTTAGGTGTTTTTTTTGGAGCCTGCAAAGCATTGCACCAGTGATCAATAGAATGCTGGTGCCATGCAGATCTGCCAGTGTATCTGCTTGCGGTACATCACCATATGGGCAAGCAGATACAATCCTACAGGAAGAGAGAATCCACAAGGCCATGGTAGTTCGTTGAAAACTACAAGGTGACAACCGCAAAGGCTGGTGGACCTTGTAGTTTTCCATTCACAGGACACTGAATGAGTGACTCATGAGGGCTAGTGCCCCATTTGGTCACATTTTTTTTACAATTGTGACAGCTAGCGATGGGGGAGGGGGGAGGAAATCCCCTCCACTAGCTGCCAGATTGTAACATGTTACGAAAGGTGAACTTATCCTGAAAGTGAAAGTGGTTTTAAAACCATTCTCTGCATTTAAGTGAAAAAAAAACTGTGAGGGTGATTCTCCCCCAGCCCCTCCTTATACTTACCTGAGGCCAATCTCGTCCAACGCTGTGCATGAGAGCAGCAACGCTCTCCTTTCTCATAGGGCAGATTGACAGCAGCAGGAGCCATTGGAGCTCCCACTGCTGTCAGTCAAATTCTGTGACGAAGGAACGGGGTTAAGGCCGAGCTGCGCTGTCTGTGTTTATAGATGCAGACAGAGAGGCGCAGGATTAAGCCCCAACAACTTTCCCATAGGAAGCAGCTTTCTATGGGGGAACTCACAGGAAGAAGAGCCAGCTGAGGACCCCAGAAGAAGAGAATTGGGGTTGCTCTGTGCGAAACTATTGCACAGAGCACACAAGTATAACTATAACATATAGTCAGGTCCATAAATATTGGTACATTGACACAATCCTAATCTTTTTGGCTCTATACACCAGCACAATGGATTTGAAATGAAACGAACAAGATGTGATTTAACTGCAGACTTTCAGCTTTAATTTGGTATTTACATCCAAATCAGGTGAACGGTGTAGGAATTACAACAGTTTGTATATGTGCCTCCCACTTTTTAAGGAACCAAAAGTAATGGGACAGATTAACAATCATAAATCAAACTTTCACTTTTTAATACTTGGTGGCAAATCCTTTGCAGTCAATTACAGCCTGAAGTCTGGAATGCATAGACCTCACCAGACGCTGGGTTTCATCCCTGGTGATGCTCTGCCAGGCCTCTACTGCAACTGTCTTCAGTTCCTGCTTGTTCTTGGGGCATTTTCCCTTCAGTTTTGTCTTCAGTAAGTGAAATGCATGCTCAATTGGATTCAGGTCAGGTGATTGACTTGGCCATTGCATAACATTCCACATCTTTCCCTTAAAAAACTCTTTGGTTGCATTCGCAGTATGCTTCGGGTCATTGTCCATCTGCACTGTGAAGCGCCGTCCAATGAGTTCTGAAGCATTTGGCTGAATATGAGCAGATAATATTGCCCGAAACACTTCAGAATTCATCCTACTGCTTTTGTCAGCAGTCACATCATCGATAAATACAAGAAAACCAGTTCCATTGGCAGCCATACATGCCCACGCCATAACACTACCACCACCATGCTTCACTGATGAGGTGGTATGCTTTGGATCATGAGCAGTTCCTTTCCTTCTCCATTCTCTTCTCTTCCCATCACTCTGGTACAAGTTGATCTTGGTCTCATCTGTCCATAGGATGTTGTTCCAGAACTGTGAAGGCTTTTTTAGATGTTGTTTGGCAAACACTAATCTGGCCTTCCTGTTTTTGAGGCTCACCAATGGTTTACATCTTGTGGTGAACCCTCTGTATTTACTCTGGTAAAGTCTTCTCTTGATTGTTGACTTTAACACACATACACCTACCTCCTGGAGAGTGTTCTTGATCTGGCCAACTGTTGTGAAGGGTGTTTTCTTCACCAGGGAAAGAATTTTTCAGTCATCCACCACAATTGTTTTCCGTGGTCTTCGGGGTCTTTTGGTGTTGCTGAGCTCACCGGTGCGTTCTTTCTTTTTAAGGATGTTCCAAACAGTTGATTTGGCCACACCTAATGTTTTTGCTATCTCTCTGATGGGTTTGTTTTTTTCAGACTGATGATGGCTTGCTTCACTGATAGTGACAGCTCTTTGAATCTCATATTGATAGTTGACAGCAACAGATTCCAAATGCAAATAGCACACTTGAAATTAACTCTGGACTCTTTATCTGCTCCTTGTAAATGGGATAATGAGGGAATAACACACACCTGGCCATGGAACAGCTGAGCAGCCAATTATCCCATTACTTTTGGTCCCTTAAAAAGTGGGAGGCACATATACAAACTGTTGTAATTCCTACACCGTTAACCTGATTTGAATGTAAATACCCTCAAATTAAAGCTGAAAGTCTGCAGTTAAAACACATCTTGTTCGTTTCATTTCAAATCCATTGTGGTGGTGTATAGAGCCAAAAAGATTAGAATTGTGTCGATATCCCAATATTTATGGACCTGACTGTACATTTGAATGCCTTTAATAAATATTTAATCCTTTGTGTGTGTGATCACAGCAGTGACTTCTCTATTGTGAGACAGCTCAGTATAAGGTTTTTATCAGATCTTCTTTTTATATAATGCATGTGCTTGGGGAAGCCTTTGTCATCTAGTATGTTTGTTTATCAAACAGAGCTTGGAGGTGTATGTAATGAAAGGCACTACACATTAATTTAAAAACTTAAACTTTATAAAACTAAAATAATATTAAAAATTAACCATTATTTAGGCTGGCTCCAAATGTTTTCTTTGAGATACAGTGGGTATAAAAAATAATCACTGTAAAAATATCACATTTTGTTGCTTTGCAGCTTGAAGTGAAGGCAGACACAGTTTTTGTTTTATCCAGCTGTATCTACTCTTATAACATCCAAGTGAAAGATATAACACCAACGTGTCAGAAAAAAAATCAAAAACAGAGTCACAGAGTTGGAAACCCCCTTATGTCAGTATTTTGTTGGACAACCTTTTGCTTTAATTATAGCCTTTAGTCTGTTGGGATATATCTCTACTAACTTTGCACATCTAGACGTTGCAATATTTGCCCATTCTTCCTTGCAGAACTGCTCAAGTTCAGTTAAATTTAATGGTCACCGTTTGTGGCCTGCAGTCTTCAAGAAATTCCACAGATTTCCAATGGGGCTGTCTGGGCTCTGACTAAGCCATGCAAGGACATTCACCTTTTCTCCTTCAGCCACTCTGTGGTCACTTGTGCTGTGTGTTTTGGGTCATTGTCATTTTGGAAGGTAAACATTCGTCCCATTGACAACTTTCTGGCAGAGGGCAGCATATTTTCCCTCAAGAATTTGATGATATTTTTCCCCATCCATTTTTCTTTTTATCCTTACAAGTGCTTCAGTCCCAACTGCAGATAATCGCCCATGTAACAAGATATTACCACCTCCATGTTTTACTGTAGGAATGGTGTTATTTGGATGGCGAGTTTTATTGGATTTCTGCCAGAAATATAATTTGGAGCTGAGGGCAAATAATTCAATTTTATCTCATCTGACCCTAACAACTTTTTTCCATGTGGTCTCAGAATCTTCAATGTGAGTTTTGGCAAAGCTCAGTCGTGACTGCATGTGGCCTTTCTTGAGGAGTGGCTTTTTTCTTGCAACCGTCCCATACAAGCCCCATTTGTGGAGAATTTGTGATATTGTTGTCACATGTACACAATGACCACTCTGTCATAAATTCCTGCAACTGCTTCAGAATTTCTGTAGGCCTCTTGGTAGCCTCTCTGACCAGTTTTCCTCCTGGCTCTTTCATCCGGTTTGGAGCAATGTCCTGATCCAGGGAGGGTCTGTGTTGTACTAAATACCTTCCACTTCTTAATAATAACTTCTTAATAATAAACTTCACTGTGCTTCTAAGCATTGATAAAGCCTTGGAGATTTTTTTGTATCCATCTCCTGACTGGTGCCTGTCCACAACTTTATCCCAGAGATAATGCTTTGCCACCCATAGTGGTTTGCTTCAGTTGCACATCGGAACTGAAATGCTCCAGGAAAGCTTTTTTGGGGCTGAGCTGATCAAAATTACCACAGCTGACCACAGTTTAACGTAAATGGCTTTGTGTGGCATTGAGAAGGTGATTAGCTGCACCTTATTAAGTTTACAACTCATTTTTAGGAAGGGGTGATCCTATTTCCAACTCAGTGATTTTGTTTTTTATTTTATTTTTCTGACATGTTGGTGTTCTACCTTTCACTTGGATGTGATAAGTAAATACAGCTGGATAAAACAAAAACTGTGTCTTCATTTCAGGCTGCAAAGGAACAAAATGTGATTATTTTAAAGGGGTGATTATTTTCTATACCCACTGTAACAGGCTTTTTACCACAGCGAACATCAATTGACAAAGTATATACAGTGCCTTGAAAAACTATTCATACCCCTTGAAATGTTCCACATTTTGTGGAAGAAAATCTAGTTGAACCAATTGCCTTCGGAAGTCACCTAATTAATAAATAGCACCTGTGTGTAATTTAATGTCAGTATAAATACAGCTGTTCTGTGAAGCCCTTAGAGGTTTGTTAGAGAACCTTTTTTTTTTCTCAGAAAACAAGCTTTATTGAAAAACAAGCTTGCATGGATCATTACAGAGTCATTTAAAAGCATAGCTTCGTACAGTTGCCAGTCAACCACAATGGTATGTAATACAATATCCCTCCACATTACCATACAGTATTCCCGGGTAGTCTATATGAATATCATTCACCTTTATTTATACAACAGAGATACAATAACTGCTAATTGAGCATCCTGATACCTTTATAATAACAGTCTGTCCATAACAAGGTCTGCTGGTGCCAGACCAGGGACTCCCAGCCATGGGGACCAGATCTTTTCAAATTTGGGGGAGCTGCCTCTGTGTTGGTAGATCAGTCTTTCAAGCCTAATAGTATTACCCATCTGATTCACCCACTTTCTCAATGGTTAGAGAACCTTAGTGAACAAATAGCATCATGAAGGCCAAGGAACACACCAAACAGGTCAGGAATAAAGTTGTGGAGAAGTTTAAAGCAGGGTTAGGTTACAACAAAATACCCCAAGCTTTGAACTCATGGAGCACTGTTCAATCCATCATCCAAAAATGGAAAGAGTATGGTACAACTGCAAACCTACAAAGACATGGCTGTGCACCTAAACTGACAGGCCGGGCAAGGAGAGCATTGATCAGAGAAGCAGCCAAGAGGCCCATGGTAACTCTGGAGGAGCTGCAGAGATCCACAGCTCAGGTGGGAGAATCTGTCCACAGGACAACTATTAGTTGTGCACTCCACAAATCTGGCCTTTATGGAAGAGGGGCAAGAAGAAAACCATTGTTGAAAGAAAGCCATAAGAAGTCCTGTTTGCAGTTTGTGAGAAGCCATGTGGGGAGACACAGTAAACATGTGGAAGAAGGTGCTCATGTCAGATGAGACCAAAATGTAACTTTTTGGCCTAAAGGCAAAATGCTATATGTGTAGAGAAACTAACACTGCACATCACACCACATCATCCCGTGAAACATGATGGGTGGCAGCATCATTTTGTGGGGATGCTTTTCTTCAGCAGAGACAGGGAAGCTGATTAGAGTTGATGGAAGAATGGATGGAGCCAAATACAGGGCAATCTTAGAAGGAAACCTGTTAGAGTCTGCAGAAGTTCACCTTCCAGCAGGACAATGACCCTAAACATACAGCCAGAGCTACAATGAAATGGTTTCGATCAAAGCATATTCATGTGTTAGAATGGCCCAGTCAAAGTCCAGACCTAAATCCAATTGAGAATCTGTGGCAAGACTTGAAAATTGCTGTTCACAGACACTCTCCGTCCAATCTGACAGAGCTTAAGCTATTTTGAAAAGCAAAATGGGCACAAAATGTCACTCTCTAGATGTGCAAAGCTGGTAGAGACATCCCCCAAAAAGACTTGCAGCTGTAATTGCAGGGAAAGGGGGTTCTACAAAGTATTGACTCAGGGGGGCTGAATACAAATGCATGCCACACTTTTCACATATTTATTTTGAAAACCATTTATCATTTTCCTTCCACTTTACAATTATGTGCCACTTTGTGTTGGTCTATCACATAAAATCCCATTAAAATACATTTAGGTTTTTGGTTGTAACATGACCAAATGTGGAAAATGTGAAGGGGTATGAATACTCAAGGCACTGTATGTGTGTTACATTGCAATACCATTCATTTAGAAGGACACCCCAATGCACATATAGAGAAGATAGTAATGCTTGTATTTTACTCATTTTCTCTTCTTTTATTTACAGGGTCGAAGTGAAGAGGCCTAAATACTGAAAACATTCATGTGCTATTTGTTTATATCAGTTTGTTTTTGCTTTACATTGTTAATACTCCATTGTGCACAGCTGACAGGAAACCGTAACTGAACCTGATAGACCTTAGGAAACAAAACAGATGGCTTCTGCCTTTCTTTTTCCAAACTCCTTTAGAACATGAATGCTTCGTTATGGTTGTTGTAAAAAATCATACAGGGTTGTTGTTTTCCCTTCATATACTATGACTACTATTTGTTCAAAGTGGGTTTACAGGCATTTAATACGTGTCCGCTCTGCAAATTCCAAGCTTAAGAGAACTGAGCTGAATGACTTGATTTACACTTCACAGTATGGGGTTGTTGTAGCAAGCCTAACACTGTTTTCAACATTTAAACCATAACATCTTCTTTTTGTTCTTCTAGCAGATCAGGCCATAGACAGAATGGTGATCATAAAAATCCCTGCACTCGGATGCTTTTCTGCATCCAACACCATGTGAATAAAGTCTAAGTCATTTAGGCCAAAATCTCTAATACACAGCCTAAATAGCCATTTTGATTAGCTAGGGTGGGATGTGCAGAAGGCTGCATGTGTGTTTACCACAACCTTTTAATGAATTGATTGGTTGAATATGTGTGTCTACAAAACGGCCATCTTAAGAGCAAGTAATTTGTATATATTTGTCTAATGGGTAATTTCATACGTCTGCTTGCTACATGTTATCTAAACATCCTTTTATGTGGCCTCATACTCTGCAGAATTATCACAAATACTCTTTAAAAATTCCCTGAGCTGTAAAGTGATTGTGTTTCTTAGATTATTAGCAACTTTGTGTTGTATTAAATATTAAACAACAGTGTTTGTTTCTTGTGTCATTTTTTAAAAATTTTTGAGAGCATGTTACCTTTAAATATATTATTTAACTGATTTCAGCAGATATATAGAGATTCTAATTTTCCTTTCGCTTTCTCTCTCTTACTTTTTCTTTCATGCTCATTATCTAGTAAAAGTATGCATTAAGGCATGGATAAACCTATCAATTGGCCACTCATGCACAGGGAAATGAATTGTGGTAGTTGTGGGGGGGGGGGGGGATACAGTGTGCGCCTTAGCCATACGGTCATCTGTTTAAGGCTCCATTCACACTTGTACAACTCCAAAGATTTTGGAGTGCAACATTGACACAACTTTGGATGGGTGCAACTTGAATACGACTTTGGCTTTGATCAGTGATAATGGACAACTGTTGCACACAAGTTGCATTGCATAACTTTCATGTACGACTTTCATGCAACTTCGGAGGGGTTAACATTGAAATCTATGGCTCTCAAGTTGCATGCTGCAACTTCAAGTCACGCATACAATGCATCCGTAAAGTATTCACATCGCTTCACTATTTCCACATTTTATTATGTTGCAGCCTTATTCCAAAATGGATTAAATTCATTATTTCTCCTATCGTTCACTGACAGACGCAGCTCATCATGGCGTGTGAGGTTTATGCTTGTCCCACTAGGAGTTAACTAGGCAGGGAAAAGAAACAGCTGGCCCCTCCCATGGGGGCCGTCCTCTCTTCCTACATAAACCCCCTCATAGCATAGCTCTTCAGTTCTTATGCCTAGTTTGCAAGGAGTTGACCTGGCTTCCCTTTAGGGGAATTTGTGGTCCTGTTTGTGACCATTTTTTATTTTAAGTTTTCTTTTATTTGACTTCTATCAAGACATTGATCTGCTATCAAGAAGCCGGTCGGGGCATAGAGGGTCCTTGGGCCCTGTACTTTCCCCGACATGGCCAACCAATGCGAGCCAGTCCCGACGTATGGGGACCCGCCGCATCGTGCCCGTTCCGTGCGGGCGGCCTGGGGTGACCCCCCCCCCTTGCGCCCAGCCCGGGATGCGATTCGGCAAGGGCTATTTTCTGGCCTGCAGCATACCGCCCAAGAGGGGGCGGAAGGTCTGCGACTGGGTGGCTACCCACAGCGCTCGTCGGAGGGGCGGAAAGGAGGACCGACGGCCGCACAAAAAAAAAAATTCTTGCTGGGTAGCCGCTGGTGGGACGCGTGGAGCTCCCCTCCCCCCCCCACCGCACCGATCGTCTAGGCTGTTCGTTTCGTTTTTCGCCACCATTTTGCGGCGGACCGCCGCCATTTTGCCGTAGCCGCGGACATTTTGGGCCTATGGGCCTTTCCCTCTAGCACTCAGAGCGGCCGTTTGCGGTACTGCACATTCCCTGAAGGTGTCTTTTGGCCTCTAGTGTTTAAAGGCGGCCATTTTGACTGCATACCTCTGCAATACACGTGTCTGCAGCGTTTTTTCCTTCTCTGGGGAACGGTGATCTGGCGGCGTGGCTTTCCTGACGATACATCCAGAAGTTACAGGCAGCGGAACAGCAAGTATAGCTGGGCTCCCTGTGGGTGCTGGTGGCGGTGGGTGCAGTCCTCCTGGTTTTCCTGGTGCACTGTGGCGGTGGTGTGCGACAGTGTGGGGGTGCCTCATTCTCCTTAGTCCCCTGTGTGTCACTAAGGGTGTTTTTCTGGGGGAAGACGATGGCAGATTACACTGCTGACCCTGCTGAGGAGGCATTAGCGGCGGCGCAATCTGCGCAAGGGGCATTTTTGGACCAGCTGCGGGCGGTCTTTAGCGAATTTCTCCCCCGGGCGGAGGTCGCCCAAAAGGCCCCCAAGAAGCGTCCCCCTCCTCCTCTTTATTCATCAGGGGAGGATTCTGAGTCGGAAGTGGCCTCAGGGGTCTCAGAGACCCCAGTGGACCTATCCGATGGGGAACTGGGCCCATCGGACGGCGAAGGGGATCAGGGGGCTGCGGCTGCGCGCGAGAAAGCGTTGTTTGCTACCATTATCGCTGGCATTAGCACTAAGCTGCAACTGGGTCAGGATGGTAAATCACAGTCTGCTGCGTATGTGTGTGGGTCCTCTAGGGCCCCCAAGGCTTATCCCTACAATGACTTTTTTGATCATTTTCTTTATCGTGAATGTCAGCGTCCACAGCACTCTAATTGGCTGTCAAAACGGTTCCCTGCTCGCTATCCCTTTGAGGAAAGCTTTTTGAAAAAATGGGAATCGCCTGTGGTGGACCCACCGATAGCACGCCTTAGTAAGGCGACGACCATCCCTCTGGAAGGGACTCCTTCTTTTAAGGATCCCGCTGATAGAAAAACAGAGGCGCTTTTAAAGTCGCTGTTCCTGGTGGCAGGTTCCGCTGTGCAACCGGCCTTGGCGTCCGCCATGGCGGCACAACATCTGTCCGAGTGTATGGAAGAGCTCCTGAAGTACCTGGAAGGCGGTCGCCTGATGGATGCGCCGCAGAAGGCTGAGTTTTTGCCCCAAGGTTTCAAGTACCTTTGTGATGCAGCCGTTCATTTACTGCCGATGTTATCCAGAATAACGATATTTGCCATCATACTCAGACGGATACTTTGGTTGCGTTCTTGGTCCGGTGACCACGCTTCCAAAAAAGGTCTTGCTGAC
>BLSH010113176.1:595217-606442 GCA_018402905.1 Glandirana rugosa
TGTACCCGGGGGACCTGGAATAAGCCCCCAATGATGTCACAAGCATGCCTACTCCCAGGGGCGTAACGATAGGGGTTGCAGGGGTTGCAATTGCAACCGGGCCCCATGGTCCAGGGGGCCCATGTGCCTACCTTGTACACCTGAATAGGAGGGATGGCGGGGGCGGCATTTAGAGGACCCAATCTCCTCCATTTTCCTCTATCCAGTTTACTTGTATTCTGCTGTTCCCAGGGCCCCTGTGTGTTTCCCTGGCTCCCCTGGGGCCTGCTGCAGAACTTGTGAAAGGGCCCCACTGCAGTACCGTAATAAATGGACCCACGATAGGCGTAAAGGGCCCCAGGATCAGTGGGAAGAGGGAAGGGCCCTGGCCAGGGGTCAGGGGGCCCTTCATAATTTCTTGCACCGGGGCCCTGAAGGTTCTAGTTACGCCTCTGCCTACTCCTGTGTATACAGCTCATAGGTATAGCAATGATGTCCGACTTTAGGATTCGGACTGAACCCGGGCTGATCCTGATTCCGTACTTTCCTATGTAGCAGCATGTCTTTCCAGCGTTCACTAACAAAGTCGAATCCAGGGGCATCGGATATTTCAAGGTCATTTTTGCACTTCGAGAAATCCAATACCAATTTCCTTGACCGGTTCACTTTTGGACTCTGTGGTGAGAACAAATATATATTATAGACAGGAATTAAAGATTTTAGATAATGCCTAATTATCGTAATATGGAATATTATTATTATTGGGCAACTTCTGTTATTTGCTATATGCTGAGTGAATATATGAAAGGAAATCCGATTTAAAAGGACCATCATGATTGGACATATGCATCAATATGAATAAACATTATATCATTATCACTGTACAGGTATGTTTATAAATGATCTTTATATGCTGCACTGATTCTAAATTTTCTGCTGGTACTTGGCGGTTAGAAGCATGAGGCTCCCTATGAAATGTTGATAGGTTTCATGCTTTATAGATGCATTACTTACAAATGGTCCACTATGGATTGTTTTTCCATCCTAAAAGTGCAATCTATTGGATAGCAATAGGATACAGCACTTGCACAACCCAAAAGGCAATGCAGATCCAGATACCCACCAGTAGGGGGCACAATAGAGAATGCAAAACAGCAGACATAGAACAACTACAGACTTGATCCCATTTCATAGTGAAATACTTACAGGTTCCATGTTGTATGGTGGACGTATGTTCCCTGCTTCCAATTCATCCCAGTTTATCCCTTTAAAGAATGGGTGTTGCCGGAGATTTGCCTCAACAAACATGCACTGTGAATTTAAAAAAAATATATATATATATTAAAACGTTAGATCATTACATCATCACAAACGCAATAACTAAACAATTTAATATAGCCACATTTGTAGCACAAATCAAATAAGTAAACTTTTTCTATCTCTGCCAAGAGTAGGGCATTTCCTTACCTCTTTTAGTAAGTCCAGGAGTTGACAATTGGTGTCACGGTCGTGGTATAGGCTTTGGACTTTTGTCATGTGCAGGATTAGCAGGCGATAGCTTGTGTAGTCACAGAGATAGTGACACCATGGTTCCTTAAGGATCTGGAGAAATAAAAAAATATTAATATATTTATAATCCAGAGCATAATAAACTGCAATAATACAATATATTCATTCAACTCCTATAGCAATTAATATGTACAGTATACATCATAACAGCAGTTGGGTGTGTCATGATTCTGCAACACCAAGCAGAGGTCCAACTCTATTCTGTGGGTCTAAGCAAAATTTAATTGTTAACCTCCTTTTATTACATTATTCAACGATTCAGCCCTTTGGACGTATCTGCTACGTCCAAAGTCTGAAGGCCATAAGCTTACAGCTGTTTCTGTTTTTTTTGGCTTCAACACCTTTTATTACATTATTCAACTATTCAGCCCTTTGGACATGCCTGATTTATAAGAGTGATTTAGGCCACTGTAGACCTGCCCAATCACTTTTATGTGACTCGCGAGTGACCCCACCTCTACCAAAGCTCCCCCTCAAAGGTTCCTGGGCTCTCCAGCACCTCCTGGGAGACCTCTGATGTCTCATTGGGAGTACCCATCACCTGCCCAAAGCTATCATAAACCAAGCTTATTAGCCCCCTTGTGATAGCAATAAATCTAAATAAGTAAAAAAAAGTAAATAAATAAATAAGTATTCAAGATGTAAAATATAAAATAAATAAAAATGTAAAACACACAAACACAAGGTTATGGTGTGCACATGTTGGTAAATACCAGTTGCACAATATAAATTTGGTGCATGGTGGAGTGACAGCGATAATTCTAGATAGATATGTGCGTTTCATTAAAATTTGTTTTTCGGATGATCGAATGTAAATGCATCCAAAAAAGTTATAGCAAAATTAAAGAATGCATTTGTTTAATTTGGATGATGTCACATGATGGGAATTTCATTCTATTTGTTAATTCGGAAGCACATAATGCCAGTCAATATTGACCAATGAGCTCATGCCATCTCCTTTGGTGGGTTGGACTAACATCCAAAAAAATATCAAATCCTTCCAATTTGATTCTGTCCTATTCGATAGTATATCAAATATATAGCAATTTTCCGGAAAAGCTGCAATTTTTTTCAAATCCACCAGGACCAACGAATATACTAAATAAATGCCGAAGATACAAAGCGAATTCCGAAAACACATTGGTTCAACATATGAATGTGACTAAACAAGGGAGTCATGGTTAAGAACCACTTTGTGGCCAGAAAAACACTACAGCACTGCCAATAAAAGGACAGTGTGTGCCTTACCTCATTAATCTTAGTGCCCAGGCAGAAAGGAACTCCTGTCATCTTTGCCAAACCAAAATCGATGATCTTGATATGTCCGGTACTATCCAGGAGGACGTTTTGTGTATGTAGGTCACTGTAAAGAAGACGAAAAGGGTAAGCAGGCTGCTATGAGCTAGAACAAGGATCTCCAAATTTTATAAACATTCATCATCGGTATCAGTGGGAGGATTAGGGCCCATCATTGGTATCAGTGGGAGGCATAATTCCCCATCATTGGTATCAGTGGGAAGAATAGTGCCCCAATATTGATATATGTTGGAGAAATAGTGCCCCATCATTGGTATCATTTGTAGGAATGGTGCCTCATCATTGGTATTAATGTGAGGAATAGTGTCCTGATTGGTGTCAGTGGGACAAATAGTGCCCTGTCATTGTTGTCACTGTCAGGAATAGTGCCCCATCATTGGTGTCAGTGAAAGGAATAGGGCCCCACCATTGGTATCAGTTGGAGGAATAGTGCCCTGACTGCTGTCAGTGGGAGAAATAGTTTCCCATCATTGGTATCATTTGTAGGAATGGTGCCCCATCATTGGTATTAATGTGAGGAATAGTGCCCTGATTGGTGTCAGTAGGACCAATAGCGTCCCGTCTTTGTTGTCAGTGGCAGGAATAGTGCCCCATCATTGGTGTCAGTGAAAGGAATAGGGCCCCATCATTGGTATCAGTTGGAGGAATAGTGCCCTGACTGCTGTCAGTGGGAGAAATAGTTTCCCATCATTGGTATCATTTGTTCATTGGTATCATTTGTAGGAATGGTGCCCCATCATTGGTATTAATGTGAGGAATAGTGCCTTGATTGGTGTCATTGGGACAAATAGTGCCCCGTCTTTGTTGTCAGTGGGAGGAATAGTGTGCCATCATTGGTGACAGTGGGAGGCATAGTGCCTCATAATTGGAGACAGTGGGAGCAATAGTGCCCCATCATTGGTGACAGTGGGAGGCATAGTGCCTCATAATTGGGGACAGTGGGAGCAATAGTGCCCCATCATTGGTGACAGTGGGAGGCATAGTGCCTCATAATTGGGGACAGTGGGAGCAATAGTGCCCCATCATTGGTGACAGTGGGAGGAATAGTGCTTTATCATTGGTGTCAGTTGGAGTAATAGTGCCCCACTATTGGTGTCAGTGGGAGGAATAGAGCCCTGTCATTGGTGTTAGTTGAAGAATAGTGCCCCATCATTGGTGTCAGTGGGAGGAATAGTGCCCATCATTGGTGTTAGTGAGAGGAATAGTGCCCCATCATTGATGTCAGTGGGAGGAATAGTGCCCCATAATTGGTGTCAGTGGGAAGAATAGAGCCCTATCATTGGTGTCAGTGGGAGGAATAGTGCCCCACCCTTGATGTCAGTGGGAGGAATAGTGCCTCATTATTGGTGTCAGCGGAAGAATAGTGCCCAATCATTGGTGTCAGTGAGAGGAATAGTGCCCCATCGTTGATGTCAGTGGGAGGAATGGTGCCCCATCATTGGTGTCAGTGGGAAGAATAGAGCCCTATCATTGGTGTCTGTGGGAGGAATAGTGCCCCATCCTTGATGTCAGTGGGATGAATAGTGCCCCATCATTGATGTCAGTGGAAGAATAGTGCCCCCTCATTGGTGTCAGTGGGTGGAATAGTGCCCCATCATTGGTGTCAGTGAGAGGAATAGTGCCCCATCATTGGTGTCAGTGGGAAGAATAGACCCCTATCAGTGGTGTCGGTGGGAGGAATAGTACCCCATCCTTGATGTCAGTGGGAGGAATAGTGCCCCGTTATTGGTGTCAGTGGGAGGAATAGAGCCCTATCATTGGTGTCAGTGGGAGGAATAGTGCCCCATAATTGGTGTCAGTGGAATAGTGCCACATCATTGGTGTCAGTGGGAGAAATAGTGCCCCGTCATTGGTATCATTTGTAGGAATGGTGCCCCATCATTGGTATTAGTGTGAGGAATAGTGCCCTGATTGGTGTCAGTGAGACAAATGATGCCCCGTCATTGTTGTCAGTGGGAGGGATAGTGCCCCATCATTGGTATCAGTGGAAGGAATAGGGCCCCATCATTGGTATCAGTTGGAGGAATAGTGCCCTGACTGGTGTCAGTGGGAGAAATAGTTTCCCATTATTGGTATTAATGGGAAGAATAGTACACCATCATTGGTGGCAGTGGGATGAATACTTCCCCAGCATTGGTGGTAGTGGGAGCAATAGTGTCCCATCATTGTTGACAGTGGGAGGCATAGTGCCTCATAATTAAGGGGCAGTGGGAGCAATAGTGCCACATCATTGGTGACAGTAGGAGGAATAGTGTTGTATCATTGGTGTCAGTGGAAGTAATAGTGCCCCATTATTGGTGTCAGTGGGAGGAATAGAGCCCTATCAATGGTGTCAGAGGGAGGAATAGTCCCCCATCATTGGTGTCATTGGAAGAATGGTGCCCCATCATTAGTGTCAGTGGGAGGATTAGTGCCCCATAATTGGTGTCAGTGAGAGGAATAGTGCCCCATCATTGATGTCAGTGGGAGGGATAGTGCCCCATCATTGGTGTCAGTGAGAGGACTAGAGCCCTATCATTGGTGTCAGTGGGAGGAATAGTGCCCCATCATTGATGTCATTGGGAGGAATAGTGCCCCATTATTTGTGTCAGTGGGATGAATAGAGCCCTGTCAATGGTGTCAGTGGGAGGAATAGTGCCCCATCACTGATGTCAGTGGGAGTAATAGTGCCCCATTATTGGCGCCAGTGGGAGGTATAGAGCCCTGTCAATGGTGTCAGAGGGTGGAATAGTGCCCCATCATTGGTGTTAGTGGAAGAATAGTGCCCCATCATTGGGGTCAGTGGGAGGAATAGTGCCCCATCAATCGTGTCAGTGAGAGGAATAGTGCCCCATCATTGGTGTCAGTGAGAGGACTAGAGTCCTATCATTGGTGTCAGTGAGAGGACTAGAGTCCTATCATTGGTGTCAGTGGGAGGAATAGTGCCCCATCATCACGGTCAGTGGGAGGTATAGTGCCCCATTATTGATGTCAGTGGGAGGAATAGTGCCCCATTATTGATGTCAGTGGGAGGAATAGTGCCCCATCATTGCTGTCAGTGGGATGAATAGAGCCCTGTCAATGGTGTCAGTGGGAGGAATAGTGCCCCATCATTGATGTCAGTGGGAGGTATAGTGACTCATTATTGATGTCAGTGGGATGAATAGAGCCCTGTCAATGGTGTCAGTGGGAGGAATAGTGCCCCATTATTGGTGTCAGTGAAAGGAATAGTGTCCCATCATTGATGTCAGTAGGAGGAATAGTGCCCCATCATTGGTGTCAGTTGGAGGATTATTGCCTTGACCAGTGGAAGGAAAAGCTCCCCAAGGTCCGAATAGAGGAAAGCAAAGGACCGTATCTGGTCTGCAGACCTCAGTTTAGAGACCAATGAGTTGGAGCAATAAAATATGATGGCTGAATTACTTACCAATGTGCAATGCCTCTGGAGTGAAGAAATCGTATGCCACACAGCAGCTCCGCAGCAATAAATCTGATAGAAAAAAGAAGAAAATATTTATTTGTCATAAAACTTGCCCTATAGTAACTTAGGTCCCTGATAATTATTACTTGATCCTAATGCTACAGGAAATAGGTATATTTTCGAGGACAATGTTGTATATTGCTAAATCACTTTAACAAAATATTACCATGGGGGTATTCAATTTTTTTTCTATTTGGCTACAAACCCTGATGTATTTTTATTATGGCGTTATTACTGTAAAGGTTTCTAAGTGCTAATTAAATGACTGTTGTCCAGATAACAGCATAACCAAATCTTCATACCAATCTCCTATTAGTTAGATCTTCCTGAATCCAATTCCATAAGTAATGTCAGTCTAAAGCTACCCATGGATATTAGAGTATATTTTTGGAAAGATTGAGCTAGGGTCTCAGGTCTATAAGTCCCTCCCATGGCTTTTGGCAGACGCCATTGGTCAGGCTACAAAGTCTGGCCCAAATAGCTAGGATTACTTCCCCATTTAATCAATATTGGTAATGTTTGGCATCTCAGCTATCCTCTTTCCCTATTCCCTCTGCATTTTCTAATTCTAACATCCCACCACCCCCTTAAATAAGGAGAACCCATAGCTTAAAAGTGACCTAACCCCAATTGTCCATTCTACCTCCCTCCTCACTACCAATGAGCTCCATTTTATAACTTACCTTATGGTGTCAAAATCCAGAGGATTCCTCTCTTCTGTGAATTCACACAGGGTCCCACCATTCACATATTCCATGACATAGAAAAGGAAATTCTAAAAGAAGATAAACAGATAAAAATTATAATGTATTCATTATTCACTAAGGGATTCCATATTCAACTCTTCACCCTTGTCTTCTCACATTTGGAGACTTTAAGTGAAAATTTAGCAACAAATCTGTTAAGGGTCTCATCTATTCATGTCATTTTATAGCTAGTAATAGCCACATTTACTGGGCTTGTTCTGTGATGATGAAGACGTTATGCTCCTTTTTCAAAGCGGCAAGAACCAAAGAGCCTGCTTGGGTGACCACCAAAAGCTCTTCAATGTCACAGACCAGTCCAGCTGACTAACATGTACCAACACAAGTGATTAGAGAGCTAGAACTCTAGGAAACTAGAAAAATGTGATTTTCTAATTGATTTGGACTCTCCTAAAATTCTACCAAAATAAGTGAAAGATAAAGTTGCTTACCTGTGCCTGAAATGTTGCATATAATTGTGGGAAGAACCTGCTAGTTCCTATCACTTTCATGATGTCGCGCTCTAGCAGCAGAATATTAAACGGATCTGAAGATTTTTCGGCCGCTTTTATTGCCAGCAACTGATCAATGCCACGATGAGATGCCAGAAACACCTGAAGGAATAAAAGTAATAAGATATTAGTAGTATTAATTAAAGGTCATCTTACCCATCCATGATATTTCTTTTTTGGGTCAGATGTAAATATGCCAATCACCCGATGGCTCTTTACATCTCACTTGGTCTCTAGTGGTGAAAAATATACCATCTGCACCCTCCCTCTTTTCTGAAATATTGTCTTGGCACAACCATAATAGGTATTAAAGCACCGCAACTGTGTGAATACAGCGCTTGTTGATCCACCCCAATACATTTACTGCGGAAGGTCGGTTTATACAGGCAGATTCACATACCTGTACGTCACGGCTTTCTTCCGGATTCTCTTGCGCATATGTGCGTGGACCCGGAAGACTGTACTGCCATTCGCTGCAGCACAAGCCGATCAATATGCCCCTGCCAATGATTTGTAAATCAGATCACTTACCTTTGCAAATGCTCCCTCTCCGATAAGCTCATGATATTTGAAGCTTTTTACAGTCAGAACAGGAACTGTGAACTGTTTCTTCTTGATTCCTAAAAACAAAGACAAAGAGAAGATTAGTTTACCTCCAGCTACATTTGTTTCAATCATTTTATTGAGTTTTTCCAAGTATGAATAAAGTTAACTAAACAAGTGTAAGTTGCAAAGTGACTACATTCTACTCAATCAATCCTATGGGTGAGCCGTATTCTGCAGGACTGTATTCAACACAGGGACTGCACTTAAGTGGCCAGGGTGATACACTAAAAATAAACTGCTCACGCAATAGGAGAATTTTTTTTTAACTAAGGATTGATGGAAATGAGGCTTTTAAAAAAAGGCACCAATAGAAGGGACTCATAATAGGGGAACCAAACTCCCACCAGCAATACAGAATTACAGTAAATACTTCAGACAGGTGGTATACAGTAAGTCTCTGGCCACCACTGGCATTAAAGGCTATAATCAGGGCTGTGCTATATAAACTGCTGTTCATCAAATAGAAGTATAAAAAAACATAGAAAGGTGGCTGGGGGGGGGGGGGGGGTGGTGCAAGAGCTTTGGGTCCATGTTATTTGCAGATCATCTCTGGTCTGTTCAGATGTAGACCAATTCCCCTCCAATATGAATCATCTCTAAATAAAATGAATCTTGTTATAATGTTATATTGTTAACAATTCTTACCTTTTCTTCTCATTCTACGGAAAAAAGCCCTGACCCTGCTAAAGAATGACCGCCTTTTGCCCGCAGAGGTGGTATTCTGCTGGGCAGGTTGGACAGATTCTCTGCTGGGGTGGGGCTTGTCCTCTGCAGGTTCCTCTTGGGTGGTCAGTGGAGGAACACTCTCTTTTTCTTGAGCGTGGTCTTGAACATTGTCTGTGCCATTGGGAAACTCTGTCTTGGTTGATGAGGTGGACACAGTGTTTGTAGTCATGGTGATCTCAATCCCATCTTTAGGCTCAGCCATTGTTTCTACAATTGTGGAATCAGTCCCATCTGTCGGGGTGGGCACAGTCTCCACAATGTTTGGGGTTTTGATAGATTGGATTGTTTCGTCTGAATCAATCCTATTGTCTTTAGAAGTGGTGATCCCAATCCTGCTTTCTGGGATTGACACAGTCTCTATAGAAACGTTGGCCTCTATCCCGTCTTTTAGTTCAGCCACAGTCTCTATAGCCCTGGTGAACTCCAGTTCATCTGCTGAAATGTAGATACTATCTGAGCTGGCATCACTCTCTGTTGTGGTCTCCTCAACATTTTTGGAGTTGGCGGATTCGATTTCACTTTTTTGGTCCGCTTCATTGTCCATAGTAGCAGTGAACTCAGTCATGCTTTCTGGAATTTGCACAGTCGCTGTAGGAATGCTGACCTGTAGCCCATCTTTTGATGCAGGCACATCCTCTACAGATGTGGTGAATTCCAGCTCCTCTGCTGTTTGCTGGTGGGCACCGTCTGTGCCACTGGTGGCCCCAATGTTGATTTTTGAGGCATGCACATGTTCAGTGGCACTGGTAGCCTCAGTCTCTCTTTCTGAGGCAGACACAATGTCTTTGCTGTCTGTAGTCTCTGGAGGGATTGCATTGAGTTCTGTAAAAAAAGAAAAAAATTGATCAACTTCCATTCATGTATTTGTTTTTCTAGACTATCAACTAGTACAAAACAAACCAAATAAATCACAAGACTGGCTGAACAACTTAAAGCCCAACCGTCTGGCTGTCTTTTTTAAAATCTATTTTGTTAATTTTTTTTCTTTGCATGTAGGTGTTTGTATATGTATGTTGCATGGAAGTGTATGTATATCCAAAATGAGTGTGGGAAAGGGTTAAAACCCTCTTAGGTTATTTTTGCCAACTGGGTGAGAAAATTCCACTTCTCTTAACGATGCAACAGGAAGTAAGAGGAAATCCCTACAATGTAAGGAGAACTTCCCCTCTTGTGCAGTTGTTACCAGAACAGGTGTCCCCACTAGAAGACTGACCCTGATCCCCAATTCTGGTGACAAATCCTACATAATCCAGCAATGCTACATGTAAAATGACACTGTCAGAGCTTCAAAAAGGAAAAGGCAGCAGATGTAACACTGTGGGGTTGATTTACTAAAGGCAAATAGACTGTGCACTTTGCAAAGTGCAGTTACACTCCACAAGTGCAGTTGCTCCAGAGCTTAGTAACTTAGCAGAAGCTCTGCTGACTTCCATCATCCAATCATGTGCAAGCAAAAATGCTGTTCTTTTTTATTTTCCTTGCATGTGATTGGGTATTGTTTGCAAAGTGTACCGTTACTTCATTTACTAAGCTCTGGAGCAAGTGCACTTTCGGAGTGCAACTGCACTTTGCACAGTGAACAGTCTATTTGCCTTAAGTAAATCAACCCTTATCAGTCACCCCTTTTGTGCAACCTTATTCTGACAGTCAATGCTGACATCCTTGCCAGAAGCCTGATTTGAAATTTCAGCTGGTGTGCAGAGAATGCTGTGAGGTTAAAGTGGAACTTTAGGGCACATGCACACAGGACGTTTTTACAGCTGCTGTTAGGGACGTCTGGCGTTTTTTTTTTAAAAGCCCCTCCATGTTAGCCTATGTGTTCATGCACACATAAACTGTCAGAGGCATTTGGACGCATAAGCGTTTAGGGGCAGTAGAAAAAAATGACAGCATGTGCTTCCAGGGGCAGTAAAAAGGAGCTGTAAAAACGTAAAATGCCCAAAAATACTGCTAAACACTGTAACAAGCTGTTAGCTGCGTTTGGCATTTTTAGGGGTTTTTACATTATAGGGAATGTTTTTACTGGAAAAAAATGTAAAAAACACTAACACCAAAAAACGTGAAAAAAAAACTGCCCATAAATGCTCATAAACGTTATTCAAAAATGCGGCTAACAGTGCATTTTTAACGCAGCTTTTTCCCGCAAGATCACTTCAGGCTGGCCCCTTTTGCAGGTATAGATATGTAAAACATTAAAAATAAGTGCCTATACTGTTTAAAATCCAGTAATACAACATGCTCAGTTGCTCTTCATTTTTAGGCATTGTGAAGTTTGTAGAGGCCGATCTGCTGACAGGTTAAAAGTGGTTGTAT
>BLSH010113176.1:616164-632000 GCA_018402905.1 Glandirana rugosa
TCAGCGATATTGAAAACGCGTTGGGTTAGTTATTCGCGGCTAACCCTAAAAAAAATGGTTTTTATACTCCTTCTTATATATAGCCGGATTTGACTATTTATTTAAACAATCCTTCCTGATTCCCCGAGAGGCAATCGGATTCACCCTGGATGAACTTTACCTAAAAATGTTAGTACCCAGTTATATTATTTACATTAAGGAAAGAATCCAGGCCTTTTTTTAAAGCAATCAACCCAGTCGTGCGACGTTGTAGCCAAACAAAATTGGCGTCCTTTTTTTCCCACAAATGGAGCTTTCTTTTGGTGGTATTTGATCCCCTCTGCCTCATTTCTGATCGCCACTATAAACAAAAAAAGAGCGACAATTTTGAAAAAAGAACAATATTTTTTACTTTTTGCTATAATAAATATCCAAAAATAAAAAAACAAATTTATTTATCAGTTTAGGCCGATATATATTCTTCCTCATATTTTTGGTAAAAAAAATCCCAATCGGCGCTTATTGATTGGGTTGCGCAAAAGTTATAGCGACTACAAACCATAGACATTGATTTATGGCGTTTTATATTATTTTTTTTTACTGGTAATGGCGGCGATCTGTGATTTTTTATCGGGACTGTGATATTGGGGTGGACATGTCGGATGTTTTCGACACTTTTTTGGGACCAATGGAATTTATACAGCGATCAGAAATTTAAATATCCACTGATTACTGTATAAATATCATTGGCAGTGAAGGGGTTAACCTGCAGGGGGCAGTGAAGGGGTTAAAAGTGTTCCCTGAGTATGTTCTAACTGTGCGGGGGTGGGGTTGGCAGGGGCATGACAGATCTAACTGATCCCAGTGACAGGGATCAGTAGATCTGGCATGCTCCCCCTCACAGAACAGGGAACTGCCGTGTTTACTTCCGCGGTTCCCTGTTCCTTCTCTCTGTAAGGAGATCGCGGGTCTCCGGCGGACATCGGGTCCCCGGACCCACGGGCACGCTCACGCGGCGGGAGCGCGCCCAGCGCGAGCCGAATGGGAGGACGTCTGTTGACGGCCTCGGGACATTTTAGGGCCGTGTTGTAGCTGTCATTCGGCTATGGCGCGGTTGGGAGGTGGTTAATCAGTCACAGAACCTGTGTAATTAAAGCGGAGTTCAACCCAAAAGTGTAACTTCCGCTCATTTGCTTCCTCTCCCTCTCCAGTGCCATTTGGCTGGATTGCAGCACTTCCAGTCCTGGGATATGGCGACGCGTTGTCGGAGCGGGAGCTCCCTCTTCAGACCGGCTTGAAGAGGGAGCACCCGCTCCGACAACGCGTCGCCATATTCCACGACCGGAAGTACTGCAATCCAGTGGAACGCAATACCATTCCCAGAACCAGGAAGCGCAGGGAGCCACCAGTGCAACAGGGTCAAGGACAATTTGCTGATATCCCGGATTCCGCAACCAACCATCACCACTTGCCGGATAAAGCCTCATTGGGACACTGTAAAGAAGTGCGCAGTGACTTATACTGCAACGCTTATTACGCTCTATGCTTTTATGCTGTCCGCACTTAAAGGCACTGTGCTTTTCTTGTTTCAGTGCAGAGACTTCCTCAACCTTATATACCAGCTGCCCTTTGTGAAACCGGGCCCCCTGGCCCCTTCCCCCATCACCCCCCCCCCCCCAATTGGATCCCACCACAAGGAATTGAACTCTTCACGGAGCCCTCTCCACGTTTCCCCTTACGCCAGTGAGACATCAAGCGCCAACAATCACCCCATGTACTGCTGACTGGTACTGGTGGGTGCTGCTGGTACTGTTGGGTACTGGTGGCTGGTACTTCTGGCTACTGGTGGGCACTGCTGGGTACTACTGGCTGGTATTTCTGAGTACTGGTGGATATTGCTGGCTGGTACTGTTGGGTACTGGTGGCTGGTACTTCTGGCTACTGGTGGGTACTACTGGCTGGTACTGGTGGGTACTACTGGCTGGTACTGCTAGCTGGTACTTCTGAGTACTGGTGGGTATTTCTGGCTGGTACTTCTGGGTGCTGGCTGGTACTAGTGGGTACTGCTGGCTGGTACTTCTGGGTTCTGCTGGCTGGTACTGTTGGGTACTGGTGGCTGGTACTTCTGGCTACTTGTGGGTACTGCTGGCTGGTACTTCTGGGTACTGGTGGGTACTACTGGCTGGTACTTCTGGGTACTACTGGCTGGTACTTCTGGGTACTAGCTGGTACTGCTGGCTGGTACTGGTGGGTACTACTGGCTGGTACTGCTGGCTGGTAATTCTGAGTACTGGTGGGTATTGCTGGCTTGTACTGGTGGGTACTGCTGGCTTGTTCTGGTAGGGGACTGTTGCCTGGTACTGGTGGATACTGTTGCCTGGTACTGGTGGGTACTACTGGCTGGTACTGGTGGGTACTACTGGCTGGTACTGGTGGGCACTGCTGGCTGGTTCTTCTGGGTACTGGCTGGTACTGCTGGGTGTGGTGGGTACAACTGGCTGGGACTGGTGGGTGGTACTGCTGGCTTGTACTGGTGGGTACTGCAGGTTGGTACTTCTGGGTGTCGCTGGCTGGTACTGCTGGGTACTGGTGACTCATACTGCAGGGTACTGGTGGCTGGTACTTCTGGGCACTGCTGGCTGGTAGTGTTGGCCGGTACTTTTGGGTACTGCTGAGTACTGGTGGCTGGTACTTGTGGGTACTGTTGACTGGTACTTGTGGGTACTTCTGGCTGGTACTGCTGGCTGGCACTTCTGGGTACTGGTGGCTGGTACTTATGGGTACTGGTGAGTATTGCTGGCTGCTTCTTGATATCCCCCATACCCGCCATCATTGTGACAGGAGCGGCGCTGGAGGAAGCATGCGGCTGCAGTGGAGAGCAGAGCCGAAGCTTCCTGTATCACTCCTGTCACAGGTGGAGGACATTTGATATCACTACGCCTGTGACAGAAGCCGGTGCTATACAGGAAGCTTTGGCTCTGCTTACACTAACACCGGCTCCATTCGTCACGCTGCAGCTCGGGGATGGCGGGTCGGGAACCCGCCATCTGGGTTTGCCGACCCGCTATCCCAGAGCAGGAGGCACGGGCCACCTCAGAGGACACCACGGGCCACTTGTGGGCCAGCGGTTGGGCACCCATGCCTTAATGTGGTTGGCAAGTCATGAAAAACTTGCACCGTTTACGATATAGTCCCTGTATTTGCATGTGCCGAAGTCATCGGCACATGCGCAGTGAAGAAACGGCTCGACTGGTGTGCCGTAAATGACGGCTCCTGTGCGCATGCGCGGGAGTGACGCCAGCGTGGCTCCTGCCAATCACAGCGCTGGAGTCTGTGCTGTGATTGGTCGGCGCCCGGGATCCCGGAAGACGATGGACCCAGAATGTCGCCGGTCACAGCAGTGCTCGGGGACCGCTGCTACAGCGTCCATCTAAGGTAAGCATTTCATAATGAGCTAGTATGCAATGCATACTAACTCATTATGCCTTTCTCTTCAGGTGTTTTTTTTTTTTTTTTACAAAATACACTAACAACCACTTTAAGAGTTCTTTTCACTGGAACTAAGGGGCCAAACCCAACCCCTGAAAAACAACCCCGCACCATAATCCCTCCTCCACTAAATGATTTGGATCAGTGCACAAAGCAAGGTCCATAAAGACATGGATGAGCGACTTTGGGGTGGAGGAACTTGACTGGCCTGCACAGTCCTGACTTCAACCCGACAGAACACCTTTGGGGTGAATTAGAATGGAGACTGCAAGCCAGGCCTTCTCATCCACATCAGTACCTAATCTCACAAATGCGCTTCTGGAAGAATGGTCAAACATTCTCACAGACACACTCCTAATCCTTGTGGACAGCCTTCCCAGAAGAGTTGAAGTGGTTATATCTGCAAAGGGTGGGCCAACTTCATATTGAACCCTACAGACTAAGACTGGGATGCCATTAAAGCTCATGTGCATGTAAAGGCAGGCGTCCCAATACTTTTGGTAATAAAGTGTATGTTGCCTCTCTCATGCCTGATTTCACACTGAAATCCCTCTTCAGTGCACCGCATTAGATGCAGCCCCATTCACCTCTATGGGGCGCAGTGGCAGTTAGTATTTTTTTGTGCTGGGCTGCGAAGCACAGTAGTGTGTAGGGGCTGTTTGGCAGGCAGCTGAGGTTAGAAACTTGCCTTAACTGCCTGGTTTTGCTGTCTGACATTGCCGATGTAAAAGGGGCCCAAATGGTGCCCTTCTTTGAGGTATGCAGATGTGGTTCACTAGCATTGACGGAGCTACTGCCTTAAACACCCTAGATGGCTGTTATGTGGCTTGGACCTAAAGGGGTGGTCAGGGCTCCAGGGATGAGGATAGGAGGGGGCTGCTGTAGTTCAATCAGTCCCCATGCAGACCTCCATAGGTGTGGCCCCCCAGAAGCCAGAATGACAACTCAGCTGATAAACAAGCGAGGCAGCAGAGGAAGAGATTCACAACTTACTATGTTGGGCTGTGCATTAGATGATGTCCTCAGAGCCCTGCCAGGGAAGCAAGTAGTGTGCCAACTCTTAATTTACAAGTGACAGCAGTGATCAGCTGACCTTTCACTGCATCTGGATGGCCGTGCTGACAGAGATGTGAATGGAGCAAGATTTAACTACTGAGGAGCCCACCACTCCTCACCCCTGGGGATGGATGTTACTGCATCTCGTTCATTTGGAGAAGTGGACAGAAAAGAGTAATGCCTAGTACACATGGGCTGAATGTGGGAAGACATCAGACGGTTCAATAAAAACCAACCCACATTTGGCCTGTGTGTATGTCAGCCGGTCCGTCAGGAGCCGACCGTTTGGATGACTTCTGTCGGATGACCATGCTGGAAAACCATCAGCCGACCGAATCCCAATCAGCACTCTCAGCCAATGGCTGAGAGCGCTGACCGGAATGTTCTGGCAGGGGGGCCATCTTCCTATCAGAACACAACAGCTTCATGAGGGAGATCACTGTACTAACGTTGGACTGTTAATACAGTGGCTCCGACCAAAGCTATCAGTTTTTTCGCTAGTGTGCATTAGGCTTTACATGCATATGGTGGGCAAGCGAAGGACAGGCTGTGATGCTCCCTTACTGCCTTGGGCCTGTGTCCTACTAGGTATGGTCCACATGCCTTCTGCTGCAAAAAGTGCACCCCCCCGTGCTATGTATCCCGGGCCTCCGATTGCCCATCTGTGTGCCTGGGACTGGCATAGGTGGCAAAGCAGGGTAGAGGGGAGGGAGGAGAGCAGACAAGGGCATTGCATTCATTATAATTTGCTGTAAAACGCAGCAGAAAAGGTGCACATACTATTTTATGTAACACCGTGCCCTACAATGCACAGTACTGCAAAACCATGCATTGTAGAGCACTGCAACGCACATCTGCTGGCAAAGTGAATTGAGGTGCCAATCAGGATGTTTGTAATATATCGCAGTGTAAATATCTTTTTTTAACTTGTTTGGAGTGGTCACATTTCTGTCAGCTGTGTGTCAGTGAAAGGCTTGCTGTGGCTGATGGGAGGCAACTCCTCCCTAAGCCTGGGTTCACACTGACAGCGGGAATGAAATTTTGCAGAGTTCAGCTGAACTCGCACCATTTCATTCCCGCGTGTCAGTCCTGACTTCGGGGGCGATTTTTTAGAGACATCTGTGCGGGTTGCTGCACAGATGTCTATGGAAATCGCACCCCGAAGTCACCAAAAGTACAGAAACTACTTTTGTGAATCGGTGCTGCGCCGCAATGTTGGTGTTGCACCAATGCGGATGAAACGCGTCTGTTTCTGTCCCCCCTGTCTGTCCCCCTGCACCCCATGAGGGCGTGCTACTTAAAGGCCCTTTCATCAAGCTGGATTCCATAACTTCCACTCGGGACTCCTCATGATTGTTTTGGCCGTACTAGACCAGTGACTACGCCATGTATAGCTGCTCAGCTACTTAGCTGACAGCTCTGTGGGAGCCGTCGGATTGTGTGAGAGAAGCCCGAGATGCCCTACATTAAGTATTGTTTATCAAGTCGGTTTAAAAAAAAAAAAAATTTTGGACATTCGGCATACCGTAGAACAGCATCGCAGAATCATAGGAGGGAGCGTGTCTGAAGATGAGAGATCCATCCCGCTCCATCCTACTCCTCGGATGCTACTCTGTATGCCTGAAAATTGAGCCTTGCATCGGAGCTGAAGAGCGATAGGAGGAAGTGCTCCTGAAGACCCCGACTTACGGAATTCTCTTCTGCTTCTGGACCTTCCTGCTCCGTCCTGCTCCCTTGACACCACTCCACATGCTCGTCAACGAACTCCGCACTGTACCCGAGGAGCTATAGGAGAAAGCACCTTTGAAGACCTCGGTTCGTTGGGATGTTCTATCTCCCCCGGACCTCCCAAGAGATCCATCCTGCTCCTATCCTGCTCCCGTAGGAATCACTCTATTTACCTACTTCCAACAGTATTTGGAGTGCCGATGCACAAATCCCAGTCTTGATTCTCTACTTACATTGATCTGGATCCTCATTATACTCACACGGATATCCAAGACAGACGGCGAACTGTAAGTTCCTCTATGGATGCTCTTTATATGTGCCTTAATGAAAGCAGGGCTTTTTTGAACTAATTTTGCCTCCTTCTAGATCAAGCACTGTAAGACTGAGAGTTCATCCATAGGTCTCACAGCCCCAGGTATTTGATATTCAGTAACTGTATTTACACCAGACTCTTTTTGGACTGCCGCCACAATCATTACATCCCTGTTTTTTATTTACAGTTTCAGTTTTACCAGCTTGATTGCTACAAGTTTATATACAGCATATACACAGAAGTTCCTTAAACAGCTGATCACACTTCACTGAGTGACAGCTCAAGAAAGGATTACCTGTGTTCTTTGCATTAATCAGGGAATACCATATATACCATTATATGCTTAGGGTCCAACAGGCATGTCACCCCGGGGTGCCTATTTTAGATGTGTTGTTATGTTTATTCCATGCACCTAATTTTGTGTTTAATAAATACTGCAATTTATAATCCAATTAACCACTTGCCGACCGCCGATCGGCATCTGACGGCGGCAAAGTGGCTCGTTCCCGCAAATCGCCGTCATACGACGGGAACGAGTTTAGTGAGCGCGCGCGCGTGCCGCCGGAGGCGCGCCCGCGCGCTCACTGTGTCCAGGGGGGGCCAGGGAGCGGGTGCGGCGGCTTCGATTGCCGCCGGCTACCCGCGATGGCCCCCCCGGAGCGAGTGAGCGGAGGTCCGTGTATGTAAACACGGACCTCCGCTCTGTGTGAGGGGGAAGGGCTGTGATCACAGCCTTCCTGTACGTGAAGGCTGTGACCACTTCCCTTCCCCAGCTAGGCAGTCCCCCTACAGTTAGAACACGCCCAGGGAACATAGTTAACCCTTAGCGCGCCCCCTGCAGGTTAACCCCTTCACTGCCAATGACATTTACACAGTAATCAGTGCATTTTTAGAGCACTGATCGCTGTATAAATGCCAATGGTCCCAAAAAAGTGTCAAAATGGCCCGACATGTCCGCTGAAATATCGCAGTACCGCAAAAAATCGCAGATCGCCGCCATTTTTAGTAAAAAATAAAAAAAAATTAAAAACCCCAAAAATGAATTCTCATCATCCGTAAACGCGACCACTTTTGCGCAAACCAATCAATAAACACAGATTGCGATTTTTTATCGCAAATATGAGGAAGAATATAAATCGGCCAAAACGGTGAAAAAAAATGTTTTTTTATATTTTTTTTTGGATTTGTCTTTTAGGAAAAAGTAAGAAATTTGGGTTTTTTTGCAAAATTGTCGCTCTTCTTTTGTTTATAGCGGCGATCAGAAATGACGCAGCGGTGATCAAATACCACCAAAAGAAAGCTCTATTTGTGGGAAAAAAAGGACGCAAATTTTGTTTGGGTACAATGTCGCACGACCGCGCAATTGTCAGTTAAAGCGACGCAGCGCCGAATCGCAAAAAGGGCTCCGGTCCTAAAGCTGGAAATCCTTCCGGGGCTGAAGTGGTTAATGCCGCTGGGTTATCCCTAAATTCTTCTAGAGTTTATGACCAATCTGTCTAAGCAGGGAGCCTACCCTGCTTATTTCCTTTTTGAATTTGGCGGTGCCATTGCTGGCAATTGCCGCCAATTTGACATGCAATTTGACTTGTCAAATCACATGCCTAATCGCTCCAATGTGATCCTAGGCTAAAAAGCACACTGGAAACTGTCAGGTGACGTCGCGGCTCATTGCATTTAGCCCTGTTGTCTAAGCTGCTGGAGATCACTATAGTAGTGGTGCCTACTACAGTGATTTCCAGCTTCCACGGGGGTTCGCACAGTTATGGCACATAATACTTACATTGGTTCAAGCTGGACCAATCTAACTGTAAAATAGCCAAATCTGGAATTCAGCTTTAGCTTTTTTTTTCTTTTTTAATATGAATTTATTATTGGCTGTACTGTTAGTAATAATTATTATTTTATTGTAGGCTGCGCCACTTAACAAAGAAGAGGAGGAAAATGAAGAGCAGAGTCAACAGGTTATAATACATTTTGGTTTTCTGTAAAAAGACCTGTACTATGTTTCTATAGAAAACAGTGCAAATAAAAAGGATTTCTTGTTTGCAGAATGCTGTATTAAACTAAATCAAATCTCAACTACAATTTCAGTTTAAGACATCATGCACCCAGGACGTTAAAAAAAAAATTACAAAAACGTCGGCAACTTTTTTGAGCGTTATTGCACTAGCGTTTTTGAGCAGTAGCGTTTTTTTTCCTCAATGGATCAAAAACGTTGGTGAGCCACGTTTTTGCACGTTTTTCAGCATTTTCACAGCTGAAAAACGTCTCTCAGAATCCACTAGTCTTGGGTTTTTTTTACAGCTCGAAAACGCCCCCCAGCCAAAAACAGTTAACAGCCCATGTGTGCATGAACACATAGGATAACATGATGGAGAGTTTATTGACTGTAGAAAAAACATCTGAAGCTAAAAACAGCAGCTGTAAAAATGTACAAAAACATCCTGTGTGCATGAGGCCTTAAGCAGAGCTCAACTTTCCTATTCCTAACAACTGAGGACAGAGACATCCTAGCTTCAGTTTGGATTTACAGTTGCCATGATGCTGCATGAGAGATCAGCTATGACACCAGCCATTTGAGGGCTTGAAAAAAATTCAGCTGAGAAGGGACATAAGCACATTAGTGACTCCAAGAGTAACACATCAAGTGGTAACCTGCAGCAAGGAAAATATGATGAGCTCTGAATTCAATCCAGACAGTCATTTGTCCCTGGACAGACGGATTGTGTCCAGGGTTGGTAATTTGTCCTTGGCAGCAGTTAGCCGCTGGGGATACATGTAAAGATCAATGCACCTGATCCTGTCAGCATATCATTGTTTTATACAGGCTGAGCGACCTCAGCTGTCCAGAACCACTTGTGACTTTAGCCACCTTTTTGCAGATTCTCCCTGCAGAAAAACCTGTCTTCTTACAGCAGGCTGCAGAGAAGGACCCTTGTAATCTCTATTGAATCAGTGTTCTCACTGTAAAGGTCCAGCACACCACATACCATGTAGTAGCTATAGCTCTGCAATCAGCAAAGCTTGTTTTCCCTGTTAATATAAGAGCTCTAGGTCTGAGTCAGCAGGGACATGGCAGACCCCTGCAAAGAGACTGCACACGAAGCGCAGGGGTCTGTCTCTACAGGATTCTGGTAGGGGACAGGCTTATATACTCAGGATGTGGCTGCTTTTAAGGACAATTAACTTTAAACACGTCTTGTGTTGATGCATCTGAAATATATTTCGCTGACTTAAACTAAGGCCCCATTCACACTTGCAAATGGGGCCATTACTGATTACATGTGGAAGATCCAGCAATTCGCTGCGGGAGGAAGCCCCATTGAAAGCAATGGAAGGCTGACAGCTCATGGAGCAATTACCAAATGATGCATCCAGGGCCAATGATTTGCAGATAATAGCATTTGCAGCAGTTTTTATACTTCAAATAGATTTCATCCTAGACTTGGTAAGAAGTGCAACCCCTGTCCAGTAGCGGGAGAGCCCAGCACAGAAGCTGCACACTACAGATTGTGTCTCTCAGATTATCATCCACTGTTCTGAAAGTAAACTAGCCAGATTATGGTGCACGAGGAACCCTACAGCACTAGGTTTCACCAGCAGAGTTGAGCCAGAATCAAAATGGCCAGAAAAAACGATCCCTGAGAAGGAATATTGTGAACAACTAATTTATAGCTTTGTTTTATAATAATTCATAAACAGGCTGCTAACATTCTATGGTATACAGATGCTTAATTAACTCCATAATTAGCAGGAACTTTGCAAGCCACACTTTGGGCCACACGGTGGCCGAGTGGTTAGCACTTCCGCATTACAGCACTAGGGTTGTTTGTTTGTATCCCAACCACGGTCCTACTTGTATGGAGGTTGCTTGTTCTCGATGTGCCTGTGTGGGTTTCCTCCCACACTGCAAAGACATGCTGGTAGGTTAATTGGCTCCTGTCTAAATTGGCCCTATTATGTGTATGCATGAATGTGAGTTAGAGACCTTAGATTGTGAGACCCTTGACGGTAGGGGCTGATGTGAATGTACAATTTATATGTAAAGTGACGTGTACAATTGTTGGCACTATATAAATACCTGTAAAAAAAAATAATTACAGTGCTGAATAGAGATAATCAAGAAAAGGTTTTCCAAGTCCAGTTTATGAGTTTATGCATATACTCTTTCTTATTAAAGGTACATGGCTGGTAAATTTGCAAATATAACATTGCACCCCACTCTCTTTTGTCTGGAATCTGGAACATATCTCTGCTGCTGGAACACCCAGCTTTACTGCTCTCACACACACAAAGCCAAATGGAGGTACTAAACAGTTTCACACTATATGATTTTAAACACAGGAAGCAGAAATAAAGGAAGGTACACTCCTATTGGATCTCTGTAGAAGTTTGTATGCTTATTCTGCTAGGGTTCACTAAATCCCTTTACTTGTTTGCTCTTTATATGTATCAGAATTTGACCTCTTTTGAACATGGAGAGGTCAGATTCGATAAATAACAAGATATAATATCACATTCTGCAGGGCGAAACTGAAGAGTTAGACGATATTCCAGGCCCTGCGGAACCAAGGGTGAAGGACACACCAGGAGACATAACATTTGAGGCTGCTGTCAACACAATTGCCTTTCACCCTACCCGGGACATCCTTGCTGCTGGAGATGTAGACGGAGATGTTTTTGTGTAAGTTTTCATTAATTGTAAAGAACTATGGTTTGCTTTATTTTTTTCTTGCTTCTTTTCAAATGTTATTACTTTGCTTATAAAAAGAGCTCCAAAGTGCTAAGTAAAAGCACGGCTCATATTTTAGACAAATTTACTGATATACAGTATCTCACAAAAGTGAGTACACCCCTCACATTTTTGTAAATATGTTATATCTTTTCATGTGATAACACTGAAGAAATGACCCTTTGCTACAATGTAAAGTAGTGAATGTCCAGCTTGTATAAGGCCTCATACACACGGACGTTTTTTGACGCCGGCGTTTTCTGGCGTTTTTTGCAGCTCTCCATGTTAGTCAATGGCCCCATAAAAATGTCGGCATTTCTGAGCTGTAGATGGCGTCGGCGTTAGTGAGCTGAAAGTAGAACCCGCAGCCAGCGTTCTGAGGCTGTAATGTTTCGGCATTTTTTGACACCGACGCTGCAAAACGCCAACTAACACCAACTAATATTGTGCTGGCATTTTCCGGCGTTTTTTGACGCCAACGTTTTTAGGTTGAAAAATAGCAGAGGGATGATTAAAAAAAAAAAACGCCTATTGACGCCGACGCTCATTTAGGCTCACTAACGTCGATGCATAACGCGAAAAATGCTGATTTTTTTTCCTTGACATCGGGCCCAACGTTTTGTTTATTTTTAAAGATACGCCTGTGTGTATGAGGCCTAACAGTGTAAATGTGCTGTCCCCTCAAAATAACTGAACACACAGCCATTAATGTCTAAACCGCTGGCAACAAAAGTGAGTACACCCCTAAGTGAAAATGTCCAAATTGGGCCCAAAGTGTCAATATTTTGTGTGGCCATCATTATTTTCCAGTACTGCCTTAACCCTCTTGGGCATGGAGTTCACAGGTTGCCACTGAAGTTCTCTTCCACTCCTCCATGACGACATCACGGAGCTGGTGGATGTTAGAGACCTTGCGCTCCTCCACCTTCCGTTTGAGGATCCCCCACAGATGCTCAATTGGGTTTAGGTCTGGAGACATGCTTGGCCAGTCCATCACCTTTACTCTCAGTTTCTTTAGCAAGGCAGTGATCGTGTTGGAGGTGTGTTTGGGGCCGTTATCGTTTTGGAATACTGCCCTGTCGCCCAGTCTCTGAAGGGAGGGGATCATGCTCTGTTTCAGTATGTCACAGTACATGTTGGCATTCATGGTTCCCTCAATGAACTGTAGCTCCCCAGTGGCGGCAGCACTCATGTAGCCCCAAACCATGACACTCCCACCACCATGCTTGATTGTAGGCAAGACACACTTGTCTTTGTACTCCTCACCTGGTTGCTGCAACACACGCTTGACACCATCTGAACCAAATAAGTTTATCTTGGTCTCAGACCACAGGACATGGTTCCAGTAATCCATGTCCCTATTCTGCTTGTGGTCAGCAAACTGATTGTGGGCTTTCCTATGCTTCATCTTAAGAAGAGGCTTCCTTCTGGGACGACAGTCATGCAGACCAATTTGATGCAGTGTGCGTATGGTCTGAGCACTGACAGGCTGACCCCCACCCCTTTAACCTCTGCAGCAATGCTGGTAGCACTCATACATCTATTTACCAAAGACAACTTCTGGATATGACACTGAGCATGTGCACTCAACTTCTTTGGTTGACCATGGCGAGGCCTGTTCTGAGTGGAACCTGTCCTGTTAAACCGCTGTATGGTCTTGACCACCATGCTGCAGCTCCGTTACAGGGTCTTGGCAATCTTCTTATAGCCTAGGCCATCTTTATGTAGAGCAACAATTCTTTTTTTCAGATCCTCAGAGAGTTCTTTGCCATGAGGTGCCATGTTGAACTTCCAATGACCAGTATGAGAGAGTGAGAGTGATAACACCAAATTTAACACACCTACTCCCCATTCACACCTGAGACCTTGTAACACTAGCGAGTCACATGACACCGGGGAGGGAAAATGGCTAATTGGGCCCAATTTGGACATTTTCACTTAGGGTGATTATTTTGAGGGGACAGCAAATTTACACTGTTATACAAGCTGTACACTCACTATTTACATTGTAGCAAAGTGTTATTTCTTCAGTGTTGTCACATGAAAAGGTATAATAAAATATTTACAAAAATGTGAAGGTATACTCACTTTTGTGAGATACTGTACAGAAGTCAACTAACTTGCTGCTTTATAATATGCAAATTGGAGAGCAAAAAGCCTTTTTAAATTGTGCCAGTAAATAAATACTTCTTCCTTTGAGGAGTGGAATTGTTCTTCATTTCTTGCCATCAGTTCAACATCAAACCCTAAAGTGAGCCCAGCATATCATATTTAAACACATTACACAGCCAGCTTATTGCAAAGTTGTCGATGACATAATTTGGTGTTTCTCAAGATATTATGGAGTCCTTTCCTGAGTGGTGGTCTGCTGAGAAAGAGCAGCAGCTACATAAATGGAAATATGGAATTATTCAGTAGAAAATTAGTTATTTGTATGCATATATTGATATAATACATTTTCCCTGATGGATTAAAACATTAGTGCAAATTATCTTGGCTTTTCAAGCTGCAGATGCTACTTTGTCTACTACCATTAGGACAATGTGAAGTAAAAAGAATATAACAAGCTAGTATGCTAGTTTATTGATTTAAAACCTTCATTGAAATATCTGTAGCGATCAGAAACATTTAGTAAGTACTTACTAATGTAGTATTACCCATATAAACCTTTACGGTAGGGTACTTCCATGCGTTCTGATGGAGTATACATGCTGTTCTTAATAGTTTGTTGTTTCAGGTATTCATATTCCTGTGTAGAAGATGGAAACAAAGAACTATGGTCGTCTGGACATCACCTCAAATCCTGTCGAGATTCAGCATTTTCCACTGATGGCCAGCGTAAGAATGTTTACTTTTCAAGTCTTAAGCATGTACATTAGAATTTGGGGATATCTCTGATTTAACCTGAGATGAATGGAGGAGGTAGAAGTCTCTGAAACGAAATAAAATAATGACGGAAAGTAAACCTGACCTTTTTATTATTGCTACTGTGCTTTCAAGTGGACTGAACAGATTTATTCAATAAAAGAGTTACAAAAGCCAAAACCAATATATCATCCATTGCCAACAGAAGAAGCAAGTGAGAGACCACAATAAAGGCGGAGTATATTGCTAACAAATAAGTAGAAGCAGCAATGATAATGCGTAATTGTGAGGTAAGATGTATCAGAACATAGTGAAAGGTTTACAGCAATGCAAAAAGCAGAAGGAACTGACAAATTGCAGGCTCTCCAAAAAGGGGGTGAATCCCAAGCTTGGGGAACCAAGTGCCCTCTAAGGCACAAAGAGCATTAGCAGCCAAAAAGTAAAACTGTATAGTGAATAGTTGGCTTCACATAAAAGGCATGTGGAGACATCCATAGGAAGACAGAGGAAAGCACGAGACTGGAACAAATGAGAATAGAAAAGTAGGGAGAAAAAAAGCCATGACCTATTCAGCCATCACTCCAGGTGAACAGATTATTTTCAATATGTAAAGTATATCCTGTGCTTTAGATCTGATGTAAAAAATGTTATGATCAGGGCATGCTGATGAGAGTTGGTACACACCTGTTTGTGGATGCATCGTGTGTGTATGTTTGTATTTATGTATCCATGTGTGTATCTATGTGTGTGTATATATATATATATATATATATATATATATATATATATATTACACACACACACAGACACAGTATTTCACAAAAGTGAGTACACCCCTCACATTTTTGTAAATATTTTATTCTATTTTTTCTTGTGACAACACTGACGAAATGACACTTTGCCTCAATGTAAAGTAGTGAGTGCACAGCTTGTATAATAGTGTAAATTTGCTGTCCCCTCAAAATAACTCAACACTCAGCCATTAATGTTTAAACGCGCTGGCAACAAAAGTGAGTACACCCCTAAGTGAAAATGTTCATATTGGGCCCAATTAGCCATTTTCCCTCCCCGGTGTCATGTGACTCGTTAGTGTTACAAGGTCTTAGGTGTGAATGGGGAGCAGGTGTGTTAAATTTGATGTTATCGTTCTCACTCCCTCATACTGGTCACTGCAAGTTCAACATGGCACCTCATGGCAAAGAACTCTCTGAGGATCTGAAAAAAAGGAATTGTTGCTCTACATAAAGATGGCCTAGGCTATAAGAAGATTGCCAAGACCCTGAAACGGAGCTGCAGCACGGTGGTCAAGACCATACAGCGGTTTGACAGGGCAGGTTCCACTCAGAACAGGCCTCGCCATGGTCGACCAAAGAAGCTGAGTGCACGTGCTCAGCGTCAGAGGTTGTCTTTGGGAAATAGACGTATGAGTGCTGCCAGCATTTCTGCAGAGCTTGAGGGGGGTCAGCCTGTCAGTGCCATCTGCCACACACTGCATCAAATTGGTCTGCATGGCTGTCGTCCCAGAAGGAAGCCTCTTATAAAGATGATGCACAAGAAAGCCCTTAAACAGATTGCTGAAGACAAGCAGACTAAGGACATGGATTACTGGAACCATGTCCTGTGGTATGATGAGACCAAGATAAACTTATTTGGCTCAGATGGTGTCAAGCATGT
>BLSH010113176.1:648477-660528 GCA_018402905.1 Glandirana rugosa
GGCCTGGTCATTAAGGGGGGGGGGGGGGTTAAATCTTCCGGAGGTCAAATGGTTAAAATGCACCTTGAAGATTCTGAGGCTACATGGAAAAAGGTGTTGTGGTCATTTGAGACTAAAATTGAATCATTATACCTCATACCCTGATGCGGGTATTTCCATCTTGCTCCTGTCAGATGAGAGCAGCAGACTGAAGAAAAGCTCCATGTGTGCAGTAGGGAAGGGTGGCAGTTGAATCAAATTGTTCACTTTAAAGTGGTTGTCAACTCATGACAACCACTTTAACTTACATGTAAGCCTATAATAAGGCTTACCTGTAGGTTCCCTGCATACACGGTTTAGGAGATATGCAGTGTACAGTGATGTGCCCACGTCATCAGGCATATGCCTCCATGCCGCTCTTTCACTGACATTGTGCTGCGATTGGCGGCTCCCATGCGCGGGAGTGACTTCACACGGCCCCGGAAGGAAGAGGAGCGAAGATGGACGCTTCCTACTGCGTGGACAGAGTGGGCTTCCAATGCAGGTAAGTGTCACATAATAGGCTAGTATCCGATGCATACTAGCCTATTATGCTTTTACATTGCAGGGTAATTCAGTGCAACAAAGAGGAAGTAAAACCCATCAGGGTTTACTTCCTCTTTAAGGCCTATGTCACGGTTCCAATCTGCTGTAAGACCATTCCAAAAGCTGAAAGTTTTTGAAAATTAAAGCTTGTACAGGACTCTGCACACTCCCACTGCACCACCATATGACAGTTGAGACTTGGTGAGTAAGTGGCTACTTACTTGTGGGGGGAAAGGAGGGAGTGGCGTACCTGGACTATTTATTAAAGTGGTATTGAACTTGGCAAAAAAATGTTTTTTTTTTTTAAATGGTCTCCCTGCAGGGTGCTAGTAAACTGTATACGAGGAGTCACCTGAGGTGGCAATTCCATCTTTGCCCTGGTCTTCCTTCCAGGTGTGTTATTGTATGAAAACTAACAACAAAAATATGGACCAACCAAAAAAATGTGTAGGCTTTATTGCTGAACATTGTCTCTACCTGTGAATTATTACTTGCACAAGCAAATGAGGTGTAATCAAAACTCTGCATTTTTCTTTTGTTCTTTAAAATTCAATAACAGTGTATTGAATGAAGAAAAAAAAAACATGGACCAACACAGTGGAGTCGTTGCCCCCAACAACTGATGTGGATTTATCAGTCAAATAATTAGAATTAATTTGCTGTGAACAACAACTCCACTTTGGCTTCAGTTTGTATTCATCAGCCCCAATCTGAAACAAATCATAATTTTGTGATCAGCATAAGTTTTGATTTCCTTCAAAATTTAATGAATAAGTACATATGCTTTATTTATTTGTATTTTTTTTTGTAGTGGAGATGGAACCATGGGTGTGTTCAACATTAAGAGACGAAGGTTTGAGCTACTGTCTGAATTCCAGAATGGAGACTTGACCTCTATTTCCATTATGAAGGTTGGTATAGTGATTTCATATACATAAAAGGACAACCCAAACTAAAATGCAGGTGGACCTATTTTTACAAGACAGGTAGCAAGATGGAGTAGCCCATAACATATTTCATGTTCCTAAAATGAAGGCTTTTTTTTTTTTTTTTAATTGCACATATGTATGCAGTATTTAATATTTGTCTGAATAAAAAATCATTATTTTTGTTAAAAAATGCAAATCTAAATGCATGTCCTTTTAACTCTTTGAGATGTAACAGTTTTTTTAAATGTATTTGTCCTTTGCTTTAGAGGGGCAAAAAAGTGGCCTGTGGATCAAGTGAGGGGACAATCTACCTGTTTAATTGGAATGGCTTTGGAGCAACAAGTGATCGTTTTGCAGTGAAGGCAGAGTCTATTGACTGCATGATCCCTGTTAATGATAATATTGTGTGTACAGGATCAATGGATGGTGTCATCAGGTCAGTAAAACTGTTGAGAATATACTAAGCCTGGTAAGAAAATTCCCTCTGGAAAGAGGATAAAGCACAACGTACAACACAGCAGGGGAATGCTAGAGACAAGTATGGAACAGATTTTCTGTAGTACAATATATACAGTACTTTAGGCTAACAAAGCAGTAAATCTGACATTTACCGAAGGTGAATCTTGTTAATTGTATGATTTGGCATGCATTGTGCCAGAGTATTAAATAATGTACAGTGATGTCTTTGTGAAATTATATGATATATTGAATTACAAAAGTAACATTCTTTTAGTGAATCATGGAAACTGGCATTGTAAAGAGAACAAGAGGATAGAAATATAAAATAAATCAAATCTTAAGTATAAATAAGTTGTTACTGCCTCTTTACTGTTAAAATATTTATGTTCTCAATAAAACCAGTATTTTGGTCTGTCACTGTCCCCATGTCTGCAAAACTACATTACCCTGAAGTTGTAATGCAGGCATGTACTAATTATACTTGCCTGCCTATGGCACCCTATGCCCTTCCTTCCTTTGAGTGCCTGAAATGGTGCTGTAAATAATCGTAGTGTTATTTACTCCTTCCTTAGTACCCCACCAGTACGATTATGGGATGAGATTTTGCTGGTGTGGAGAGGTTGATGTGAATTTCATATAAATCATTTTTAGAGAAGTTTAGAACGTTATTTTTTTTTTTTTATAGAAGCATGTGTTACGTATAGATGATATAGTGAGTATTATGATATACAGACTGAAGAATAAAATAGCTGCTTTCCTTTATTAAAGTGTTTGTAACCCACAAAAAAACAAACCACAACATAGATCCTGTTCCCTTGTAGCAGATTAAACAGCACAGTGCTTGTGCTGTCTAAACTGTAAAAAACCTGGCCGATCCTGCCACTTCCTGTGTCCCCCTCTGTGAGCTGAGCTGACCCTGATAATCATGGCTGCTGGGCCTTGAATACTGTGGTCAGATTACGTGCTTTCATCATCCGCTCTGTTCTCCTCACCACCTCCCTCCCTGCCTGCCTGTCAACTCCCATGTCTATCTGTTTACGCAGTGGCAGTCCCACTCCTTTATCTGCCAATAACTCACTCTCCTAGTGCTGGTTTAAAAAAAGATACCTCTAAATACCTTTTCCCAGTGATCTTCGGTCACGTGACTCCCGGCCGCTCTGCTACAGTGGGAGGGGCCTAGCCGCCAGCACGGCAGACAGGTGACTCACAGCAGAGGGAGATCTCGGCTCCTTCCGCTGTAGCCCTGATTGTAGTAGCAGAGCGGCCGATAGTCAAGTGACTGGCCTGATGATCACTGGAAAAAGGTATTTAGAGGCATCTTTTTAAACAAACACTTAGAGTGCGTTATTGCCAGATAAAGGAGATGGGCTGCCAGTGAAAGGCGTTTTTATGGTTACAACGTCTTATTCCAACACACAAGGTTTCTATTGTACCAGGAAGCAGAGACTATTATGCAGTGTTCATGGAATAAATATGTTTATGCAATAATTTAATGCAAAAATAAGAATTTGACATTTTTGTTTGCAGGGCGATTAACATTTTACCTAACCGAGTCATTGGCACTGTGGGCCAACATCCAGGTGAACCTATAGAGCAGCTGGCTAAGTCCTACGATGGCAAGTTCTTGGCAAGCTGTGGCCATGACCAGAAAGTAAAGTTCTGGGATGTTTCATCGATTGGGTCCATCAAAGTGGATGTTTACAGGAAGCGGAAGAAGAATAAGCAGCTTCCAGCCTTGAGCAAAAAGGCATTTGGAGGAGCAGATGACTTTTTTGCTGACTTAAAGGAAGAGACCTCAGAAAACAAAGATAACGAAGAAGAAGAGGAGGAAGATGAGGATAGTGATGACACTGACAGTGACTAAAGTAGTCTCTATTAAGATACTTTATGGACCTTTATTGGATCTGTAATGTTCTTTTTTTCCACACAAAGGGACTTCTCTATACCAGCTGGAAAAAAAGGAAATGACCTATAGCAGCCCATTCAGAGTCTAACTTGTGTTTACTATGCTGCTCTTAAATGCAAGAAGGGCCTGGTTGTTATCGTACAGCAGTACTACACTGTCATTTTCATGTGGTCAGTAAAATTCCAGATCTGAGTATTCATAAGTGCCTAAAATGTGCCATTTTCTTATGTTTAGGGATCTTTGATAAAGTGACACATTTTAAGCAGTGATTGTTAAAATATGTAACTCAAATGTCACAGCCAACATTACTGGATTCATGTGTTTTTACTGTGAACACTTCTTGAGAGAAGAACACCGTAGCTGAGTGTCAGTTAAGATCTTATCACATTGGAGCAATTTTCTGAATGACACTGCTAAAAGACTTGTTATAAATACCACGAGAGGTGGTCGAGTACTCAGGTGCTGCCAAGGTGGGAATTGTGACATCATCTGCCCACCCCTTTCCAGCACAGCTAAAAGTGGAAGATTTGTACTCATTGATAAATAGACAAGGCCTCTCCTGAATGTTAGGGAAGTGCTCAACCCAACTCTCTTTAATTACAGCAGCAGATGGGAAGTTGCTCAAAACTGCTGCCAAACCACAGCACTGCTTACTATGTTAGGTAGCTAATGCTACGACAGTCCATTACAGCATATGCATTGTTCTGTAATGGAAATAATTTGTTTGGTGGGGCTTGGGAAAAACAAACCACTTTAATGCGAGATTAAACTTGGAAATCAACTTGCAAATAATTTAAGGATGACCATGTTTTTTAATAGGCCACTGAATATGCAACATGTTCACCTAAGGCAGGCATCATTATTATGCACAAGCTTTTCTGATCAACAGCACGTAATAATGTTCATTTTGATTTAACATGGCAGCCATATCCTACCAAGGAACTTGTTTTTTCATAGAGACAAGGTTGGTGTTGGGTTCCTCCTTCTTGGCTAGGATCATTTTTACCTTTCACCTCAAATCAGACATTGTTCGTCTTAACCATTCTTTCCAGCTCCAGTTGACCATAGGAAATTTCCATTCATTTTACAGCATATGGTTCTGGCTGTGTGAGCTTCTCCCTCACACACTGCTTCTCTCAGGAAGACTTATTCACTTTTTGTCATCCCTGAAAGGTACACTAGTCTCTCATTACAAAGTCTCAAGCATAGGTTTTCACCCTTGTCAAGGTGCACTCTACTATATCTGTGATTGCTTCTATGGCTTTTCCAGATTTTTAAAGCTGCAACCTGGCCTTATCTTCACACATTCCCTAACATGTGGATGTTTTAGCTGTATCTCTTGCCCGCTTTGGATGTAAAGCCCATTATGCAGCTCTTTTTTTGTGCAGGTAGTCCCTAATTTTCTTTTGTCTGACACTGTTGGGCAGATAAAGTTTTTCTAGTCCCTCAATGGACTAGAGAGGATAAAAGTATTTTAATGCAAGTACAAAAGGCTTTTTTTTTTTTTTTTTTTTTTTACTGAAAGGGGCCGTTTTAAAAAAACTTGGCAAGTACAATAAAAAAAATGACCTGGTGGTTCTGCCAGAACTGTAGTCAGCTTCCAATTTCCTGTAGTGGGCTCACAGCACTGCCCCCCTGAAATACCAAGAAAGGGGAGAAACAACAGTGCTTGATAAAAAAAAAATATATATATAACTAATACTTGGACTTAGTGGGCAGGTCTAAGAGCAGGTGTGAAATATACCCATTCTGCTGCAGGCTGTTTTCTGATTGGCTGGAAGGTTAAAGGCATCTCCTTGTCAACCTATAGACAATGGCTGCACCACTATATACAATTCACACATTTCGTATAGAATTAGTGCACATCTAATGGAATACAGATTAAGCAGTCGTTGGTATATGATGTACCTTGACATCTCTAAGTGGTATAATGTAGAATAAGGGCAAATAAGTCCTCAAAAAAAAAGTCTGTTCCAGCTAGCGCAAAGCTCAAAAGAGGTTGGATATTACAGAACAAGTTGCATTATTTAACCACTTCCTGCAAACCAACATACCCATACATCAGTCAGAAGTGGATGTTTGGCCTGCAGTGGCAGGCTATATCCTGGTACCGCTTTTCAGAGCAGGCAGTCAGCTATGTACTGATAACACCCAATCCAGCTCGGCAGCTGTGATCCCAGGCAGCAAGAGGACGGATGGACACGCACTCTCCCCCAGTTTCCCATCCCACCGGCACTGCCACAAGGAGACCCAAACTAAGCCAGACTCAGATCCGATCGGGTCGCCTTCGTGAAATTCCAGAAGCACTGTAACTTCCAGTTTACTCGGCTGCTAAGGGCTTGTATTTAAAAAAAAAAAAAAAGTGCCAGTATTCAGAGTCGCCAATTCTTGCGATCTGAATACTTTTAAGTGCAAATGAGGGATTGGGGGTCTTTTGAAGTGGTTGTTAATCCACATTTATGACAAACTGCCAAGCCCTCCACTACAGTAAGGCAGGCACAGAGGGGACAGGCTGGGAGGGGGGAATGAGGGAGAGATGAGAGCAGAGACAGCTGAGGGAGATACAGGAAGGGGCAGGTTCAGGGTGTGTTTTTTTTTTTTTTTTTACAGTTTAGATGGGAGCAGATTACATAGCACAAGCGCTGTGCTGTATAATTGGCCTTAAGGGACCAGGATCTCTTTTTTTTTTGGGGGTGGGGTTAACACACATTTGAAACCTCTCATCCTTCCTAAAGAGTACCTGTCACTGACTATTACTGTCCCAAGGGCTGTTTACATTCCTTATGACAGCAATAAAAGTGATCAGTTTTTTTTTTTTAATCAAGAAAAAGTGATTCAAATTTTTTTTTTTTAAAAGAACAGTGGTACAAAAAAAAATAAATAAATTTTTTTCTTTTAAAGCATCCGCACAGCAAAGAAAGCGAATACGTAAGTTGTACCCGCAAATGTAAACGGCGTTCAAATCACACATTGAATATCACGGTGATATCTCACGAGTGTAAGCAATAATTCTAGCAAAAGACCTCCTCTGTAACTCTAACCTGGTAACCATTACATTTTTTTTTTAAAAGTGCCACCTTTTTTTTAAGTACCGTCACTTGTAGCCATTCCACGAGTGTGCACAATTTACAATCATAACATGTTTGGTATCTATTTACTCGGCATAACATCCTTTCACAATATACAAAAAAATTGGTTTAACTTCAGTTTTCTTCTTATTATTATTATTTTAATTGAAAAAAAAAAAGTGTATATTTTTAAAAAGAAAATTGCGTTTGAAAGACCGATGTACAAATACTGTTTGACATAACATATTGCAGAGTCTTTGTGTGTATACAATAATATTTATGGGTTCCAAGTCATTTACAAGTTAAAATTAGTAGTTTTGCTAGAAACCAAGTGTCAGAAATCGCTTCAGTCCTCAAGCGGTTAATAAATATTTCCTTTTTACATCAAATTCCTTTCAGTGTCTTAGTCCTTTGTGACGAATGCTAAATGACCACTGATCTTATTTCTCTAATCCTGTATAGTTTGAGAGTAGGGACATTTTGAAATTTCGCAAGCAGTGTGCTGTTAAAATCGCATAAAAGTGGAAGAAAGGCCCGACGTAACCGTTTCTAAAAGTGTTCCAGTTACATATCCTTAAGCAGGTGAAAAACCTTGAGGGTTTCCAACCCCTTTTTTTAATGCAAACAAAAGTTGTTTATTGAGTATAGTACACAGAGGAGATAATAATCAATATGTACGTGCAACATGCACCACAAGAAGGATACAGAGAAAAGAAAAAAGGGGGTTGACATTTGACAGGTACACAATAATCGCTGGGGTGGTATCTACAGCACGTATTGATTTCCAACCCCTTTTAATTCATTCTATGCATTAAGGTAAAAAAACCTCCTGTGATGCAGCAGGCCCCCATATTATTTACCTGAACCCAGTCTTTCCAGCAAAAGGCACAAGCACACCAGCCAGTGTCTTGGGTCCTGATTGGATAGAGTGATAGCAGCACATCCATTGGCTACCACTGGGGTTAATCAAATCCAATGACTGAGCCAGAGCAGAGTCCTGCCGTCTGTGTCCAAGTACCCCAAGGGAGAGCAGTCCTCCAGCGGGGCACTCGAAAAGAGGAGCCAGGAATGCCCTTGAGGGACCCCAGAAGAGGCAGATCAGAGCCAATCTGTGCAAAAAACAACCTACAATCACAAGTTTTGGGGCTCCTGTGTAAGTGAGCGGTTGACAATGGCTGTGAATTCACCCAGCTGATTGTCAGCATTCCCTCTCCTCCCCTACGGTAACCACTAATTGACACAAAGGGAGCTGCAACTGAGAGTACATGACCAGACCAGGGAAGTACACAGATAATTCAAAGGATTAGCAATTTAAAGATTATATGTTGTTTTATTTGTTAGGTTTACATTTATTTTAGCATGCTATGCTTGAGTTCTTTGAATTGTATTGCGAACATGCATTTTCTTCATCTGCCCAGACTTTTTTTTTTTTTTTAATAAAGATACTTGACAAAAACTTGTGTTTTTTTATTTACTTTGGTGAATGAGTAGAGGTACTATGTACCCCATACTCATTCACATGGGGGGTTGGGATCTGGGGGCCCCTTGTGAAAGGGGTTTCTAGATTCAAATAAGCACACCCCCAGGGTTGTGGGAAAGTGGCCCCACACCCTCTTTCCTGGCCTAGCAGGCTGCATGCTCAGATAAGGGTCTGGTATAAATGGGGAGGACCCTCCATTTTTTTTTTCACATTTTTGTATTGCCAGCTAAGGGTATTTTTTTTTTTTTTCTTGAATAGTCTTCCAGGGCAGCATCCAAGAAATAGGCTCCTCCTCCCTAAAACAGGAAACACGTTAGTTCACCATTATAAAAAGATTAGCCTCACCTGTATGCCTCAATTGTTTGTTTCCTCCGGACCACAGAGCTGCAACAAGGAAGACCAGTCCCTGTGCTAGCTGCAGGGGACTCCTGGACTCAGGCCCGGGACTCCTGGACTGTAGCTTGTGCAGACACTGCTTTCCTCCAGAATGGAAGAAACCGCTCTACCAGAAATGTATAGACAGACTGGTAGCAAAGGAGTCACAGAACTACTTTAAGGACACACTCTGCAAGTTTAAAAAAGGAAATAAAAAGGCGCCTTTGCAAGCAGCCATTAAAAAATTGGAAGGTGCTTCCGGCACAGACCAGGGCAGCATACATTCCACTAGCAAAGCAACCACCCAAGCAGAAAGCAGAGAAGAGTTAGACCTCCCGGAACCAGAAGTGGGTCTGAGGCAAAAAATCAGAGGAAGTGCTATGCACAGACTCAGATGACCAGGATTCTGAGGCAGAAGGCACGCTGTTTCCTTCAGAAGATACTGAGAGTCTTCTAAGAGACAGACACCCTAGGGATCAAGGGGAAGATAGTGGCAGAGCTCACGCTACATGATAAAATGTACAAAGGGCTAAAACCCAAAAAGACCAGAACTTTTCCAGTCCACCAGACCCTCAAAGATCTGGTCAAGAGAAGAAGACACTAAGGCCTGAGAAAAATGCCCTAAAGTGGATGCCTCCCTAGCACGGGTAGCAAACAAGACATATGGCCTTTGACAGCCCCTCAGCCCGCCAAGAAGATAGAAGCGCTGCTCAATAGAGTTTGGAAAGCAGGTGCTGCTAACTTAAACCCAGCCATAGCATCTACCTGCACTGCTCGCACGCTTCTGATCTGGTTGAACCAGTTGCAGGAACTACTGGATGGGGATACTCCTAGAGAAGCGCTGGCTTGGACCATCCCCTCGCTGATCAGAGCTGCTTCCTTTCTGGCTGATGCTTCGGCAGAAACAGTAAGGATGGCTTCAAGGACAACAGCACTGGTGAGTTCAGCCAGGAGGGCCCTATGGCTGAAGGTCTGGGGAGAGGATATCGCCTCCAAGAGCAGACTATGTGGAATTCCCTTTTCAGGGGATCTAGTATTTTGGGCCGAGCTGTAGTCTGTATTAGACAAGACAGTGGCTAAGAACAAGGTATTTCCTCAATCCAAAAAGAAACAGGGAAAAACCCCTTTTCGTCAGCCCAGGAAATTTGATAGACAAGGGGCAAAGAAATGCTGACAGCATAATTGAAGCGGATGCATTGTTGGACTCCATTCAGGAACGAACAACGCAAGAGGTGGTGTGTCAGCTTTCCCGATGGCTTCGTCCTTTGGGAACATAAGGCTTATCCTGAACCTAAATAACCTCAACAAATTCGTAACATACAAAAAATTCAGAAAGGAGTCCATTTACTCTGTCTGGAACATCCTGAAGGTTCATGGCTACGATAGATCTCCAGGATGCATATCTACATGTGCCTATAAAGAGCGCTCATCAAAAATACTTATGGTTTGCTATACAGGGGCCAGCAGCCACACTGCAACTACAATACACGGCCCTGCATTTTGGGATCTCTTCTGCACCGAGAATCTTCTCAAAGATCATGGCAGAGGCCCTGAGGAAGCTAAGGGTAAAAGGCATAGGGGTAATTCCGCACATAGACGACCTTATGTTTTTTGCGGAGTCAGCAACATCCCTGGAAATCGACATTCAGACAAGCATTTCCTACTTGTAGAAACTGGGGTGGCTGATAAATATAAAAAAGTTGCAGCTCTACCGCAGTTCAAACAGTAACCTACTTAGGTTACATACTGGACTCAAAACAAACAAAAGAGTTTTTGACAGAGGACAAGATAGAAAAGATCACGGAGGCCGTAGCTTCTCTCCTAAAAGTGAAAAAACCATCAAGAGAGGGATGGCGGTTCTGGGACTGATGTCAGGCTCGATACCAGCCATCACGTGGGCACAGATCCACATGCGGCCTCTGCAGAACCACAACAGCCCAATGGGACGGCAACTCAGCGACTTTGGATTAAAGTATTCGGATACCACACACAGTCAAGGAATCTCTGTACTGGTGGCTAAATCCACTCTGTTACATAGAAGGGCGCAGATGGACGCAAAACAACCCAGTACAGATTACCACGGATGCCAGTGCCCTGGGCTGGGGAGCTCACAGAGGATCACTGGGAAAGGGAAATGGGACTCAAAAATGTTGCAAACCTCAAACATGAGTGAACTAAGAGCAGTGCAGGAAGCACTATTCGCATTCCAGCCAGCCTTCCTAGGGAAAGAAAGGTGTATCCAGTCAGGCAACGCCACGACTGTGGCCTGTCTGAACCCACACGGGGGGGGTGGGGGGGGTGGGGGGCGTAGAGAGAAACAGGATTGCTGTAGCTAAAGACATTAGCAAAGTCTATCCTTTTTTGTGGGCAGACACAAACATTCAATCAATCTCAGAGAAAGTGCAGAGAAGGGCAACCAAACTAATAAGAGGCATGGAGGAGCTCAGCTATGAGAAAAGATTAGAGCAGTGTCTCTCAACTCGTCCTTAAGGCGCACTGACAGGTCATATTTTCAGGATTTCCATTATTTTGCACAGGTGATTTGATCAGTTTCACTGCCTTAGTAATTACCACAGCAGTTTCATCTGAGGGAAATCCTGAAAACATGACCTGTTCATGCGCCTTGAGGACTGGAGTTGAGAAGCACTGGATTAGAGGAAATTAATGTATTCTTGAGCAGGAGATTAAGGGATCCAATATCATGAACTTGGTGTTATTCACTTTAAGGTCATTGCCGACAAGGGGCACTCTTTACGTAGCGAGAAAGATTTCATGTCCAAATATGGAAAAGGTTTCTTCACTGTAAGAGCTGTAAAGAAAATGTGGAATAGGCAACCTCAAGAGCAGATGGAACATTCAAAGGAAAAGCAGCTCCAGGTGAGAAATCAGTGTATGGAAGGCTGTGTGCACGTCTGGTCCGTGAGCCAACAGCATGCAATACATCAATGAAGGTTTTGACAGCACCACAGGAACTTCCAAACGAATTGTGTTTATTCAGTAAAACATCATACAGGATTCAACAGTCCATGAGAAGTACATCAAGGCAAGATAGATTGACGCGTTTCGCGGGAGTTATACCCGCTTAGTCATAATCTAACAACCATGGAGAAATGCTCACATATATATGTTCATGGTAGACATCAGACATCTGTTTAGCATAAACTCTAATGATTGATTGCTGCCTAATTACCATGCACCTGTCTTGTGAACAAGGCAGGGTAACTTGAAAGGCAAATTCAAACTGACTAACATTTACACCTCTAATTTAAT
>BLSH010113176.1:666756-682046 GCA_018402905.1 Glandirana rugosa
TCGAAGGAAGAGGCGACCTCTTCGTCGATAGGAATACCCGTGGCTCCGAGATCCCCTCGGGAGGAAATTGGTGTAAACCAGTTCGTGGTATAGAAGTAAGCGACCGACTCGAGTACAAACGACGACTAAATTATACCTACCCAGTACCGGCAACCGAAGGGGTTTAGAGAAACCTCCCTCATAACGTACCGACCTCTTCTCCGTAGGTCTCAGACTGGTGAAGGTCTATGCCCCTCCCCACGTACAGACGACTCCGTCCACTTGACAACCATTCGGTCCTGTCTTACGACGGACGATGCGACCTCCAGGGGGACTTACCTGTCTATATTCCACTAACGCATTCAATAATGGACCACGGTAGTTGGCTGTGGTCCCTCCCTCGCGTTTGTCCACACCCCCCCCCCCCACTCCGTCATCCGCCCGGAACCCCCCCCCCCCACACCTGTTTGCGCTCCCTCCCTGGTGTCGGTTGATGGCACCAGGTAATAACTTACGCAATCACCTTATATCTGTCCATTCAGGGGGACCTCCAGCGTAGCAGGCAGCATTCTGTCCTGGCTTACCAACAGTTCACCTGCCTCAGCAGACATGCACCCCTCCCCGTATCTGGAAGTGGTCAGACTCTGGATGCCTCTTCTCCAGCCATGCAATACTCCCTCCAAAGAGATTTGGGGAAGCCAACGGCCATGACCCATCCATATTAAATCAGCAGCAAACATGAGCTCAGCCAGCGAATGAAGATATGGTGCTTGACCAAATGTGGTTAAAGGAGGGCTCCCCTAGAGCCTCGGTGCCCATAAGGATAGCTGCTTCTCCAGCGGAGAAGGAAGCTTTGCGAAAACCAAGACAGTTTGTCATTTATCAATGATCTTTAGGAATCCTTTTAAAGAGTGCTGCATCACTGGAGCTGGTGTCTAGGCAGTAGATAACCTGTACTTGCAGGCTGTGCATCAGTCCTAGGCAGTTCCCTTTTGTTTCCATCCCTTGTCCTACGGGGAGAGGACACAAGGTGGCAAGACCCTTTCACAAGGAGAGACAGGGTGCAGACGATCACCCTATGACCAGCACCCAGCCACCTAGGGAGACCCAAATGAAGCCCCATCACCAGTAGGAAAAATAAGGATACACACAGCCAGACTCCCCAGACCAGTCCTGCTGGTCTGTGGGTAGTACAATCAACCCAAAACCCCTGGTGCCCCCTGTGATATCACGTGCAAAACGTAAGCAAGGTTGACTCCATCTTGGAAGGGGATTCCATTTCGTCAGCAAGAATGACATGCTAAATTTTAACATCCTGTCAGTTCTTGCACCAAGCTCCTCACACCCCCTCCTTTCCTGTCTGGGATATAGACTTCAAAGGGCCATCTGGACCATGCTATATGACAGGCAGGAAAGAGGTCTGTGTGTTTGGTTTATTGCTGCTAAAATAAACTGATGTTTGGACATGCCAGCACCATAAATCACACAGGCAATTCTGGCCTCAGAGTGACGTTCATGTCTTCAAACTTACCAGAAATACATACATTTCATAACTTTGGTTAGGAACATGACATAGCTATAAAATGTACATATTTGAATGTAGAATTTCAGACAAAATTATTCAAGTGTAAATGTCCCACCCTTTTAACATAAGGGGAGGCAGAATTGGCATGCTTCCAGAACCCTCATGTGTGGAGTCATTTTAAATCCCTGTATATGCCGAGATTGAATTCCTTAATGTGAGATCTGCTGGGCGGCCCAATCAAAATATTTTTCATACAGAACTGGTGATTTAGGGAAGACTGTATTTCAAGGCCCGCCCTGGTCAGTCTAAGAATCCACCCACTCATGTGAGTGCTCAGGGGCATACGGCCCCACCCCTTGTCAACCAGAGAAAGGGACTGTTAAGACCAATTTCCAGTTCTCACTTTCCATCGACAAACCATCAGAGAACCAGGGAATCATCTTCAAAACACTGATTAGTCAGACATTTCAAAAGCAAGTATATTCTGTTTCTTTGCTGCTGTCATTTTGTCTCATTGCTTTGTAGCCTCCCTTTTCTGTAAATATTTTACTGCACCTAAAACTTGACATTTTCATTATTAAACCTTATTCTGAAAAGTGTTAACCTTGTCCCTAAAGCTCTTAATGCAACTATCACAAATCTGTTCCTTTGAAGAGTGCTACGGTTTTTAAAATAACATATGGATATACCTGTCTGGGGTGACAGCATGTGTTACAGGTGGTTATTCTGAAATACTGGTATTGCTAAAATTCCAAGCTCCTCTGGCTCCAATAGAGGTGGTGGAAGAGAAAGGGTTAATGGTTTGAATTAGCCCGGTAACAATCGCTGTCAGGCGGCTGGCATTTAGATGGTGGTCCCGCAAACTGGGAAATCTTTGTGCTGAAAGTAGCTGAGTGGTATTGGTCCATTCGTGACAAACCCTGTTAGATCAAGGGGGTCCTCGGCCACCAGTTGGTGAGGGCAGCGATCTGATACCCACGTTGATCACACCCCCTACACCAGGGAGTAAGAACAGAGGAGCCCCCATTTGCCCCTTTCTTACCTTATGGCCAGAGTCTGCAGGTGTCCTAGACCTGCTTCCCTGCATGCAGTCTTCTCCCTGGTGACTTACCAGCACAGGACAAAATGGCTTCCACACTCTTCTCTGTAGCCCTGAAAGGTCGAGGAGTGAGGATCCCAGTCTGACGCTGTGGACTGGAAGCCTCCCCTGGAACAGTGCATAGAGCTTGCAGCCCCGGATCACCAGGTCGGTGCCCACTACCAACAACATGGCTGCCCTTCAAGCCTCAGGACACAAGTCTGCACTATCCTCCGGAAGACTCAGTCAAAATCCCACACTGCCAGTATACCTGAGCCTACAGGCATGCTGCCGACCAGACTCCCATGGAGAGAGGGGGTCTCCTGGAGTAAAAATTCAAGACTTCCTTCTAGGGCAGCCCAAATGAACCTGAGCTACATGTCTCCCCAGGTTCACTGCCCCTGCTCTGGGATGCTGTAGTCAATAGGCCCCTGCCGCCTAGCCCAAAGGCCAGATAAAAATAAACTTCAGAGTTCCTGCCTGGCCAGAGAAAACACATACTGAGGGGCCAGAGACAGACCAGTGACTTGCCCATGCTGAGTGAAGCAACAGGTTCAATTGAAAGCTGAACTCCAGAAACCACTGACACCTAGAGCTTTATCTGCCTGTCACAGATTTCCTACCATAACTAAAATAGCTGGGGCTGGCACAATCTGTACTTTGTCTACATATACATCCTGAAGTGTATGGTATAAAGCCATTTTCGCCATAGGGCACTTGCCACCCACCAGCGCCTGACGGTTCACCTTATTTCCCCTCTGGTGCTCAATCTAGGCAGCACTGAGGTCACAATACCTCAAACTAACTCAATCATCTCCCAAGAACCAACCCCCACACCCTGGATGCAAGCATAGAGTTCTTGGGAGTTGGGTCTCCCTATGCATTTCTCTGTACAAAAAGTTGTGCCATGCTAGACTACAGCACTGACCAGCTGCTGCTCCCGAGAAGTGTAATGGGTGCAAGCTGAATTATCAGCATATTAAACTATAATTACTACATGATGAGAGGGCGGTTCAGAATTTTGTTTTTTATTACACCAGCTGCATATGACTTTTCTGCTGCTCCCCCACCACACAGTTTGCCAAATCAAGCAAAAAGTAGCAGTTCTATGTACACTCCACCATCACATGGCATGTTATTGCACTTCCTTAGGCAAAGGGAGTAGTGGGGGAACAAAAGGAAAATTTCTATATGTATAGCCTCTGCAGGGATTGGCGTTAAAGTGACCCCATTGCTTTGTCTTGCATTTAACATAGTCAGTACATTTTCGGTTCTTTTCGGTTTCTCAACTCCGGGACCACTAACCAGTCAGGGTTCCATTGTGAGGTATGCTAGATACCATCTCCCATATCAAACAGTAAGGACAAACACAATTAACCATGTTTTTTCTTGTATTACAGATTTTCTAAAAATTTACATAGAAGTCTTAAAAAATTAAGATGCAGAAAAAGTTATCATAAAAACAAACTAGATAAACCTTAAGCTGAAATAGAACACAACATGTGTCAGGTGCAAAAACAAAAGTGATATAAAAACATTGTTTTAACAAAAGTGAAAAAAGTGCAACAGAAAAATGGCTTTCAAAAAGTATTCTCCATGACTACCAGTACCTCCTACCAAGGGTGAAGTCAAATTGAAACAGTCCATTTTTTTCAGTAGTTATGTGCCATTTGTGCTTCAAGTGCAACGGTCCAATTTTAGACAGAAGTACCCTTTCTGTGATTCAAAATATATATTTGCGCAACAGTATAAAAAAAAACATAAAACCATATTATCCAGATCCTGAAAAGGTGATGGTCACTACTCATCGATGTACCCTGAAATAAAAAGAAAAGATTGACTAAGGATTATGCACTTAAAGAAAAAGCCCAACTTTTATAAAACGCACCATAATTACTTGCATTACCTCTAAATACAATATTTCCATTACATGGCTGTCAACCTTTTAAGTACAGGGCTCGGTTATATTGTTAAGCATGCGTGATCAACATAGGGTCAGGGAACTGGAAAAGGAGCAACTGTCAGACTTCAGGGGACCTTCTCTGACCTCTAGCCCTCAGGACCTTAAATCAGCCTTAAAGTGGTTGTAAATCCCCGGACATGAAGTATGAACAAAGCATATCCCCCTCTAGTGTACTTGTCTCAATCAAGAGTAGTCATTTTTCTCTGCGGTCTCATTCCTCTGCTATTTGCATGAGTCATGCCTGACAAGTTTTACAGACACCAATAAAAAAGGCAACAGGGGCGCTTCAGCACACAGGATGTGATTGACAGTCTCAGCTCTGTTCCCATGTGTTGAAGTGGAATGCGTCCCCTGCCTCAAATCAGCTCTATTCATTGAGCTCTGCAGAGTAACTTCAGCTCCCCATCGCCTGCTTTCTAGAAGCAGACAAGCTGTATAAAATTCTAGACTTGGGATGGCTGTTAAGACTGCGGGCTTAATTGTGACCATCTTCAATACTACCAGAATCCATAGGATAGACTGCATAACGTGTACTTATTGTATCAACATCTGATCCTCATGCATGCATTTATTTGATCACAGACCCGTAAAATATAATACAGTCACCCCAATTCCATATGCAGGATTCTATCTGAAAATTGTATTAGGGATACATTGAGGGGAGCTGATAAGGGGGGGGGGGACCACCGGTCCTCCTGTACTGGGCCTGCGCTCCTTCAGTTCAAGGAGGGGCCCGGGCAGCTGAGAAGTGGCTCTCCCGCGGCCATTCTGCTACATTAGCAGCCGATCCACAGCCTCCTGTCATTCTCTGGCCAGCACGGCTCAGTGGTCAGCTCTGCTTCCTGCATTACCTTCTATCTACCTGGTAAGTTTGTGTCTCACCCCCCCTTCCAGATTCTTGTCCTGCATACTCTCCATCACCCCCCCCGCCCTCATCCCCACGCTCCGATCTTTCTCCCTTCTCTGATTGTGTTCAGGTCAGTCACCATGCAGTCACTCTTGTACTCACAGACCATCCTGTGCCTCCAACTCAACAGGCTGTATATTTCTTTCTGCTCTCCCCTCTCACTGACTGTCGTAGCTATACGTCATCAGGGCTGGTGCAAGGATTTTTGACACCCTAGGCGAAACCTCATTTTGCTGCCCCATTTGGCTCTGCCCCTGACTCCACCCCCTTTGCACTGTCCATGTATACAATGGAGGTGGCGGAGGTGGAGATTTTTGCAGCGCGCCTCTACCTATTTCTATAGCCGTGGTCCACAGGCCCGCACCTGTGCCTCTGGACTTGGCCTAAACACAAATAATGGCACCACAACGCTTCCTCATGCCAGCCGTGGTCCGCAGATATAGGGACAGGCTGGGGTAGTATATGGACAGGCTGGAGTAGTATATGGACAGGGGCTTGGCGCCCTGGGAGGCAATGCACCCTAGGCGGCCGCCTACTCCGCTTAGTGATAGAGCCGGCCCTGTACGTCATTCTTATCCAGTGGGGCTCAGTGTTTATGTAGCTCCTCTCTCCTAGTCTGTCCCCCCTCAGTTCACTGGTTCAAATGTAACTTCTCCCCTGCTCCCCCTTTACACTATCATCCCTTAGGCCTCTTGCACAGAGTACTCCTGTTTGAGCATCTACTTTTTCAGACTTTTTTGTATGCATTTGCAGATATGTTCACGCAATTGCGTGCATTTTCGTACAATGCGTGCAAGCTTATTCTCACGCTGTTCTGCAGATTGTAAATGGTCATTAGCACACACTTGTGTGCAATAATGCGCATTTGCATGTATGAGGCGTAAATTACTGACCAAAAATGCAGATTTATCCTTTACTGAAGAATGCACGGCTCTTGTTTACACGCCTGCGTGCTTAGGCATATTACATGAATGGGCTGCATTCTAGCCCAGTAAAAAAAAAAAAGCTGTACTGAGCGTTTTCAAGCTGCAGTGTGCAAGAGAGGCCTCTTGGTGTGACATAGGCTGCCTGCACACAGCTCTAAACACTTAAAAAAAAAATCCACAGATTCATGCTGTACAGGCCACATGGCCCATGGGAATGAGCACCAAGACCTAATTTGCACATGAGCTTTATTACCTCAATACAGTTTAATTTTAGATTTAACAGACATTTTGTAAGTTATGTTGTGTTTGTATCAGCTAATGATTTTAATGTTTTTTTAACAAAATATCACTGATATTTTCTTTGGGGGAGGGGGGGGGGGCCCTGTCCGGTAGGCTGCACAGGGTCCTGCGATTTCTATCAGTAGCCCTGGATACATTCAACCATTACACAATTTTTTTTACCCATATACATCATATGTAATGATAGAGAAAGCTCCACTAAACTCAAGTTATACCAATCAAATAGATCCAATTCCCGCTTATCGGGTATTTTTACATTTGCGGTTTATATTTTGTGAATATGTTGGGTTGTGCCCATAGGTGTGCGCAGCCTATTGCATTACGGTGTGCACCCCAAAGCACAAACACATAGATATACACACGTAAAAAAGCATTTTAAAAATGTATTAAAATATAGACAGTTTAAGCAGAGCAGAAGACATCTCAGTAGTTTATAAGCCCCGTTGGGGGACTTGGTGAAATATCAGGATGGGGGATCTGCGCCGCACAGGGCTACACAATATACTATTCGCTTTCGTTTTTTTCCTTTGGGTTTGACCTGATTATGTGGTTTTGGTAAATCTAAACAATTTCCATTTGTATGCAATCAGGCAGGCTCCTGCATTACATAGTTGAAGGTAAAGCAAAAGCAAACAAAAGTTGTAGTGTGTATCCAGCTTTAGGTACAATTAGTGGAGTTAATTAGAACAGAAGGCATGGTGTCTTTTCACCCATTCTTAAAATAAGGAGATTATATCTTCAAGTGGGTAGAGCCATACAAACCATTCCTTTTCACCAATTGGCTAACTGTACATCCAGGAACCGCTGGTGTATAGCCCAGATAAATCCTAATAAAGATCAATTTATTCCAAACGGCCTACAGATATTTTAGGCTTGTTGATAATCAGTACAGTTTATATGAAAAACATAGGCTTCTACAAGTTACCTGAGCTACACTTTGGGCCCCTTTCACAGGATCGGCCCGCTTGGATCCGCCCGTCCATTTTTTAGACAGATCCGAGCAGGCCACCCATTTACTTCCATGGGCAGGCGGATGTCAACAGAGATGTGTCTGCTGACACCGGTCTGCCACCCGATCCGGCAAGATCCACTCAAGACAAGTGTATGGGCGACACGTTCGCCATCTATCCAGCGGATCGGATGGGATAAGATGTCATCGGATCTTCCCATGGAAACCAGCGGGGCTCCAGCAGGTCCGTCCCTGCATAGTAGGCGGAGACGGACCTGTCACCCGCCTGCTCAGCAGAGATCAACGGAGTGATCTCCCACTGAGCTGGCGGAGTCCGCTGAGAGCATCTGCCCCGTGTGAAAGGGGCATTCTTGTAAAATGACTGGAAATTGGATTTTCCCCCCTACATCGTCCTTTTCTCCCAATTAACCACTTCAGCCCCAGTAGGACTTCCCACTTTAGGATGAGCACTTTTTGCGATTCGGCACTGCATTGCTTTAACTGACGATTGCGGGGTTGTGTGACATTGTACCCAAACAAAATTGGCATCCTTTTTTCCCCACAAATAGAGCTTTCTTTTGGTGGTATTTTATCACCTCTGCGTCACTTCTAATCACCACTACAAACAAAAAAAGAGCGACAATTCTGAAAAAACAATCCTGTGGTTTTTATTTGGATAAGTATTAATGCAAAAAGTAAAAAAAATATATTCATCAGTTTTGGCTGAAATACAGTGGGGCAAAAAAGTATTTAATCAGCCACCAATTGTGCAAGTTCTCCCACTTAAAAAGATGAGAGAGGCCTGTAATGTTCATCATATGTACACTTCAACTATGAGAGAAAGAATGAGAAAAAAAAATCCAGAAAATCGCATTGTCTGATTTTTAAAGAATTTACAAATTATGGTGGAAAATGGGTATTTGGTCACCTACAAAAAAAAGCAAGATTTCTGTCTCTCACAGACCTGTAACTTCTTTAACCACTTGCCGACCGCCCGCCGCAGCGTGACGGCGACAAGATGGCTCGTTATCGCGAACCGCCATCACAGGACGACGGCCGCAATAACTAGCATTGTGAGCGCGCGCTCGCTGTGTTCGGGGGGGAGCCAGGGAGCGGGTAGGGTGGACTCGATCGCCGCCGGCTACCCGCAATGGCTCCCCCGCAGTGAGAGAATGGAGGTCCGTGTGTGTAAACATCGCAGATCGCCGCCATTACTAGTAAAAAATAAAAATAAAAACCCCAGAAATTCATGCGATTTTTTTTTACCAAAAATGAGGAATATAAATCGCCCAAAACCGATGGAAAAAAATGTTTTTAAATTTTTTTTTTGGATTAATATTCTAGCAAAAAGTAAGAAATTTGTTTTTTTTTTTTTTGCAAAATTGTCGCTCTTGTTTATAGCGGCAGTCAGAAACGACGCAGAGGAGATCAAATACCACCAAAAGAAAGCTCTATTTGTGGGGGGAAAAAAAAAGGACACAAATTTAACTTGGGTACAGCGTCGCATGACCGCGCAATTGTCAGTTAAAGCGACGCAGTGCCGAATCGCAAAAAGTGCTCTGGTCCTAAAGTGGCAAATCCTTCCGGGGCTGAAGTGGTTAAGAGGCTCCTCTGTCCTCCACTCGTTACCTGTATTAATGGCACCTATTTGAAGTCATTATCAGTATAAAAGACACCTGTCCACAACCTCAAACAGTCAGACTCCAAACTCAGCTATGGCCAAGACCAAAGAGCTGTCAAAGGACACCAGAAACAAAATTGTAGACCTGCACCAGGTTGGGAAGACTGGATCTGCAATAGGTAACAGCTTGGTGTGAAGAAATCAACTGTGGGAGCAATTATTAGAAAATTAAGACATAAGACCCACTGATCATCTCCCTCGATCTGGGGCTCCATGCAAGATCTCCCCCCATGGGGTCAAAATGATCACAGGAACGGTGAGCAAAAATCCCAGAACCACACAGGGGGACATAGTGAATGAGCAGCCGAGAGCTGGGACCAAAGTAACAAAGGCTACCATCAGTAACACGCCACCAGGGATTCAAATCCTGCAGTGCCAGACGTGTCCCCCTGCTTAAGCCAGTACATGTCAGGGCCCATCTGAAGTTTGCGAGAGCATTTGGATGATCCAGAAGAGGATTGTCATATGGTCAGATGAAACAAAAATAGAACTTTTTGGTAAAAACTCAACTTGTTGTGCTTGGAGAAAGAATGCTGAGTTGCATCCAAAAAACACCATACCTACTGTGAAGCATGGGGGTGGAAACATGCTTTGGGGCTGTTTTTCTGCAAAGTGACCAGGACCACTGATCCGTGTAAAGGAAAGCATGAATGGGGCCATGTATCGTAAGATTTTGAGTAAAAACCTCCTTCCATCAGCAAGGGCACTGATGATGAAACGTGGCTGGGTCTTTCAGCAAGACAATGATCCCAAAGACACCGCCCAGCCAAGGAAGGAGTGGCTTCGTAAGAAGAAGCATTTCAAGGTCCTGGAGTGGCCTAGCCAATCTCCAGATCTCAACCCCATAGAAAATCTTTGGAGGGAGTTCAAAAAAGGGATTTTATTAAAACTTACCGTAAAATCCTTTTCTCCGAGTTCACTGACAGACGCAGCTCTCCATTGACTTTGTGGGTTTTATGTTCGTCCAACTAGGAGTTAACTAGGCAGGGAAAAGAATCAGCTGGCCCCTCCCCTGGGGGCCGTCCTCTCTTCTTACATGAAACCCCCTCACAGAATAGCTCTTCAGTTCGTACACAAGCCGTACCAAAACAGAGCCCAGAGGGGTGGGTGCTGCGTCTGTCAGTGAACTCGGAGAAAAGGATTTTACGGTAAGTTAATAAAATCCCTTTTTCTCCTTACGTTCACTGACAGACGCAGCTCTCCAATGACTTTGTGGGGACGTCCCCAAGCTGTGTCAAAAAAGAGGGGTGGGTAAACGCAAACAACTGTACCCAACTGAACCTCTAAAGAGGCGCCAATCTCGCCTACACTGCCGCCTGCAGAACTTTGCGGCCAAAAGCAGCATCCGAAGATGCAAACACATCAACTTTGTAAAACTTAGTGAAAGTGTGAACCGAGGCCCAAGTGGCCGCCTTGCACACCTGCGACACCGAGGCCTGGTGTCTGAAAGCCCAGGAAGTACTAACCGCCCGGGTAGAATGAGCCGTGACCGGAAAAGGGGGAACCTTGCCCCGAACAGAGTACGCATGGGTCACGGTCTTACGAATCCACTGAGAAATCGTAGCCGAAGAGGCCGCCAATCCTTTGCGCGAGCCCTCTGGCAAAACAAACAAGGCATCAGCTTTTTGAAAAGGAGCTGTAGCAGCCATGTACACACGTAAGGCCCTAACTACGTCCAAGGCATGCAACTCGAATTCCTTCGGGTGCGATGGACAAGGGCACAATGAAGGTAGAATATCCTCATTGATATGAAAAGAGGAGACTACCTTTGGAAGAAAAGAAGGAAGGGGGTCGCAAGACCGCCTTATCCTTATGCATCACTAAATAAGGAGACTTGCACGATAGTGCAGCCAATTCCGACACTCGTCTGGCAGAAGTGATGGCAACTAAGAAAGCCACCTTCTGCGACAGAAGCTGCAAGGGAATCTCCCTGATCTTTTCATAAGGTGGTTTCTGAAGAACAGAAAGCACCAGATTCAGATCCCACGGAGCCATCGGGGGTCTCACCCGAGGCGCCACATGTAGCACACCTTGAACAAAGGTACGAATCAGAGTGCGAAACCAAAGGTCTCTGAAAGAGTATGGCTAAGGCCGATATCTGACCCTTGAGAGTACTCAAGGCCAAATGCTTATTCAGGCCCTGCTGTAAAAAGGTCAGGACCCTGGAGACGACAAACGAGCGAGGGTTATAGCCCTCCGCCTCGCACCAAGCAATGTAAGCCTTCCAGGTGCGATGATAAATCTTGCGAGAAGTGCACTTGCGAGCTTTTTACAGAGTAGGGATCACGGAGTCGGCCACTCCCCTATCCCTCAGCACCTGGGACTCAATAGCCAAGCCGTCAAAGCCAGCGAGGGTAAAGCAGGGTGCAATATGGGTCCTTGCGACAGGAGATCGCCTCGCATCGGAAACCGCCAAGGGGCGTCTGCCACCATTAGCACCACGTCGGCGTTCCAGGTGCGCCGGGGCCAATCTGTGGCCACCAGAATGGTCGGTATGCCCTCCATCATTCTGCGCACCAGCCTCGGAAGCAGACGTATCGGAGGGAAGGCGTACAGGAGACGATAATGGCTCCAGGGAGCCACCAGAGCATCCGTGGCCACTGCCAACGGATCCTTTGTTCTGGACACAAAGGTTCTCACTTTGTGATTGAACCGGGACGCCATGAGATCCACATCCGGAGTCCCCCATCTGTGGCAAATCTGATTGAACACCTCCGGGTGGAGGGACCACTCCCCCTGGTCCAGTTTCTGGCGACTGAGAAAGTCCGCCTGCCAGTTCTCCACACCTGGGATGTAAATCGCAGAGATTGCCGGAACGTGAAGTTCCGCCCAACTCAGAATCAAAGCTGCCTCCGCAGCCGCCGCAGGGCTCCGTGTGCCGCCCTGATTCACATATGCCACCGCCGTGGCATTGTCCGATTGAATTCGGATCGGACGGCCCTGCAATCTCTTTGTCCAATGAAGAAGACACAGCCTGATTGCTCTCAGCTCCAGCACGTTGATGGGCAGGCGGCCCTCCCGGACCGACCAACGACCCTGAGCTGATAGCTGTCCCATGACTCCACCCCAGCCCGTCAGGATGGCGTCCGTGGTGATCACCGTCCACTGAAGGGGCAGGAACGACTTCCCCTGAGTGAGAACCGAGTCCCGAAGCCACCAGGTCAGAGACGCCCTGGTCTGAGGGCCCAGCCGGATCGGAAGATCTAACGACCAATGAGACTTTGCTCCAACGAGCAATTCTGGCTCAGTGGGACAACGAGTGTGACTCTGGGCAAAAGGTATCGCCTCGAACGATGAGACCATGAGCCCCAGCACCCTCATACAGAACCGCAAGGAAGACCGACGGTGCGATAGAAGGGTGCGCACAGCCGACTGTAATCCCTGCAGTTTTGTCGGAGGGAGAAACACCTTCGCCTGTTCTGTGTCCAGAATGAGACCCAGATACTCCAGACGGCGGGAAGGAGACACTGACTACTTCTTCAGGTTGAGTAACCAGCCGAAGTCCAGCAGTGAGGCCATTGTGATGTGCAAATTCTCCTCCAGGTCAGAAACCGAGTCCGCCCTCAGGAGCAGATCGTCCAGGTATGCCACTATGGCAATGCCCCTCTGCCGCAGCAACGCCAACACCGGGGCTAGCAACTTTGTGAACACCCGGGGCACGGAGGTCAGGCCGAAGGGGAGAGCTACAAATTGAAAATGGCGATCCCCAATGGCGAACTGCAGAAAACGCTGATGGCGCGGGTGGATGGGTACATGGAGGTACGCATCCTGTATGTCCAAAGATGCCAAGAATTCCCCCTGGTGGAGGGCGGCCACAACCGACCGAACAGACTCCATCCGGAACTTTCGTGCCCTGACAAACTTGTTGAGGGCCTTCAGGTCCAGGATGGGCCGAAATCCGTCCCCTTTTTTGGGCACCACAAAAAGATTCCAATAAAAGCCTCGAAATCTCTCTCCTGGAGGAACCGGTACGATCACTCCCTGGTCTGAGAGGGCCTGTACCGCCCTGGAAAGGGCCTGTCTGCGCACCTGCGGGAGGTTCAAATTTGATGGGAAGAACCTGTCTGTGGGTAGAGTGATGAACTCTATCCTGTACCCGGTGGACACCACTTCCCGGACCCAGCGGTCTGAAATGTGAGCCAGCCACCGATCTGCGAACCCCAGAAGACGTCCCCCCACCCGACACTCGGGTGGGGGCAACCCATCAGGCTGAGGAAGACTTATCTTCCGCCTTTTCTGGTTTGCGCTGCCACTGCCGTCCGGCCCCTGCAGCGACCTTACTGGAACGGGTCCCTTTGTTTGCCACGCCAGAGGGACGAAAAGGCTTCTTCTGACCAGACGTAGAAGGCTCCTGCCTGCGGCGAAATTCATGCCTGCGGGGTTCCGGAAGGAAGGTACTCTTACCACCCGTGAAATCCTTCAGGATTTCATCAAGACACGAGCCAAATAGGCGCCCACCCTGAAAAGGGAGGTCAGCCAAACCTTTTTTGCACGCGTGGTCACCCGACCAAGAACGCAGCCAAAGAATTCTACGAAGTCTGACAGCCGATATCGATATTCTGGACAGCAAAGGCAGAATATCCACGGCCGCATCACAGAGGTAATTAATCCCCTGAAGTAAATAGTCAGCCTTCTGCGGTGCCTCCATCAGGCGACCGCCTACCAAGTCCTTCTTAAGTTCCTCCATGCATTCAGAGAAATGCTGCGCTGCCATGGCCGCAGCCAAAGCAGGCCGCACAGCAGAGCCCGCATTCAAGAACAGGGACTTCAAAAGTGCCTCTGTCTTCCTATCAGCGGGATCCTTGAAGGAAGGAGTTCCTTCCATAGGAATGGTAGTCGCCTTGGTAAGGCGTGCAATAGGTGGGTCTACCACAGGTGATTCCCATTTGCTTAGGAAGCTCTCCTCAAAAGGGTAGCGCACAGCAAAACGTGCAGTCAGTGAGGAGGAACGCTGAGGATGTTGCCATTCACGGTATAGGAAATGGTCAAAGAACTCATTGTAAGGATAGGCCTTGGGTGGCCTAGAAGACCCGCACACATAAGCAGATCGCGAGTCGCCATCTTGATCCAGCTGCAACTTAGTGCGAATGCCAGCAATAGCTGCAACTAGCACTTTCACTTGGTCAGCAGCTGGCTCCTGGTCCCCCTCAGTTAACACACTGTCACCACCCGTCTCCTCTTCAGACAGGTCCCCCGGGGTCCCTGAGACCCTGGAGGCCACCTCCGGCTCAGAATCTTCCCCTGAGGATAAAGGAGGGGGGACGCTTCCTGGGGACCCGCGGAGCGGCGTCCCCCCCGTGGAAAAAACTCAGAGAACACAGCCCATAGCTGGGAGAGAAAAGCCCCTTGGTCAGACTGTGTGGCTGCTGATGTCACCTCAGCAGGTTCAGCAGGGAGATCAGCCATTGCCAAAATGACACAGGGATGTAAGGGACGCCCCGCACACAGCCACAGGGAGTCAGAGGGCAGCACCTCACCACCACCAGCACCCAGAGGGAGCCCAGCTATACTTGCAGTTCCAGCTGCCTTCTAGCGCAGATCGCCTGTAAAGAGCTGCCCCTGTCACCGCCGTTTTCTGAGAGGAGAGAAGGAAGCTGCAGCCACGAGTAGAATTGCAGAGCATGCAGTGAAAATGGCCGCCAGGAAACACTAGAGGCCGAATACCCCTCTCAGGCAACGTGCAGTACCGAAAATGGCCGCTCCGAGCGCTAGAGGGAAAGCCCCATAGACAGAAAATGTCCGCGGCTACGGCAAAATGGCGGCGGTCCGCTGCAAAATGGTGGCCGGCCGCATGGCGATCCGGATGAGAAGGCTGAGCGACCGCAGCGCGCTGGGAGGGGGCGAGGTGTGGCGGGGGGGCAAGATAGAGAGCTGATCCCACCGGTGACTACCCCGGACCAGCCGCCGTGACTGTGAAATTCACAAGAGTTCGGCCGTCGGGCCCTCTTCACACCCAGTAACGGGGGGGGGGGGGGGGGGAAG
>BLSH010113176.1:696388-713222 GCA_018402905.1 Glandirana rugosa
GGGCTTGCACCTGAGGCCCTGTAGAGGACAGACTATAGGTGGCATTACGTCCCCCAGTCATCCATAAGGATAAGCCCCTGGTTCCGGTAACCCTTTCTTGGTATAAGGCGTTCATCGGGATACAGGCAATAAAAACTCCAGGGCTGCAGGCCTGTTCATAGAGCGTGCCCCTTTGTGTCTAAGCAATCGATTCCGCTGCAGCTTTGGGCCACTCCACTTGCCATTGATAGGAGACCTCTACAGCCTGCCCAGGTGACTCATGAGACTGCAACATTGACCATGGCCGTAGGGGCTTGTCACCATGAGATAATCCAATTTGAAGTAATTTCCTCATTTTCCGGTGTTATTGGTTATCCTTGGTTACAGAGGCACAACCCTTTTGATTGGCTTTGTGCTGAGGTTCCTGCCTGGTCGCCGCAATACAGCAAGACAGGTTTTCAGAAAATGCTAAGGTCTTGTGTACCTCTTCACTCTCCTCCCTGCCGGAGGAGTACCGCAAATTTAGCGATGTCTTTGATAAAAGGTCAAGCCACAACTGACCTTCAACCTGGTGCCATACACCCCCCTCCCCCTCCCCCCCCCCTCGTGGCTGGGTTTACCCTCTCTCTCTGCAGGATAAAACCATGGAGTAGTATGTTGCAGACACTCTCGAAGGTTCATGCACAAATCCTCATCTCTTGCTAGTGCTGGCTTTGTTGAGAAGGGGCGAACTGAGACCTTGTATCGATTATAGGGGTCTCAATCGCTTCACGATTAAGAATGCTTATTCAATTCCGTTGATTACGGAGTTATTTGAACCGCCTCAAAGGAGCAACTGTTTTCACAAAGCTTGATCTGAGAGGGGTATACAATCTTGTGAGGATCGTGGGCGATGAGTGGAAAACTGTTTAATACCAGAACAGGCCATTACGAATAGCTTGTAATGCCATTTGGTCTTTGCAATGCTCTGGCAGTTTTTCAGGAGTTTGTTGCAATGTGTGGTGGTTTATCTTGACAAACTCATATATTCCAAGTCCCTAGAGAGCCAGCACACAGATGTCTGCTGTGTGCTTCAGGGGTTGAGAGATAACCTGTATTGTAAGTTGAAGTGCAAGTTCCATCGTGAACAGGTTAAATTCCTGGGTTATGTCATTTATTCCAGGTCACTAGAGCCACCTCAGAGATGTCTGCCTCAGCTGCAGAGGCTGAGAGATAACCACCTGTATTGTAAATTGGAGAAGTGCGAGTGCCATTGTGAACAGGTTCAATTCCTGGGTTAGGTAATTTCCACTGCTGGTTTTTGGATGGACCCAGAGAAGCCATCGGCAGTTCTACAGTGGCCTCAGCCCGTGGGTTTACGTCCACTACAATGTTTCCTTGGCTTTGCCAATTATCGGAAGTTTATTTGTAACTTCTCATCTCTGGTCAAACCCCTGATATGACCAAAAAAAAAGCAGTAACCCACAGAATTGGTCTCCGGAGTCCATTAAGGCCTTGGAAACTCAAGGCTGCCTTTGTTTCTGCTCCTGTGTTGGCACATCCTGATCCTAAGTTACCCTTCATCCTTGAGGTTGATGCATCTGAGACTGGAGTTGGTGCCCTTCTGTCAACGTCCCACCTCCGAGAGCACTATGCATTCTTTTTGCTACTTTTCCAAGAAGTGGTCTCCTGCGGAATGCAATTACGAGATTGGGGACAGTTAGCGATAATTTTAGCCCTTAAATAATGGAGGCATCTCCATGAGGGTACCACTGTTCCGGTTCTCATTTTGACTGACCACAAGAATCTCACACATTGTCTGAGGCTAAACGCCTCTCCCCCCCAGGAGGGCACGATGGGCTGTTTTTGTAAAGCTTCAAATTACATAGTCTCATTCTTACCAGATACAAAGAAAGTAAGGGCCCATGCATTGTCGCAATAGTTTTCCTCCACTTCCAAGATAGAGTCGGTACCTGCGATTCCTACTGATCGTATTCTGGCTACGGTAAGTACCAGTCTCACTTGACCTTTGTGTGACAAGATCCTTGCTGCTCAGATCCATGCTCCTGAGAAACCTTGACACCACTGTTTTGTCCCCGAGATTCTCTGTACTGCTGTAATCCAGAGACTTGCCATTCTCCCAAGGCTGCTGGTCACCCAGGGAAGAATTAACTCATTTGGGCTATTTCCCAACAGTTCTGGTGGCCTAGTCTCCGTGCTGATGTAGCCGCCTGTTCTGTGTGCGCTCAGTACAAACCACAATATACGCCAGTGGGTCTTCTACAACTCATACCCAATGGAAAGCAGCCTTAGACCCACCTATCTATGGATTTTACTGTGGAGTTACCAAACTCTTAGGGTAACAGTTATCCTTATGGTGGTTGACCGATTCTCAAAGATGTCACATTGTATTCCACAGACGTTGCCCACGTCCAAGGAACTGGCATCCATTTTGCTTGGGAGATCTTTCACTTACATGGGCTTCCCAAGGTGATCGTCCCAAACAGGGTAGCCAGTTTGTGTCCAGGTTTTGGCGAGCCTTGTGCACAGTTGGGAATTCAGCTTTCCTTCTCTTCTGTGTATCACCCGCAGTCCAATGCCCGACTCATTTATTCCTCAGAGAATTCCTGCGTTTGAGGAGCATCTCTGTGGTCTTCGTTCCACTTGGGTACAGGTCCGGTAGTTTTTGCAACGCGCCAATGATCGGTACAGACGCCATGCTGACCGCAGACACCTACATGCGCCTTCTTACCAAGCTGGGGGGAGATTCTAGCCGTCTTCTTGCAACCTCCAACTCAGTGGTCCCTCACTGAAGCTGGCACCATGGTTTATAGAGCCTTTCCATATTCTCCGCAAGATCAACCTAGTGGCTTACACTTTAGACCTGCCTTGTAATATGCAAATTTCTAATCTATTCAATGTCTCCTTGTTAAAACCTTTGGTATGCAACCGTTTCACCACCTCGGTACCACGTCATCTCGTTCGGGTTGAGAACCAACAGGAGTATGAAAAACAATCATTGACCCCCAAAGGTTCCATGGGCGCATACAGTACCTGGTTCATTGGAAACTATAGTCCGGAGGAGCGTTCTTCGGTCTCATCTCCAGACGTACATGCTCCTGTTCACCTCCGTGCTTTCCATAGATGTTTTCCCCTCAAACCCGGTGGCCAGCCGGGGGGGGGGGGTCGTTGAGGTGGTACTGTCAAGGCTGGGCTCAGCCCTCCCATCTCAGCGCAAGCAGGTTAATGGCCAGTCTCAGCCTTTACTCTGTCTCACCTGATGTTCATATCCTGCTTGTTAGCCAGCTCTCCTAGCTATTAAAAACTGCCTGGATCAGATCCGACACCTACGCCAGGACAACATCTCTGGATAATCTCTGCTGCGTTTTCCTGTGAAAGACACTGTGCCTGGCTGGTGCGTAATCCACTGGTAAGAGCTGGGCAGATTTCCAGCAGCGCTTTCAGGGGTAGCGCTACAGAGATAATTAACAAACAAAAATTTAATATATTGCAGCCTACCAATCAGATGTGGTGGCTGCAGGTTTTTGCCTTACGTTTTCTCCTGATAATCTGGCAAGCAACACCTACTGTATTAGAGTACCCCCACTCTGGATGAAGGAGAACCTTTTGGACAGCAGCATTGGCAGTCTGGGGGGAGGGTAGCGTTAGAGGAAAACTGTTGAATTGAAGCAAAAACACAAGCTCACACGTTATATGCAGTTACAGCAAACAGCTTTTTGCTTTTGGAATAAAGGTTTTATATACACACGTGCGCTCATAAGTTTCGGCCCCACATCCAATCACTTACCGCCTCAAACTCCGCATCATCTCCAAAATACACCCCTTCCTAACCAATGACACCACAAAGCTAAAGCCGGCTACACTGAACTATTTTTTTTGTACAACTTTACTTTAGATTTACCAAAACCATATACAGTTGTGCTCCTAAGTTTACATACCCTGTCAGAATTTATGATTTCTTTGAAAAATGGCAAAGAATATGAATTATAACAAATTTCTTTCACAGTGTTTGGCTGAAGCCATTATCAACGGTGTTTACTCTTTAAATAACAGAAACTACCCAAATGACCCAGATCAAAAGTGTTCATACCCTGGTGATTTTGGACTGACAACATGTACACAAGTTAACACAAAGGTGTTTGAATGGCTATTAAAAAGGTAACCATCCTCACCTGTGATCTGTTTGCTTGTAGTGTATGTGTGCGTAAAAGGTCTGTTTCTGGACTCCTGACAGACCCTTGCATCTTTCATCCAGTACTATACTGATTCTGAGTCATGGGGAAAACAAAAGAATTGTCAAAGGATCTGTGGGAAAGGGTAGTTAAACTATATAAAGCAGGAAAGGGATATAAAAAGATATCCAAGAGGGGGTGTGGCTTGGCAAGCATCAGGGACGTCAGCACACTGAAAGAGCTCCGAAGCACACAGCCTATCGCAGCCTTTCCAGAGTGCAGATGGCAGGCAAATGACTCAACACCCCCACTCTTGCCCACGACGTGGCTCCGCGGTCTCATCCGCAAGAAACATCTGACTTGTTCAGGTCACAGTCGGAGGCCCATGGCAGTGTGGCAAACTCCAAGATGGCGGCAGCCTGTCTGGAAGACTTTAGTGAGGACTCGCAATCAGCCTCAGAGGACATAGGTAGGGGAAGGTCATGAGCAGATAAACTCACGGTCTTATGCAGACATCAAGTCCATGTTCTCAGCAGCGATCACAGACCCAAAGTCTAATCTAATGACGCTCACTGAGAAAATGGTGTCAGCAGAAGCTGCAGGCTGGCAGAGGGACAGAGCACTCGGCAGGCTGGAGAGAGTTACCAAGACCCATTCCCAACACTTTATTTAAATGATCTGACATATCGAGGACCTTCAAAATAGGAGGAGGAGGAACATTAGAGAGGGATCCCTGAGTCAGTTAAGCCTGATCAGCTAGTTCCCGCTCTACGCGTCTACGAGGGTCAGGACGACAGAGTTTGTACGAGCTCACAGCTTTCAGGACACGAGGGCCAGACACCGCACCCGGAGAAACAATCTGCTGCTTACAAAGCTTTGCACTCAGGACAATGCGGAAAGCTAGAATGACTGACCAAACTGTTTTCAAATGGGGAATCTAATATTGTTTCAGGACCAGTGTCTCCCAAATCAAAACAAAACCCCAAAAAAAAAAAAAAAAAAAAAAAAAAAAACACGAGGAGAGCCTTGCACCCCCTGCTTGAGAAACGCCGGAAGGATATGAAGTACACATGGCACTTGACATTCGCTTTGTCACTCCCAGCCAGCAGCATGCCTCGCGCACTCTGACCTAGAGTTCTGTGCCTCATTAAACCTGGGCCAAGTAAATGTTCCAGACTGGTTCTCAGCTCTACTCACCGGAAAAAAAGACAGCCTAAGAAAATTAAGCAGGGCAGGAATGGAGGCTCCAAAACTGGAACCTCCAAATAACACGCATCAACCTCAAGAGTTCAAGATGGATAATTTGCTTTTAGGGTCCTCACCGCATACCCAGGTCTGATTAACCCGATGCAGTCCCAACTTAAACTTAAAAAAACTGTCTTCCATTGTTCAACACTGGATAGTTCACCAGGCGGTTTGTCGGTTACTAGTTCACCAGTTGGGGGCTACAGTGCCTATTTTTTTTTTCAATAGATAAAATCCATATTTGACCTTGTGAAACAGACAGAACCCCCTTGGGCCGGAAGCCATTCTAATGGGATCCTAATGTGCCTTGCAACATTATGCACCTTAGGACATGCCCACCATCTAAACTAGGGATACATAGCACAAAGACATACAGCTAAAAGGTGCATCAGACACGACTGTCAGGTGGATTATTATCTAGCATTTTGAGGCTCGAAGGCTCCCGTTTGGCATTACAGAACCTGAATTGCAGTACACATTCGGCATGGACTTCAAGAGCTGAGGGCAGTCGCGATATATTCACAGACTGACGTCTTAATGCCTGTATTAGGCCCAGTTCCTCAGCTTAAGTTACCAGTAGCTGGACGGCTGATCCAATTTAGCCCCATATTACGTTGTTAACATACGTTAGGCTGTGTGCAGCTCTATAGTTGCTGTAAGTACTTCACTAAAGTTATTTAGTTATTTGTTAAGAGTGTCAACACCCCGAGTTGTTACCTCCCTTTTTTTTTCTCCCCACACAGTGTACCTGAAGGCGGAGGCTTCCATCTCAGCCTATACTAACTATACACTTTTTAGATAGGTTAAACATTTTTATTCCTAAACCTCTTCTTCCACATTTCTTCACATACAATTTCTTTTGCTGAATTTGCAACTGTACATATGCTTTGAGAACCTAAAACTAGTTTGTGCATAAGTGTTAACTTGGCAGATTGCGTTCCGACAGTCTTCTCCTGAGCTCCCGCCATGGCATTCTCCTCACTGGGGCTAAAACCAACAGTAATCTCCCACAAAACGTAAGATGCCTGAACATACCGGAGAAAAAGACCACCCTATTAAGGGAACTTGGGAAAGGTAGGCCGCACTCAGTCTTCCTACAGGAAACCCATTTTAAATTCAGACAAGTACAGAAACTGACTCCTACTTTACATCTATTACAAAACAGAGAATATCCTAAAAGACCCACTTACCAAAGCCATAAACTCCTTAGCAAATCCACGAAAAAAGTCACCCAGGACTTCGGCTGCATTTATCACGGTCATACCAAAACCCGGCAAGGATCCCACAGAGTGCGCCATCGTCAAATTTCGTTACTGAACCTGGACGTTAAACTCTCTGCGAGAATTTTAGCCACAAGACTGAGACCCCTGCTGAAAGAATTGGTAGGCACTGAACATGTGGGGTTCATGCTGGGCAGAGAGGCAAAAAAGACAACACTTCTAAAGCCCTTCTAATAATCCATGCCACACGCTGGGGGTGTTGGAGGCCTTCTCCTGTCTACAGACATGGAGAAGACCTTTGACAGTGTCATGGGACTACATGGTAGCGGTATGCAGTTTTGTGGGCCTGGGTCCACATATGTTAACATGCATATCAGCGCTATACCAAAATCCCACAGCAAAACTTAGTGAATGGCACCCTGTCTGAGAAGGTCCACATAAAAAATGGAACCCGACAGAGCTGCCCACTAGCCCCGATCCTATTTTATTGTTGGAACCCTTTATTAGAGTAGTAAATAGTGATATTTCAGGCTTTACCATAAAAAAGACAGAGTTCAAGACTGCGGCTTATGCGTCTGATTTGCTGTTCTTCCTAACAAACCCAGTAATCTCCAAATCCAATCTATTGAAAGAGTTTGACATATATCCATAATATCTAAAGATAAACTACTCTAAATCAGAAGCTTTAAATATCTCCACGCCTGACAATGTTAAAGACAAGGAATGGGTCACCCGAGCTCTAGAATACCTGGGAAATATGGCTGACTCCAAACCTAGCTGAGACTTTCGATCACAACTTCCCACCACTTCTAAAAGCAATTGATAACGATTTAAAAGGCTGGCAACGCGGTTTCTTCTCATGGTTCGGCCAAGCAGCACTAGCGAAAATGGGCATCTTACCTAGACTTATACCTGATGAGCTCTCTGCCAATTAAAATACCCCAGGTCTACTTAAAAAAAAATGTACCGCAATCACATCACGGTTCCTATGGGGATATCGCAAACCCAGAACCAAAATTTGTAGATCGTAGAATACCGCGCTTACTAATGTAATGACAAAAGCTGCTAGCACAAAAATTTAGACAAAAATTGTATAGAAAGCATGGAACTAAAGTGCAGGGCTACCAATCAGTCCACTTAGAGCAAACAAAGTGTTAAACTAGTGCTTAACGTGAAAGAAGCAATAATGAACAGCGCAAAAATTATAGCAAATACATAAAAATAATTAGATCCACACAAAATCAAATACTAAAAAAAATTGTAGTCTGCAAATTTAAAACAAGTTTCCAGTTAGACTTGTAAAGGGCACAACACCCAGTGTCCAATATGCAAAAATGATTAGACTGTCCACAAGACTAAACATCGACAAGTGCCCAACACGTGAGGAATCCTCCGCCACAAGTTTAAAAATGATTAACAGATACTGATACGTAACCAGTCTAACTGGACACTTCCATTTCATTTTCACAGTGGACTACAGTTCTTTTTTTTGTGGAGTATTTGATTTTATATGTGGATCTAATTTTTATGCATTTGCTATAATTTTTGCACTATTTATTCATTATCGCATCTCTCACTTTAAGCACTAGTTTAACACTTTATTTGCTCTAAGTGGAGTGATTGGTAGCGCTGCACTTTAGTTCCATCCAGAATCAAATCTGCCACATTAAGAGCCAAAGACCAAGGGGGCTGGGATTGCCCAATTTTAAAGCCTACTACCAGGCCGCCCATATACCCAGAATCAACTGGCACGGCCATGAACATCTCAGACTGGGTCTCCCTAGAAGCAGATTTAAACCACATCCCGTTCACACCATGGATCCCGTGGCTGAGTTACCCCCGTAGCTTAAAGAGACAGCCAATAACTAGCACCACATTGGAGATTTTCCACTAGCTAAGCACTCAGAAATCTCATTGATTCTCAGCCCATTTTCTCCACTCAGCGAGAACCCTGACTTTCCACCAAGCATAGATAACCCCTCACTGCACTCATCGCAATCACCCGCACCATTACTGGCAGGGGAATGTTTCACCAGAGGGAAAATTTAAGACTGGCTCACTTTAAAAGCAGTCAACCTACCCAATTTGAAACAATGGACCTACATGCAGTTACGTAGTTCTCGCCATAGAAAGTCCACCAACAGGGACTTTATCAGGCCTCTTACGGACTTAGAATCTGTATGCCGCAGAGGAGTACAATTTGATAGAACGACCTCACATGCCTATAGATGGATACAAGCCACCAGACTGCTACGGACGGAGTCAGGAGGAGATGGTCGGAGGACCTGCAATCAGAGATCACGGATAAGCAATTGAGGTATGCTTGCATTTTTCCCACAAATGTTCTCTCAGTACAAATATGCAGGAAACTGCATTCAAACTTGTAAAGCAGTGGTACTTGACTCCCACGAGAATAAATGGAACCCTCAGTCATCTCCCAATTGTTGGAAATGTAAAAAAGATACAGGCACACGTGTACACATTTGGTGGCATTGCCCGATTTTGATACCTTTCTGGAACAAAGTCAGAAAAATTACACAAATCACAGAAAATACATTAAGGCTAGACGCAGCATTCTGCCTTTTACATAAACTTGTTAAAAAAAAAAAAATATAAAAACTAACGAAACACCTGCTTAACGCTGCCAAATCCCTTATTCCGATTTATTGGAACTCCCCCCAGGTTCCTACAAAACAAGACTGGCTCAGAAAGGCATCAGAAATACACGACATGGAGGAGACTGGCTCAAGCTGCAGAAAGTTTAACGATTTCACAAAATATGGTAACCGTGGTTCATTTTTAAATACTCACAATGAAAGGTTAGTTCAAAATATGTTCTTAGGACACAGGACAGATAAAGAGGCTAATACACAAGGCTCTGACATTAACAGGTTTCCTCACCTAGCCATATACCCTTTCCTTCTACCTCAATCTATTTCTCCCACCTCTACCCATTTCTTTTATTGTCCCCCCTGCTAATCTAAGTCTACAGTCATATTGCAGAGTATCTCTTTAGGATGGTCTCAGGAAATTCGTCATTGAAACAGACAGTATATGAAATCCGTTGCTTCTCTTGCATGTTTTGACCTGGCAAGACTAACATTACATCCAGTAACCCCAGCTGCTCCGCAAGACTCCTGGGGTAGTAAGAAACAATATGTAGCCAATGACCAAGTGCTAGGGATTGCTATATGGGTACTTTCCAAAGAACACACATGGGTTTCATAATTGTAAAAAAAGTCATTTATTCTTGATTATTGCCTAGCAAAAAACTTGAGTTAGACTTAACGATAACTCATTTTCTGGGAAGTCTTCCAGGACAGCCTCAAACCTTGGGCTCCTCCCCTCCGGACAGGAAACGCATCCCTAATTAAAAAGGCAGTCCTCCAGGCCCCATACCTCAGTATCACCAAGGACCGCAGGAAGGCTCTGGAAGACAAACAACAATTACAGCATGATACCATATCACAAAAACCAACTGGGTGGGAATCCAGGCTGTCCTGGAAGACTTCCCAGAAAATGAGTTACCGGGAAGTCTAACTCAAGTTTTCTCAAGTCGTCTTCAAGGACAGCCTCAGGCGATTCTCAAGAACTTATCTTTTAGGGTGGGACCATCACCTGGAGGACTTTACGTCCAAACGCCTGATCTTTGCGAGACCTTTTCGCCTAGATCTGCTTACAAGCAAAGGTAGAGTAACTGGACCAAGTTGCTACCTTGCATATCTGCTCAGGCGAAGCACCAGCTCTGCCCAGGATGCTAATACCACCCGGGTCGAGTGGTCGTTGACAAATGGAGGCGGGGTCCCCTGCGGGTTGTAACATTCACTAATAACAGATTTTATACACCTAGCTAGGGTGGATTTGGATGCTTGAAGTCCCCTACAAGCACCTGCAAAAAAAAGGGATTATAACTTACCGTAAAATCCTTTTCTCTGAGTTCACTGACAGATGCAGCCCTTATGACACGTGGGTTATGCTCATATCACTAGGAGTAGACTAGGCAAAATAAAAAAGCATAGGTTGGCCCCTCCCAGGGGGCCGTCCTCACCTTAGCATATAACCCCCTGCTAGACAATAGCATATCAGTTCGTAACAAGCCGTACAAACTCAGAGGGGCGGGTGCTGTATCTGTCAGTGAACTCAGAGAAAAGGAGTTTACGGTAAGTTATAATAAAAACCCTTTTTCTCTTACGTTCACTGACAGACGCAGCCCTTATGAAACGCGGGGATGTCCCAAAGCTGTGCCAATCAAGTGGGGTGGACAAACTATAACAACTGTACCCAACAAAAGCAGCTCTCAGGCGGCGCCAGTCGCGCCTACACTGCCGCTTGTACTACTTTGCAGTGAAAAGCAGCATCCGCCAATGCTGAAACATCAACCTTGTATAACTTGGTTAACGTGTGCACTGAGGCCCAAGTAGCCGCTTTGCACACCTGAGACACCGAGGCCTGGTGTCTAAAAGCCCAGGAAGTACTAACTGCCCTGGTGGAATGAGCCGTGACTGGAAACGGGGGAACCTTGCCCCGAACCTCAAATGCATGAGTCACGGTCTTCCTAATCCAACGAGAAATGGTAGCCGACAAGGCCGCCATGCCTTTGCGCGAACCTTCCATCAGCACAAAGAATCAGACTTCCGAGAAGCTGTAGAAAACAAATACACCCGCAAGGCCCTAACCACATCCAAAGAATGTAGTTCAAATTCCTTGGGATGTGACGGGTGCGGGCACAATGAGGGAAGAACAATATCCTCATTCAAATGAAAAGAAACCACCTTTGAAAGAAAAGGGGAAGGTTGCAAAACCGCCTTGTCCTTATGAAGGTCCAAGTAAGGTGACTTGCAGGATAACGCTGCCAACTCAGACACCCGCCTAGCGGACGTAACAGCCATCAAGAAAGCCACTTTCTGCAACAACTGTAAGGGAATGCCCCTAATATTCTCATATGGTGGTTTCTGAAGCACAGAAAGCACCAGATTCAAATCCCACGGCGCCAGAGGTGACCGTATCCGAGAAGCCACATGACATACACCCTGTACAAAAGTACGGATCAACGAATGTGACACCAAGGGTCGTTGAAATAGAACAGTCAGGGCCGAAATCTGACCCTTAAGCGTACTTAACGCCAGGTTCTTGTCCAGTCCCTGCTGCAGAAAAGACAGCACTCTGGACACCGTATAAGAGCGGGGGCTCCAACCACCCGCCTCACACCAGGCAATATAGGCCTTCCAGGTCCTATGATAAACCTTACGTGAAGTACACTTACGTGCTTTAATCATAGTAGGGATCACGGAGTCAGAGACACCCCTATCCCTCAACACCTGGGACTCAATAGCCAAGCCGTCAAAGCCAGCGAGGGTAAAGCATGGTACAAGATGGGCCCCTGACACAGTAGGTCTTCGCGTAGTGTAAGACGCCACGGAACAGCTGCCACCATCCGCACCACATCGGCATACTACGGACGCCGAGGCCAATCCGGAGCTACCAGGATTGCTGGGACTCCCTCTGCTTCTATCCTGCGCAGAACCCGCGGCAGAAGCTTCAGAGGCGGAAAGACGTACAGTAGCCGATACCGACCCCAGGGTGCTACCAGTGCGTCCGAGGCGACCGACAACGGATCTCGTGTTCTGCACACAAAGGTCTTTACCTTGTGATTGAATCTGGAGGCCATGAAATCCACCTCTGGCATGCCCCACTTGAGGCAAATCTGGCGGAACACTTCTGCATGTAGGGACCATTCCCCCTGATCCAGAGTCCGGCGGCTGAGAAAGTCAGCCTGCCAGTTTTCCACGCCTGGAATGTAGATTGCGGAGAGAGCTGGCACGTGAAGTTCTGCCCACCGAAGGATCAGAGCCGCCTCTGCGGCTGCTGCCGAGCTTCTTGTTCCGCCCTGATGGTTGAGACATGCCACAGCCGTGGCATTGTCCGACTGAACCTGGACAGGGAGGCCTTGCAGCCTTGTCGACCAACGGGATAGACAGTCTGATCGCTCTCAGCTCCAGTACATTTATCGGAAGACAAGCTTCCTAAACTGACCAATGGCCCTGGGCAGAAAACTGACCCAGGACCCCTCCCCAGCCTGATAGGCTGGCATCCGTTGTTACCATCGACCAATTGAGGGGGAGGAAACATTTTCCTAATTTTAGGGCTGGAGCCCGAATCCACCAAACCAAGGATCCCCGGGACGGATGATCCAACCTGATCAGTCTGTCTAGGGATAGGGGAGATTTGTCCCATTGCGACAATCGCCTTCTGCAGGAGCCGAGTGTGACTCTGGGCGTAAGGTATCGCTTCGAAAGAAGACACCATGAGCCCCAACACTCGCATACAGATACGTAAGGACCACCACTGGCGTGATAACGGTTCGCAATGCTGCCTGAAGTGTCAGGAGCTTGTTTGGCGGTAAAAGCACCCTTGCCTGCACCGTGTCCAGAATCAGACCCAGGTATTCCAGACGGCAGGATGGAGTCAACGACGACTTCTGCAGGTTGATCAGCCAACCGAAATCCTTTAACGTGGACACCGTGATTATCATGTTTTCCTCCAGAGCTGCGGCTGACTCTGCTCTCAGGAGTAAATCGTCGAGGTATGCTACCACCGCGATACCTCTGTCTCAACAGCGCCAGCATCGGGGCCACCACCTTGGTGAACACTCGGGGAGCCGAAGCCAGACCGAAGGGGAGAGCCACAAACTCTTAATGCAGATCCCCCACTGCGAAACGCAGGAAACGCTGGTGCCTGTGAAACTGGAACGTGGAGATACGCGTCCGTGATATCCAGGGACGCCATGAATTCCCCTTGGTGCAGGGCGGCCACGACCGAGCGGATGGACTCCATCCTGAATCTTTTTGTCTTTACAAAGCAGTTTAGTGCCTTCAGGTTCAGAACTGGCCTGACACCGCCCTTTTTGGGCAACAACAAAGAGGTTTGAGTAAAATCCGTGAAATCTTTCCACCGTGGGTACCGGTACAATCACCCCCTGTTCGGCAAGCGCCCGAACAGCGCCTAGAAGCGCCTCCCGACGCCCCTGAGGGAGTTTCAAGTTTGAGGGCAAGAACCTTTCTGGGGGCAGAGAGATGAACTCTATCCTGTACCCGGAGGACACTACCTCCAGCACCCACCGATCGGTGATGCGGGCAGTCCATCTGTCTCCGAACCCCAGTAACCGGCCCCCCACCCGTGAGTCGGGCGGGGGCAACCCATCATGCGGAGGTTGACTTATCCTTCGTTTTTTCTGACTTACGCTGCCAGGGCCTTTTACTGGTCCCACCGGAAGCCTTACCGGACTTGAAGCCCTTACCTGCTGAGCCGGGTGCACGAAAAAACTTCTTCTGGCCTGAAGAAACAAGGCCCTGCCTACGGCAAAAATCCCGCCGTTTTGGCTCCGGAAGGAAAGTACACTTCCCTCCCGTGAAATCCTTAATGATTTCATCCAACTGTGCACCTAACAGATGCCCTCCCTTAAAGGGAAGATCCGTAAGAGCTTTCTTCCAAGCCTGGTCGCCTGACCAAGAGCGGAGCCACAGCACCCACCTGATAACAATTGCAAAAACAGACATTTTTGACAGTATGGGAAGCAGGTCCAATGCAGTATCGCATAGATAGCGGAGACCCTCTCCCAAGTGCTGTGCTCGTTGCACCTCAGCCTGCGCACACAAGTCAAACCGGAGTGTAATGTGGTAGCGTGCTCGAAAAGAGATTGCGCCGCCATAGCAGCCGCCAGAGCTGGCCGCATGGCTGACCCAGCCAACAAGAACAGTGCCTTAGACACTGCCTCCGTGCGGCGATCGGCCGCCTCTTTAAAAGACTAAGGCCCCTCCAAGGGAATGGTCGTTGCTTTATTCAGACGGGCCACCGGTGGGTCCACTGCTGGGGAAGCCCATCTCTTAGTAAAACTATCCTCAAAGGGGTAGCAAACCGCAAAATGCTTGGGTAAAGCAAAGGAATTTTGCAGCCGCAGCCATTCCTTGAACACCGCCTGTTCAAAAACCTGATCATAAGTGTAGGCCCTGGGGGACCTAGGGGGCTTATGCGACTCCCCTGCTTGGTCAAGCCGCATGTACTCGCGTATATCAGTGATCAGAGCAGCCACCACCGCTTTGTCACGCGAAAATGAAGCCCCCTGACCATCTTCACCATCAGTTCACCCTCTGATAGCTCCACGGGGGTTCCCGTGACCACCAATGCGCTCTCTGGTTCCGAACCCTCCCCCGAAGAATGACGGGGGCAGGCGTTTTATGGGGCCCCCCGAAGTCGGGTCTGAACCCGCCCGGGGAAAGAGCTCACCAAATACTGCCCTCAGCTGATCCAAGGACACCAGGGACCCCGGGGTGGTTTGTTGCTCCGCAGGTACCCCTGCCATAGCACTGCCGGCCTCTGACATCCCAGACTTCCGGCACCCCCACTGTGTGACCACCACTTCTACCCCACCAATCAGCCAGGGAGACCCGGAAGGATTGCACCCACTGCTACCAGCACCCAGGGAGAGCCAGCTATACTTGCTGTTTTTAATGCCTCAGCGCTGTGACCAGAATGAGCAATGAAAAACACTCCTACTTCAAGAGCCTGCACCGCCGCGTCTGTCAGCCACGCTGTCCAAGCGAAAGCGGAAGTGCCTCTGCTGTTTTTATCACTGCCCCGTACTTCCGAAAAAAGCCACTGGGGGCCGCTAGAGGACAGGCTGAAACCGCATGGGCTACAGAAAAATGGCCGCTGCCATCAAACACATGCCAAGCTACTGCAAAATGGCGCACGGTAGCGGCGTACGAATGGTGATCCACCACGGAATGGCGGCGAATCCCGAATGCAGTGCTCCGAACGGTCAGTGCGGGGTGCAGTACAAGGGGGGGGGGGGGCGGGTCAGAGACAACCCCAGTGTGTCCCCTAATAAGCCCCCACCGGCCGGCTACCTCAGAAGAACGCAGATCCCATAGGGAACCAGGTCTAACTCCTTGCACTAGGTTATAAAAACTGATATGCTATTGTCTAGCAGGGGGTTATATGCTAGGGTGAGGACGGCCCCCTGGGAGGGGCCAACCTATGCTTTTGCTTCTTTTGCCTAGTCTACTCCTAGTAATATGAGCATAAACCCATGTGTCATAAGAAGGGCTGCGTCTGTCAGTGAACGTAAGAGAATTTGAAATGTCATTTGAAACCTCAAGCATATTAAAATAAAAAATATATCTTTACTGCTGAACTCCAGGCAGACGGCAAAATGCACACATATAAAGGCATATGTGACTCCTGACAAAAGAAAGTCAATTAGTAACATACAGAAGATGGTGTGAAAGAAAGAGAACATTGTGTATGCTTTTCACTTCAGCTGCATTCAAGAACAACATGTATTCCCTGTACTTGTTGAAAATGTTCTTAGTCTTAAAATGAAAATGAATGCATCCACCAGATTTAATGACTGGTAGCTGCAATGTATTCAGTTTTTGTTCTTTGATTTGTTTAGTTTGTTTGTTCTTTAATTTAAACTTACAGGCCTTGTCCCTCCCACAACTCAGACTAAACAGCAAAAGGAGAATTAGCACCAGTACATGCTTCCATCACTCAGCTCTCTCCTTCTACCAGCATGTTCCATGTTAGTAGATAATCATTATTGCACAGCTGGTTGTCATCTTGTGCTGCTTCTCCCTATCCCAGTTCTAAATCTGCTGTACAGCAATTTCAGGAGAATACAACTAAGTCAAATTTAAAGTGTCACTAAACCCACATCATGAAAACTATCAGTAAATGGTGTATTACTTGCTGTTCATACTCACTCACTAGGAGATACGTTTTCTGTATTCTGCAAAAAACCTGGTTGATCCTGCTGTTCTTTATCTCCACCTTCTGTTCATGTCCTTAATTCAGCTAAGGATTTTGCAGCTGTGGTGGCAACTCTGCACATGTTCAGTTTTCAGTGAGTTTCTACGCTGAACATTTCCTCCCTGTCACATTTGAGCAGCCCATGTGACTATAGATGTGGGTGTATACACTGTGGTAAATGACAGCCCACTCTCTCCCTCTATACCCACTAACCAGCTAAACACAATGGGGAGGAATATTACATGTAGATTGTTGGAGGCTTCACCATCCTCTTATTCTAAGACACAGTCTGGAGGGGTGTGACAAAACCTGTGATTGGCAGAAATGTGCCACACCATGTTAATTCCACAAAATAATAAAGATTTGATTTCAAATATATATATTTGTATGCCAAATTTAAAACAGTTT
>BLSH010113206.1:0-14939 GCA_018402905.1 Glandirana rugosa
ACCTAGCCGCTGGAACAACTCCGGAACCAGCGGGAGAGGATATCGGTTCTTGACCGTGATTTTGTTGAGGTCTCTATAATCAATGCAGGGTCTCAGGGATTTGTCCTTTTTTCTCCACGAAGAAAATTCCGGCCCCGGCGGGGGATGTAAAGGGCCGGATGAATCCCTTAGCGAGATTCTCATCCAGATAGGACTTAAGCGCTGCTAGTTCCTTCTCAGAAAGCTGATAAATTCTGCCGAATGGTACTTCTGTGCCTGGAAGCAGCTCGATGGGGCAGCCGTAGGGGCGGTGTGGTGGCAAGACATCTGCCCCTTTCTTGCTGAACACGTCGATGTAGTCGTGGTATACCGCAGGGACCGCTAGGCGGACTTCCAAGTCTGGGTCAGAGTCCGAGCAAGACGCTGCTAGGAGCGAACCAACAGAAGGTGGGAAGCAGTGGTGCTGACAGTAGGCCGAGCTGAATATTACACTGCCAGTGACCCAGTCGATGAGAGGGCAGTGTGCTCGGAGCCAGGGCAATCCAAGGATGACTGGAGCCAGTGGGGACGCTATGGCGTCAAGGAGCAGGAGTTCAGAAAGACCCTCACAGGTACGGGTCAAGAGGGGAATGGTCTCATGAATCACCGACCCAGATTTGATGGGCGACCCGTCGGCCAGGTGAAGAGTCATTGGGTGTGCCTTGGGCCTGAGGGGTACCTGGTGTAGTGCGGCAAAACCCAAGTCCATGAAACAGCCGCAGGCTCCAGAGTCTATAATGGCTGAGACAGAGACATCCCCCTTGGGCAGCTGCAGGATTAAGGTAAGGACTGCATGCGTCTTGGGATCGGGAATGCTCAGTATCCCTCCTTGGTTGCATGGAGGGCGGCCTCTGCAGAGGCGGCTAGATGTGGGTCCTCGTAAAGTCTGGTCATAGCCTGGAAGAACTGGGCAAGGTTGGTGGTCTCGGGAGCCGAGCGCTCCAGTAGGCGGTGAGCCCAGGCCTGTGGTTCACCCCGGAGGAGTGAGATAACCAATCCCACCTTGATGATTTCCTGAGAGAAAATACTGGGCTGCAGGGAGAAGAACAGTTCACAGGAAATGCGAAATGCCCGAAATTTCTTACGGTCCCCTGAAAACCGCTCAGGCAAAGGTACTTCTGGCTCCATGGGTGCTGTGATGAAGGCGTGCTGGGGGAGCTCCCGGACTTGGTCCTCCAGCCGGAGGTAGCCAGAGTGCAGAACCCTTACTGCTTGGGCAAGGCTGGTCATCTGCTCACACAGTTCCTTCGTAAGGGAGGCCCCCTGCGCAGACTCAGGCATGGCTGTCTGATACTGTCACGTACCTGGTGGATGAGCCTGACTTATGCAGGGAACCCCTGGTAGAGTAGACAGGTGGCTCGGGAGTGCAGGATGGCACGAGGGTCGGACTGGGTCACTGGTGTTGGTAGAAGTCCGCTGGAGCACTTGTGCACTTGAAGAATGGTCGTACAGGCCGGGTCGTGAAACAAGCTGGCGGTGCGGTACAAGAGGAGCAGGCAGATGGATGGTCGGGTTCAAGCAGGGTCGTCAACAGGCAGGCAGGCAAGGTACAGAAGGGCTAGGCAAGAGAGTGGTCGTAGGCAGTCCAAAGGTCGGTGCAGGCAGAAATCAGCAAAGTCAGGCAATCCGGGTCACAGGAACAGAGGAACCGATACAGGACGCTCAGGAATACACACAATACGCTGTAGATCAGACAGCATCTGCTAGAGTAAGCAGGAAGTTTAAATAGAGCTGCTTCTCAGCAACTAGAGGGAACACACCCAAATGCAATTAACCCTTAGCACAGTCTTCTAACACAGCCAGTGTATTGTTTGAATGTGTGTTTAGCACGGCAGGGGGCGTTATCACAGACAAGCGCAGCCACCTGTGCACAGCCAACATGGACAAGCTAACATTTATTAAAATTAACCAGGCATGGATCACACAAGACTTGTCTGTACCTTGTGCAGATTAGACATTTAGACCAGCCTCACACAGCCATTGGTATACTTGATTTTTTTGAATATGTCTCAATATTTTGGGGGCTACCCCAATTAGAAAAAAACAAACAAACAAAAAACAGTGTTGGCTACCTCCTCCTCCACCGCCACTTCCACCTACACTGCCACGGTCACTGCCTAGTCAACCTCTAGGCTCCTACTCCACATCCACCTCTTCCTCCCATTTTTTTTTAATGTGATTTTAAGTTATTTCCCTATCCACATTTGTTTGCAGGGCACTTGTCCTACTCTTACCCCCATTTTGCTTCCTTTGCAGCCCTCTAGTCCTTTCCAGGACTTTTTTACAGCCATTTTAGTGCCCAAAAGTTCGGGTCACCATTGACTTCAATGGGGTTCGGGGTCTGGGGTCAAGTTCGGTACCGAACCCAAACTTTTCTGCGAAGTTCGGCCGAACCAGACGAACCCGAACATCCAGGTGTCCGCTCAACTCTAGTTATGAATGGATAGGTTGTCTCAGCCAATCAGCAGGGGGTTTTTTTGGCCCTGGAGCATGCTGGCATAGTATATTTATTCGGGAGGAGTCAGGTGATCGGTGTTCTTTGCCATCTGGACAGCTGCCTGGGTGGACGCATGTCGCATAGCTCCGGGTTGCTAGGCCAGAAGCCTGAGGCCTATCCCAGATCACCTGGCTGCTAGGCCTGATCGAGGCCTATCCAGGAATTCAAGCAACAGCAGTGAGTTAGGCATTGAGTCAGAGGCCTAACCAAGTTGAGGAGGTTATGTCTGAGAACCGGATTGTGTGGAGAGGAAAGGAGAAGCAGTTGCCACAAAGAGACGATCACTGTTGCCAGAGGCAGGTGTAGAGAGGATGGAGGTCTGAAGAAGTACCAGAGCAGCCCTTTCACTAGCCGAGGACAGTGGGAAAGCTTCAGTAGTCTCATCTGGGAATCCAGCAGGATGTGTGGGTGCACATTAAAGATAAGTACAGAGGGTAGCTATGAGTCAAGTCAGGGACCCAGCAGGACAGCGTGGGTGAAGCTTAAAGATAAGTACAGTGGGTAGCTGTGAGTCAAGTCAGGGACCCAGCAGGGGTAGCGTGAGTGAAGTTTGAGTGATCTACAGTGGGATACTGTGAATTACGTGTGCAGATCTACAGTGAAGCATTGGAAATGAAGTGTTGCTATAGGAGACAGCAGTTGCCAAAAAAATACAGATTGCTAAAGGCCCTATCTCTGTATCGCTGTCAGCCTATTTCTATATTTGTCTGCGGAGTCTGCCTGTTTGCACATTGCATTTGCCTAAGGGTGTCCTGGCCCTAACCCTCTTTCCCCCAATTCTTGTTAAGAGATAATAAACTGGCGCCCAATAATTCCACCTTGTACTACACCCACCATGCCTAGTAACTTGCACTCGGAAGAGAAATGTCAGCTGCCCGTGAATCTGGAGGTCACCATCAGGCATCTGGAGGGAGGGGGCATCGCTACATTTTGTCGCCCAACGTGGGGCAAAGCGTTATTTTTGCTGCGGTCGCCCTGGCAACGGACTGCAACTATGCAAAGATTTTGTTTGGCTCCGTGGGGAAGTGGCAGTAACATTTAATCCTCAGAGACTGTGTTATTGTCGATCTACATCATGTGGGGAAGAACCAAAAAGTATTTTTCCTCTTGGGAGAGTGTCAGCCTGGTCGATTGTCACTTTACACCAGTGCTGCAGAGGTTAAGACAGACTCCAGAAAAGTTTTGAAGAAGCAGGTGCTGGAGTTCCTGAAGAGCATGTGAACCAATCCCTTGGCAAGGGGAGGAGTTGTCGCTCTGCAGAGGAGGAGAAAGAGACGCTGTTGAGCGCACCACCATTGCTCACCAATGTGTTGTGATACTGCTATTCAGAGGAGAAGATGGCGCAGTTTGGAGTTTCCATGGTGGATTGGAAAGTGTGTGTTCCGGGCATCGGTCCTAGCCGATGTGGACAGAAAGGTGTCCTTACTGATACCAGAGTACCAAAAGGTAGCCTCACCCTTTACACAGCGGGAGGCTATGAAGCAATTGGGCTGTTATGTGCAAAGTGTTCTGACCTAGCATTGAACATTCGGCCCTGGATTACTTGCGGGCACTGCGGAGAAGCACCACTAGAGATAGTTTTGCCAGCCCTACTCCCACAGGTACTACAGGTGAATTGGGACAAATGTGTCGCCATTCTAGCTCAGGAAGCTACTGAAAACCCTGATGCTGTCACTCGGCTTAGTGAAGTGGCTGCTCCTTCAACCATTGTAACTGCTCCAAAGTCAGGTACTCCAGTTATCTCCCGTGGCCTACCTACAGGAAACTCCTGGGGAGAAGACAACCAGACCTGGTAAGCCTGATATGAGTGAAGGCAGTGTGCCTGTGGGGACTGTGCAACCCGTGGCCATTAAGGGAGGGGAGTGCGGAATGTCTTCTACTACCAGTTTAATACTTAATCTGCTCCCGGCGGTAGAGTGTTCTACTGAGTCTAATTCTAATGTCCTATCCAATCATATATCTGAACTCTTTTCTGATACCATGTCTTGGCCTGAGAGGTGGTCTGACAGTGATGCTGAGCCACAGGGTGAACCTATAGAGGAGGAAGTTCTTGTTGCTGTTAAATCCTCCAGTACTAAACCTGAAGTGTCAGCTGCTACTTAACCTGTTTTATTTCTTGCAAATTTGCTGGAAGAAGAAAGGTGGGCATATTGGGTGAAAACCCCTAAAGTCTTGGGGCCAATGCCTTCCTCATTCACTAAACCTTCCAGAAAGCCCAAAGTAATTGCTGGCTATCGGGTCAAATGTGCACCAGATACCCAGGTCTTGCCTGGATGTGGGGACCCTAAACTTTTGCAGAGACTGCCAAAATTGCAAAGGATTGTCATGTAAAAAGTTGCAAAGTAGTACAGCTATCTGTACCCATATGTGCCTGAGAGTCTAGAAGCTGAAATACAAAGTAAGCAAATGCAGTGTGGTGATGTTGCTATCAGGGAATACTTGAAAATCCCTATTCGCTATGATCTAAAGAAACTCCCAGATACACTGGTAAATATACCAACATTCTTCAAACTTGGGACTATGGTCACCATATCTATTAAGACAGTGTTGTTATTCGCAGACCCAATCAAGCGCATGTGCAACCCTACATCACCACCATTGGGTCAACAGGAAAACCCATCCAATTGCCTGACCCTTGGTATATAACTGTTGAATGTTAAAATTCATTGAAGTGCAATACATCGCTGTGATCAGTCGGCTATGTCAGTTCCACCAGAAGTTGCTCTAAAGTTGAGAGAGTCTTGATGTGGGGACACTCCTGCCTGTGCTGTTTGCTGCTGGACTGTGCTCCTGGATTGCAGGGGGTGTTCTTAAAAAGACAAGCTGGCCCGTTGCCTGGAACTGTCAGTATGTGTCTCTTTACAAAATAATTTCAGTCCCCGACTGGGATAAGGAGACAGACTGAGATATGCTTAAAGGCAAGGGGGCTTTGTTACCCTGGAAGATGGACTGTTCTTGGAAAACATTTAGTCCCTTGCCTCTTTGAATGGCTAAAATGTTTGTCTGCAAATAGCCATGCACACTGTTTCCAGAGTTTGCCCCTAAGAAGAAGGGAACTGCTGGGAAGATGTTGACCATTTTACTACAGTACATTGTAAAAAATGCCTATTGGACTTTGGGACTCCAAGGACAATAGTGTGCTTAGTTAGGTAGGCTATGCTGTGGCAAAGGGGCAAGTCTTTACCTTGAGATTGAATTTCATGTACTGAAATGTTGCCATATATACAAAAACTATTTTCATGACTGACCACTAGATGGTGTAAGTATGCCACTCTGAGTGAGTATAAAGTTTGCTTTATGAGGTTTCACCATAGGTTGCTACGCAAAATTTCTTTCTAGGATTGCTATGGAAAGCTGGTGTCATTCTTGAGGGAATGGTGCCTGCTTTCAACTGTAAATATGTCTAGGTATACATGTAGGTTAAAGTATATTTTTGTGACTGTTTTACACTTGGGTACTCTCGGCTGAGAGTCAACAAAAGTTTACCACCAGCATCGTGTCTTCCTTGGCTAAGGAGAGATAATATCCTTGACTTGTATACTAATGCTAATTTTTTTTTCTATTTCCTATTGTGTAAATATTAGATAGTTAGGATTTAAGGTTTTCTTGTTTATTGCATATTTCCCTTATCCTGATGGTACACCACACATAGAATGTAAACAATGTCATCTGTTTATCTGTCCCTGTGTGAAATGCCACTTACAATTATACATACGTTTTTTGCACTTGTTTGTGTGGTACACTACACTCATTTGTTATTACTGTTCATCCTTTCCCTGTTATCCCTTCCCATCCACTTTTTGCCAGGACATTCACTCTCAGGATTGAGAGTACCTGTTTTTTTTTTTTTTTGTTGCAAACTCAGAGACGTGGTTTCCTTGCAGGGGGAGATTGTAGCACAGTGGTCCTAAACAGCTTAAAGGCCCATTTTTTGTATCGCTATCAGCCTATTTCTATTTTTATCTGCAGAGTCTGCCTGTTTACACATTGAATTTGCCTAAGGGTGTCCTGGCCCTAACCCTCTCTTCCCTAGTTCTTGTTAACCACTTCAGCCCCGGAAGGATTTACCCCTTCCTGACCAGAACACGTTTTGCAATTCGGCATTGCGTCGCTTTAACTGACAATTGCGCAGTAGTGCGACATTGTACGGAAACAAAATTGGCGTCCTTTTTTAACCCACTAATAGAGCTTTCTTTTGGTGGTATTTGATCACCTCTGCAGTTTTTATTTTTTGCGTTATAAACAAAAAAACAGACAATTTTGAAAAAAAAAAAAACAATATTCTCGATGACAGGGATCAGTAGATCACTGTCATGCCACCTGACAGAATGGGGAACCACCTTGTTTACATCGACGGTTCCCCGTTCTTCCTCAGTAGTAGGCGATTGCAGGTCGCCGGCGGACATCGAGTCCACCCGGCCATACTCACAAAATTGTCGTTTATATAGGGTGATTTGCGCTACGCTGCCACTCTGCAGCAGTAAATGTACGTTAGCCGGTCGGCAAGCGGTTAAGAGACAATAAATCTTGTTTTGTTCATTTCAAAAGTGACTGGTGCCCAATCATTCTACCTTGCTCTACACCCACTATGCCTAGTAACCTGCACCCGGAGGAGGAATGTCAGCTGCCACTGACTCTGGAGGTCACCATCAGGCCTCTGGAGGGCGGGGGCATCGCTATATAAAAATTCACACTTGCGCTGTCAGACTAGTAATAGATGAATACTGATTACTATAGGTTAGTGCATTTAAAAATCAGTACTTACCTCTTAGCTTTAGTAATCATTACACTTAGTCAAGACAAATAAACTTGAAAGTGATAAATTATAATTTACAATGTCCCCTATTGTTTTCTCTTAAGTTTATACATTTTTTTTCTTCTTCATAGGTCCAACTTACACCAGAAATGAAGCAAAATATATTTTCCTCAACTTTGTTACCAGTACTGCACTCTTCAATTCTTTCACTAGAGGTGAGGAATGTATCCTAAAAGACATCTCAAACACTGACAACATAAAGTAAGATGTAAATATTAAAGGAATCAAGCCCAGTAAAGACATAATGCCCTTTTGTCCTACAGAGAATATGGAAAGATCAACCTGCTTGGGGCAAATCCAAAAAGACTGAAAGCTGCAAACAGAAATTGCTCTGCCCTATATAAGAATAATAAGAACTTTTTTTTCCCAACAAAACATTTATTGGTAAATTGCAGAAAAAACAAAGATAACATACCACAGTTAGCAGTTTTACAGTAAACAGTCACAGACCCCATCATCCCCCCTTATATATTGCCACATGAATATTCACACCATCAGGTTATAATCAAAGACATCCAGTTTGGGCAGTCACCTTGAAGTCATTGGTCCCATGTAGCAATCATTTGCCAGTAAGTACATTGCACAGGTCTATGGCCTGGAGTACCATGTGGCCCAGGGCACATCCCAGATCACAGCCGTAGCAGCCTTTCCATAACCAGATCCACCGGGGCAGGCCCCGTTACATCTAGCCACGGAGCCCACAGCCTTTCAAACTTGTGCTTATTTCCCCTATGTTGGTACACTAGTTTTTCCAACCTGAGTTGGTCTCCCACCTTTGCCACCCACTCCCTCACTGTGGACGGGTCCTCATCCTTACAATGAATCAGAAGCAGTTTGCGTGCTTGAAACAGGGCTCTGAGTATAGCCTCTCTAACATTAGCCTCCCAATCATACTCCTCCAGTATACCCAAGATACAGGCCCTAGGGTCCAGTGGAAGGGTTACCTGAAAGACCATGCTGATCTGCCGCACAATTCCTGCCCAGTAGTTGTGTAGTTTTGGGCACCGCCATAACAAGTGGGTCAGATCCCCATGGTCTCTCTTGCATCTAGTGCAATCGGTGTCTGTCCTCAGGACCATCAGGTGCAACCTATGAGGAGTGTAATGTACTCTCAGAAGGATGTATAGTTGTGTCAACCTCTGGCACACGTTCAACGAGTATGAAACCACTGCCTGAAAAGGCTCCTCCCACTGATCTCCATCCAGGGGACCCACATCCTGTTCCCACTGTTCCACCGCCGACGGGGTGATCGCCCAAGAAGGACTGAAGTAGTATGGCGTAACTTTGTGATATGAAGCCCTTAGTAGAGGTAGCTCAATCAACGAGGTCAAACAGCGGGACAGGAGACAGGTGCCACTCAGAAGACCCACTCTGTGCCCTCACCGTGTGCTGCAGCCGTAAATAACTAAAATGCATACTAGCAGGTAGTCCGAACTTAGTCTGTAGTTCGGTGAATGGTAATAGGACCCCATCCTTAAATATTTACTTGAGGTGTGTCACTCCATATTTGATCCACCTAGGGCATATCTGTAGTTTGGCCAGTTCCAAGTATGTATTGCTATCCCAGATGGGACTGAAGTCAGTAAACCCTGTCGCCCCCTGAATATATTTGGTCTTGTTCCATATCTTTTGATTAAGATTGTAGGTCGGGTATCTTTTGTTCGGCAGGCCAAAGGCCTGTGCCTCAAGCTCCTGCGGGGACTGAGTCTCTTTGAATGGTATGCAGCATCACTACGGTAGAGGACCCTCTCTCGCCTCCCTCTCCCATGGCCCCTATAAGATGTTGTAATTGCGCCGCTATGTAGTATAGCCACGTATTTGGGAGTGCCAACCCCCCCATCCTTGGGCCTCTGCAGGCGTTCCAGCTTAATTCTAGGAGTACCCTCCCTCCAGATTAGGAAAAATAGAGTTCACTATTCTAAAGATTTTCAGAGGTATCACCATAAGTGTGCTATGGAGAAAATAAAGTAATGGGGGCATAAGAATCATTTTTATGAGGTTTACCCATCCGGCTACCAATATTCGCAAAGAACACCAGGTTCTGATGCGATCCCTAAATCAATGGAGGAGGAGAAAATGTTCAACTGGCAAAAGTCCACGGGGCATTGTGTCACCTGGATCCCAAGATACTTAAAGGATGATGTGAGTGGTATGGGGCATGAGGGCATTATCCTTTGGGTCTCATCACCATCTAGCAATAGTAGAGTTGATTTAGACCAGTTAATATGGAGACCTGAGAAGGCACCAAATTCTATAATAGTGGCTATTAGAGTTGAGCGAACCCGGACTGTAAAGTTCGGGTCCATACCGAACTTTGGGGTTCAAAAAAAGTCCGGGTTTGGGTCCGGGGTTCTGGTAATTTTACCAAAAGTTCTGGAAATTGCTGTAAAAAAGTCCAGGAAAGTCCTAGAGGTCTGCAAAAGGAAGGGAAATGGGGGTAAGGGTGGGACAAGTGCCCAACAAAGAAATGGGGACAGGGAAATAACTAAAAGCATTTTTTAAAAAATAAAAACATAAAAAAAGCAAAAATGGAGGTGGATGTGGACCATCTTCAAACTGGGTCTGAAAAGTATTAATTAACGGTAGAAGCCATATAACTGTTCTAAAATCATCTTCAAACTGTGTCAAAAAAGTATAAATAGGCCGGGAGAACCCATATCACTGTTCTGCAAACATTTGGAAACTGTGTGTGTCACTTTAAATAAAACCGGGACTAACTGAACTACTGTTCTGCAAACATCTGGAAAGTCTGTGTGTCACTTTAAATAAAACCGGGAATAACTGAACTACTGTTCTACAAACATCTGGAAAGTCTGTGTGTCACTTTAAATGAAACCGGGACTAACTGAACTACTGTTCTGCAAACATCTGGAAAGTCTGTGTGTCACTTTAAATGAAACCAGGACTAACTGAACTACTGTTCTGCAAACATCTGGAAACTGTGTGTGTCACTTTAAATAAAACCGGGACTAACTGAACTACTGTTCTGCAAACATCTGGAAAGTCTGTGTGTCACTTTAAATGAAACCGGGACTAACTGAACTACTGTAATACGGTAATACGGGCCAGCATCCTGCCTGTCTTCTCCCCCTCCACAAAGAATGCCTGCCTGTTAAAAAACGCTTTTTTTTCGGCTGAGGAGGGGAGCAACTGCTCATAGGCAGTTTGGGCTGTCTGCCATGCCTCCCTGGTCGAGTCGTCAGGGTTATCAATGTATCGTTGTTCTAATTCCTGAGCCTGTGCTCCTACCACCTTAAGGCCCGAGGAGGCAGCCTTAACCTTGTTTATTTCCACAACCAACATGTCCCTCATATACGTTTTAAAGGCATCCCACTGCAAAGCAGCAGACTCGGATGGATCTCAAGAAGTGAAGTACTCTCGCATACCCCGCTCAATCTCCTCGTGTGTATGGAACAGTTTTAACCAGAACAAGTTCAATTTCCAGGGGGCATAAGCTAAATGGATTGGCGGTAAGGCCTGTATTTGTATCACTAGGGGGGCATGATCTGATACACTGCATGGTCTGTAAGTTACCTCAGAGACATACGGGAGTATGGTTGAGCTACGCACCGCAGATCAATCCTAGATAAAGTGCTGTGTGTTTTAGAGAAACAGGAGAATTGCATAACAGTCGGGTTCCTTATCCTCCAGATATCCTCCCACCCCACCTCTTGCAACAACCTTGCCAAGGGGGTCCCCCTGGAGAGGGCAGAGGACTGCGGGCCAGGTGTCTATCCAAGGCTCTGTCCAAGCAGCAATTAAAATCCCCCACAATGAGCAAAGGTACCCCCGGCTTCCCATCCAAATAGGTGATGTGGAGTCGTAGCACCACCGCCACAAAGGATATACACACACGCCAGTACACAAATCTACAGTGCAGAAAGACATACCGCCCTTCAGAGTCAACCAGTTTATCGAATTCATGGAAGTCTAGGAAGGCATGTACCATAACACTTACCCCCCCTTGAAAAATTTGTATGCAACAAGTGGTAGTCCCACCCCACCCATCTATACTTTAAGCATTGCACCGAATCAGCCATCAAATGAGTCTCCTGGTAGCATATAATTGCAGGGTGAAATTTTTTGAGGCACATATTGATCAGGGTCCGCTTAAGGGGCTAATGAGCCCCTCTAATGTTCCAGGAGATTATCGGTATAGTAGCCATTGGGTGGAGAAGTGCAGTAACAGTGACTGGGAAGTCCAAGCAGGGCTGGAAAGGGGGGTGACAGGGAGCAGTCGGCTGCACCAAGTATGGAATGTCAATGTACGTGGTTCCGGGAGTCTTTCAGTATCCATGGCAATGTATCCAATCCGGGTACAATGGTAGGGCAAAGGACAACGAGGTGGGGCACTCATCCCCAATAGTGCTAACTCACAGGTAGTACTCCTGAGATTGCCGCCAGGCATGGGTAGGTGGTCTGCAACGCTGTATGTGGTCATACTGTAACTGGGTATCGGGTGCCAACCGGGCATCCCCAACATTTAGGAAAAAGTTCATCAACAATATGTCACAAAGCTTTAAGGCAAAAAACATGTATTTAGCTCAATACATTCTAGCTCACTGTCTCTGCTATCATAATACAGTCCCCCAGCCTGAGAACATTTTGCTAGTTCAGCTAATGGTGAGCAATAGTATACTTTCAAAAGGTATAAGATAGTGAAAAAGAAAAAAGGGGGGACAAAACCCCCAGAGTATTACCAGGCAGAGCTGTCCAGGACCTGCATATCACTCATCCCTCCGCTCATCGTCTCAGCATCTGATGGCCTGCTCATTGTGGTCCAGCCAGGTTACCGCATCCTTGGGAGATTCAAAGAACTGCCGCCTTGAGTTTCGCTGGGTAAAGCATGGCGTATGGCACCTGTAGAAGGCACAGGCGTCTTTTAACATCCGTGAATTTGGCGCGGCACCTCTGAACCTCCGCGGAGAAATATGGATAGAAGGAGACCCTGGCGCCATTGTATAGGACATTTGCGGGCTCCTGCGCTTGACGAAGCACCACCTCACTGTCCCGGTAATGAAGCAGTTTTGCCAACATAGACCTGGGGGGGCCCCCTGGTGGAGGTGGATGGGATGGCACCCTGTGGGCTCTTTCCACAGCAAACTGAGGCGAGAAGGCCTCCCTCCCAAATAACTCCTGGAGCCATTTCTCTATAAAAGCTGTGGGCTCTTTACCTTCAACTCACTCCGGTAGGCCCACAATGCGCACATTGTTCCTTTGGAGGCGGTTCTCCATGTCCTCCACACGATCGTTAGCTTCCCTCACTAGCTGCAGAGCCGATCTTGTATCACGGGTCAATGGGGGCAGCTGGTCCTCCATTTCACTGACCCTGCTTTCAACGGCTGTGGTGCATTCCCGGATCTTTTGTATATCCTGTCGTATGAATGCCACCTCTTCCCTTAGTCCCACAAACTGCTCTTTCATAGTGTTCACTGAGGCTGTGCATGTGTGCACTGCTTTAAGAATGCCTGCCATTGTTGGTTGCTCTGTATCTAGCTCCTCAAGATCTTGCATAGGCTGGGCATGGATAGCTGCCAGCACCGTCAGCGGCGCTGTGAAGGCCCGATCTGTCTGTTCAGCCTGCAGCTATTTTGTGTTATACTCCCTCACATTTGCACCCCCAGCTGCCCCTAGCTTCTGGACATAATACAGGATATCCCTGGGGGGGTCCTTACCAGCATTCCGTGGTGTCTTAGGAGCTTTGGGCCCCATGTCCTTCAGTTTGTCTGGGCCTCATGCCAGCTCTGCATGTAGATCGGGTCCGGCACCATCTTGGGAGTCGTGGTCTCTGCTGTCTTGGAGCGGGTCATGCTGCTCATCCGGAACGCCGGTGCCTGGTCCATGGTGTGCTCCGGAGCAATAGCAGTCAGGATGGCTCGGTAAAAGGGTGGTAATGAGGCTGGGTGAGGATCGGTTAGGGATCACGAGCGGGAGCTGTGAAAGATGCGTCCTCTCACATGCCTGTCTCGGCCACGCCGACAACAAGAACTGCTTGCACTAGGTCAAGAACCATGTTTCTGTTTCTGAATTTAAAAGTATAAGAACTTATAGCATAATTCAACCTACTGTTTGTTGATAACCTGTTCTGTGGTTATTACTAGGGATGGGACAGCGGTTCGAGTCGAACCTAAGCTCAACTCGAACAACGGGTGTTCGCCCGTTCGTTGAAGTGTGAACATAATGGGGCGTTCGCAGTGACTTTGCCTGCCGCGGAGTGCCCCATAATGCATGGGGAGATGACGGCGCGCACAGCTCTTCCTCCATGGGAGGGCTGCCGCCGCCTGCGCTCGCCATGTTTTAACAGTTTATTTATAGTCAAGGACGGGGCCATCCGGTGACGTAGCTGGTGACCCCGCCCCCTCTGACATCATGTGATGTCACCGGGTGGCCCCATCCTTGACTATAAATAAACTGTCAAAACAAAGAGAGCTCAGTCGACGGGAGCCCTCGCATGGAGGAGGAGCTGTTGGGTTTTTTTGTTGGGTCCGTTGCGCGTCATGATTGACGATGGATTACAACGGGGGGACACTTATGTTTTTTTTTTTCTTTTTAAATATAGGACTTGTCCTTAATTGTCAGAACTACACAGTGCAGCGCTAAAAAGTCATGTACAAATTCCACTGGTTAGTGGTAATAAAGTGCATAAACGTGCAAATAAATCAGTAATAATAAAGTACATATATATGTGCAAATTGATAACAGACACCAATGTACAGTTGGCATCAAACATGTAAACCAATGAAAGTCTCATAAGGTGCAAAAATATAAGTGAATAGGTAAATAAGGTCATTTTCAAAAAAGTCCAAGGAAGATCTGCATAATCTTGTTGTGAACACACTCCTCCATACACATTTCAAAGGCTATAGTTCACGGTTTCAAACATCCACCAGCATGCAGTGTGAACCTCCACTGAAGTTAAATAGGGTACTCTTACCAGAATGATCTGGATATGTGCACATGGGATACCAAATGGATAAGCCCTCAGGGACATCAATTTGTACATGACTTTTTAGCGCTGCACTATGTAGTTCTTATCATTTATCCAATTTCTGTTAAAATTGTTGTGCTGTCCACTCAGTTAATTTTTACATAGGTAGCTCAGTAACTTCACACTTTCACACTGTCCTTAATTGTCTCCTGTGTTTTTTTCTATTTTGACACTTTTTGGTGAATTAGTAGGAGTACGATGTGCCCGATACTAATTCACATGGGGGGGGTGGGATCTTATTAAAGGGGGCTTCCAGATTACGATAAGCCCCCCGCCCCCAGACCCCCGCAACCACAGCCCAGGGTTGTGGGGAAGAGGCTCCTGTCCCCATCAACATGGGGACAAGGTGCTTTGGGGTGGGGGCGCAGTGCTCCCCTGCCCCAAAGCACCCATATTCCCATGTTGAGGGCATGTAGCCTGGTACGGTTCAGGAGGAGGGGGGGGCGCTCGCCCGTCCCCCCCTGTCCTGGCTGGCCAGGCTGCATGCTCGGATAAGGGTCTGGTTTGGATTTTAGGGGGAACCCCATGTAAATTTTTTTAAAATTTTTGGCACAGGGTTCCCATTAAAATCCATACCAGAGTCGAAGGGCCTGGTATGGACTGGGGGGGGGGGGGGGGGC
>BLSH010113206.1:14949-31430 GCA_018402905.1 Glandirana rugosa
ACGAGTCAGACAGGGGGGCTATGCACATTTTTCCAGTGATTTTTATCTATATTGCCAGGAGCCGGCAATACATTACAGCCGCGAGTGGTTTTAAATTACAGTTTTTACTTTACAAATGTAATTTTGCTCTGGCACTGTTCTAAACATCATAGAGATGTGCCCTTTTACAGGCAGGCTAAAGGGACCCCCCAGGCACATTATTTAAAGGAATATTTCATTTTTATTGTTTTGCTTTAAGCATTATTAAAATCACTGCTTTTTTTGCATTGATACATGTCCCCTAGTGCAGGACCCGGGTCCCCATACACTTTTTATGGCAATAACTTGCATATAAGCCTTTAAAATGAGCACTTTTGATTTTTCATGTTCGGGTCCCATAGACGTTAACGGCGTTCGAATGTTCGCACAAATTTTTGTCTGTTCGCATGTTCTTGTGCAAACCGAACCAGGGGGTGTTCAGCCCATCCCTAGTTATTATACAGACTGAGCAATGTTTATTTGGATGGAATTTACTATTTGCAGTGTCCACTTCTACTTGTGAACTTTTGATCAATAATCCAGGGGTTGTCTTCTATTATTGCAATAAGGACGAAAACTGCACTAAGTACAAACGAATTCAAAACAGCTGCAACATACCATGCGACATATGGCATAGCATAAAAGTAAAATAAAAAATGTTGCACTAAAAATGTAAAATTAACCACCTATCACCTATACAGTGATGTGAATTATATAATGGTAAAAATCTAATAAAATTAATAAAATAAAGTCCATAATATAGAACCCAATATCAGTCCGTGATAAAAAATTGCAGTGACAATTTCCAATGAACAGAAGAAGAGTGCCATGTCCAAAACCACCACCAAGTGATCAAACATGAAGCAAACACAGATAGGTCAGTTAGCGCATATGCTGTAACAAGCTCCAGATCCTTGATGGTGATAGATCGTCATGGGCAATACAGCTGTAACCTCAAATATAAAAGTGCTCTCCACATATAAAATACACCAGTAAGCTTCCCAGTCGCTTCCAATACCAACGTAGTGACATCCCAAAAGGCTTAAGATGCTCCATAAGTTGATGCCTTTATGTGCCACATACTTCTCCGATAATAATATTGTAGCTGTCGACTTTAATATGGCCCATTGCCCTAAGCTGGATAGACCTGACCCAGACACGGCGTGATACATGGACCTCTCTAGGTGGGCAGAAGTAGAAGTAGCGCTGGAAGAACCTCACCACCAGGGCATATATATGCTACTCTGCTACTCATAAAACATATGATGTTATTTATGAGTGCACTGTTATGTCTGTGGTTAGAGGGATTTCTATTTTACTGCATGGGATATCTGACCATGCATGCACCCATGCTGTTATAATTGACTCTAACAGGGACTCTCCTGGAAAGGATGCGGAGATTATCCTGCTACTGGATATTTGATACTTGAGTGGAAAATATGATAACATATGGACAAATTGTATTTACAGGCAGGGACTATCTACAATTGTATGCAAAAGTTTAGGAATGCCTGACAATTTCCATGATTGTCATTTATAAATATTTGGGTGTTTGGATGAGCAGCAATTTCATTTTCTGTTAATCCAATAAACCTCATTTCACTACTGAAATATTACTGTGTCCTTCGGTTATTTGATGGATCAAAATGAAATTGCTGATCCAAACATCCAAATATTTATAAATGACAATCATGGAAATTGTCAGGGGTTCCTAAACTTTGACATACAACTGTAGACAAACATGTAACCTCTTGTGCGCCCTGGGAGCTGGATGGAGAGATGTGGGGGCACTGGATCAGTCTGTCATCCGTGGACCATGGATGGAAAGTCCAAGGTGTCTATTGAGGTCTCAGAATGTGAAATGCTGGCTTTAGACGGCTGCAGGCTCTGAAAAGAGCTAGAAGGAACTCTGTACAGACATAGAACGGAAAAAGAGCAGCGCCAATCTAAGTGCAGCAGTATAAAAACATTTTTATTAAAAAGACAAATGGCAACTCACAAGATAAAAGTGTTGTCAGCGCACGTGTGGCAATAGGCCTTGTGTAGAGGTTCATTCACTCCTTTCAGAAGGACGGGCTGCAGGTGGGGAACACTGGTGGCCGCTGGTACTGGCTGAGCTGGTGGCTTCCAGCACTTCCAGAAACTCCGATTTGCCTGAGGAAGGAGCATGAATGCTTTGAATGCGAGCACCTCCCACTCCACCCTGCATCCGGTAGTGACGTCAGCGGCGGTTCCTGAGCCCCATCTGAGTTTCTGGAAGTGCTGGAAGCCACCAGCTCAGCCAGTACCAGTGGCCACCAATGTTCCCTGCCTGCAGCCCGTCCTTCTGAAAGGAGTGGATGAACCTCTACACAAGGCCTATTGCCACACAAGCGCTGACAACGCTTTTATCTTGTGAGTTGCCATTTGCCTTTCTAATAAAGATGTTTTTATACTGCTGCACTTAGATTGGCGCTGCTCTTTTTCTGTTCTATTTACATACAACTGTAGTTGTGCCTTGTGATACAGATCTTATGTTGCAGATGTCTTAGGGACAAAACCATTAGTTGGATATCTACCTCAGTGGGTCTTTGCTTTCCTCTAGAACTGTGTGATCCTCATTCTGCCCCCCCCCCCCCCATTGTCTCCCACCCCACCCCCAGCTGTCACTTTCCCTCCCTTGTTCTCCCTTTTCCCCTTAGGCCACTTATAGCCCATACATTTTCAATGTTTATTGTGTACAATGTACAAATGTAAGATGGTTACAGATGATTTTTTTATAATGGTTTCCTGTATCACTACCTGCTCAACATTGTACAATACTAGTGCTGATTTATGTACCGTGAGGTGTTTTAAGTGTTTATTAATCTAAACAATCTCAATACAAATTACTGTTAAAAAGAAAGCTAAATTAAATGTTAACAATAGTAAGGTAAAAATAGCTAATAGGATACTTGTATTCCATACAGGGTGACCCTTTTGACATCCTTAAGAATAATAAAGATTTTTTAAAGAATTCTGGGATTGATTTATTACTTACAGAATTTCATCACATAATAATACAGAAGAAAAAAGTTACCATATTAGAGGTAATGTTTCCTCATTATTTTTTTTATTTACAAATTAATATCTGCATATTCAAATTGAGTTGTTCAAACAGATAAATTAATGCTGCATGTATTATTTATTGTTTTTGTACATTATACATTTATATGTAAACTAGTGTCCCTTTTAGTGGCTTTATTCATATAAAAACAATCTGACAGTATTACATTTTTTTGCATCCCCACTTATTTGAAAGTTAGCTGTGCTCTACCTTTCTTTCAGCCCAAAGATGATATGCTACATATTATAATTATATCATCAATAATTATATACTTCAGATTGAAAAGAGACTGGAAGACTTTGAAGCAAGTCGGAAAGGTGAAGCTAATGATGAACCCGAAAATGACACTCCACCAGAAGATGACACTCAACCTGCTACTCAGATTGTAAAGTATGTTAAATTTATATACATATATATGTATATATATACACAGTATAATTTTACAATGCTAGGTCATTAATCATTATTAGTATTTTGATTAACTCTGATCATTAGTAGAAGCTTAACCATTCCTTGGTGGATTCCATGGCAGCAATACGTTGGGTCAAAGTCATTCTTTGGGATATATTTTACATAATATACTCTATGTATATTTTATATAGACATAATTTTAAGCCTCTCTTCTTCAGTTTTCTACCTTAACCATTGGCATGCATGCACATATAGAAGGTTGGGTGTGTCCTGGCATCTGTGAGAGCTTTTTCCTTCATTTATTTAAATAAAACTGTTTGTTTCTTTGTATAATTGCTATTGCATTTTCGACTTTTCTCTGTAGATTATTATATGCTTAAAATATTCTGCATTTAAGGGAATAAAATCAAATCTTTTAAGGGAAAACATCTATGTGCATGGCAACCAAGTTGACTTTTCATTTATTTTCAACTGAAAAATATGACGTGGAAGAGCTCATTGGTCGCTAAACCATATGAACTTATGAGCTGCTATCTTTCATAATAAGGGTATTATTTTTAGTAGTGTAGCCATGCCCCCGTAGGGGTTGCTGTAAGTAGGGGTCCACCTGTCATACTGCCCTCACTGCCCTCAATCACACAAGAACTTGCATCCGGAGTCAGGAAGAACAGGCCGGTACTTGTTTTTTTTTTTTTTTTGTTAATTAGGGAATTCAACTTGGATGGGTTTAGGGTAATTATGGGATGCTCAGCAGATTAAACAGTTCTTGAATGGGACCATCTATATACATTCCAGTATATATACTTTTCCTCTTCCTCCAGCACAACACTTGCTTCTCAATCTATTCCTCTTCTTCCAGCACAGCACTTGTTCGAGCCTAGCTAGCACATGGTGAGGCTTGCTCTCAGTTTAGCACAGCCATTACAGGCAGGGACCACGCCCCCCCCCCCAGTGTAGCAAAAGTAGGAGTGTGCTAGCTAGCCTTGGTGGACTACTGCTCCCAGTCCATCCTCCCCAGGTCCCGACAGCCCACTTGGCTGCAACAACCCAACCTCACCGTCCAGTGACACCACAGTCCCAACTGGCTCCTGCACCCCTCTCAAACTGTCTCCCACACCCTCATCTGCTCCGGTGTGCCTCTTCCAGCTTCCCAGGGTGTTTATCACTCACCGACACCTGACGACAACCTGTCGTCCCTCTCCTGGAGATCTCCCCGGCGGTACTCTCTCTTGCTGCCCTTCACCTGCTCTCTCCGTTGTGCCTCTGTTCCAGGACCTCCACTATCCTCCTGGATGCACCCGAGCCCCAGGTCAAAGTCACTCCCCCAAACTGAGGGCTCGCCCAAAGGCCCCGACAGCCTCAGCACTCCATCTCCATCTCTCCCACCCGAACTCTCCTCCCACACTGGGCTAAACCCAGGTATTTGAGAAAGCCTGCCCCCTGCCAATCCAGGGTTAAAGCGGAGTTCCACCCTAAAGTGGAACTTCCGCTGGTTGGATTCCTCCCCCCCTCAGGTGTCACATTTGGCACCTTTCGGGGGGGAGGGGGAAGAGGACACCTGTCTTTAGACAGGTGTCCTTATCCACACATCCGGGAGCTCTGGCCGGCGGACGCGGCCGCTGACGTCAGCAGCCCGGCTCCCTCCTCCCTGCTCGCTCTGCTTCTGGCCGCCTGGCCAGTAGCAGAGCGCGGCAGAGCCTCGGGCATGCGCAGTAAGGTGCCCGGCGTGAAGCTGTACTGCTTACACGTCCGGGTTCCCTTACCCGCGATGGAGGCGGCTGCACCCGTCCCCCGATCCGAAGATCGGCGGCGGGTGCCGACATCGCTGGACTCCAGGACAGGTAAGTGTCCTAATATTAAAAGTCAGCAGCTACTGTATGTGTAGCTGCTGACTTTTAATTTTTTTTTTAGCCCTCGGACCTCCGCTTTAAGGATTGGCCAGGGTTCCCCAAACACCCCAGGCAGCTCCACCTCTTCCCCACCCTTCCTTCTAGAACCCTCCAGAAGCAAAAGGGAGGTAACCAAGAGGTATCACCACCTGCGAGTCACCAGCCACTCCCTGAGCCAGTCCCTTGCCCAGAATCAATCAGGCCTGACAGGCCTGACTAAATTGACTTCACCTAACACAAAAATCTCTCTAAGCACCTAGCTAAGGTAGAGGGTGCTACAGTCAGACAGATTAACATAGAGGCTATTGGATCTGCAGCTCCAGGTCCCTACCTTAATATAGGCCCAGCCGCCCAGGAACTTCTTCCTGGCACCGTGGCGCCACCGCTGCCCACCACTGCCCAGTGTCCACTGGTGTGAACATTATTGGTTGCTTGGACCGCCTAGCATCCTAGCAACCAATCAAGTGCAAGCACAGGCCCATGCAAAGGAGGAGGATGTAACTTCCTCAGCACCAGGCCCGTGATGCTCTTAATCCAGCCCTGACTACAGCAGCAAATGAGTTGCTAAGATATTAAGCCTGTCCAAATCATTATGTTTATAAATAAACATAAATCAGTATGTTTATAAATACTTTATAAAAGTAATCTAAAATACTGCCAGCTGTAATTTTGCTAGTCAGCTGATTAAAGTGAGTTTAATTTTATTTTTACTGTTAAAAATATGAAATATGGTCAAAAACAAAAGCAGGTTGAAATACAACATAATAATATACTGTATGTTTACCAACATAGCTGCATTTCATAAAAACAAAAAGCAGTGCTGTGCTATGAACATGAATCAATAATCAATATAAATGCATATAAATAAAATAAAAAGTATACTTGAGGAATTAATATGTATTTAGCCAATGGCCCCCTTATGGGTGGCTGATTGTTGTGGTTCATCTGCTCACACTGCCCTCAATCACATCCCATACCGCACCCCGAGCCACAGAACAGGCTCGTACTTTATTTTTTGATTATTTTATTAGGAGATTGAACTGGGATGGGGATTAGGGGTGTTATGCAATGCCCATAAATGAGGTTGCAAAACTTGCACAGGACCACTATATACATCTCCTCTTGTCCTCCAGCACAATACTTACTCCAGTTACACTTCTTCCTCCAGCACATTACTTGCTTCTCTATACTCCAGGTCCTCTTTCCTGCACATTACTTGTTCCAGGACCAAATGGACATTTATTAGGCCTTCTCCATTCTTCCAGCCTGACTAGCACATGGTGAGGCCTGTCATGCTGTGCGCAGAGCCTCAGAACCACCCGTTGCAGGTAGGGACAGTGGGTCCCCTAGTGTATAGGTACACTAATGTGCTAGCCGGCCTGATGGACTACTGCTCCCAGCCCATCCTCTTGCTCCAGACCCTGTCAGCCGCTCCAGCTGCATTGGCCTTCTTCACTGCCACAATGACACCACAGTCCCTTACTGACCTCTGCATCCTTCCCAGATTGTCTCTCACCCCAATCCACTCCGGCATGCCTCTACAGCTTCCCAGGGTGCGTGCCACTCACCGAGCACCCGGTGGACCCCTGACTGAGCCTCTCTGCTGCTCTCCTGCTCCATTGTGCTGCTCCAGAATCTCTCTCCTCTCCTTCTGGCTGCACCCGAGCCCAGGCCTCAAGGTTACCCCCCCTAGACCTGGGGGCTCCCTTCCCGGGTGAGGCCTCAGCAACCTCAGCTACATCTCAGCTCCAGCTCTTCCATCCGAACTCCTCCCAGATTGGGCTGACCCTTGAGTACTTAAGAAGGCCTGCCCCCTGCCAATCCAGGTTTGGGATTGGTCAGGGCTCCTTAGAATACTCCAGATGGCTACACCTCCCTCCCAGCTCTCTGTCCAGAAACCTTCCACCAGTTTCTAGAAGAAGTGGAAAATCCTGGTGACCTCATCTGTGAATCACTCAATGCTCTCTGAGCCACTCCCAGCCCAAAAACAAAAACAATAAGGCCTGCACATCAGTTAGGCCTGACTAAATTTTCCTCACCTACCAAAAATCTAATCACACTAGCTCCCCTCCCACTTACCAGGTTCAATAATCCATGTGACAAAATATAGATATAAAGTTCATAAATCAAATCCAGTGACTGATTGTAGTGACTTCCAAAACATCCATAGTACAAAAAAAAAATCCAAATGTGCTTGTGCTCTCCTCCACCAACCTCACAGGGTGCTCACCTCACCCATTTGGACATTTTCACTTAGGGGTGTACTCACTTTTGTTGACAGCGGTTTAGACATTAATGGCTGTGTGTTGAGTTATTTTGAGGGGGCAGCAAATTTACACTGTTATACAAGCTGTACACTCATTACTTTACATTGTAGCAAAGTATCAATTCTTCAGTGTTGTCACATGAAAAGATAGAATAAAATATTTACAAAAATGTGAGGGGTGTACTCACTTTTGTGAAATACTGTACATAGTGAGGTGTTTTAAAATTTTACTGTTACAATGGAAATAAATTTTAAGGTAATATATAGTGTTTTGCATACATTACATCGTTATCTTTCCCTTTTCTTTTAACTGAAGCTCTAAATTAAGGTGACCAGATTTTTTAAATGAAATCTGGGGACATATTTTATTTTTACTAGTAATGGCGGCAATCAGTGACTTATAGCGGGACTGCGATATTGCAGAGGACAAATCGGACACTAAGTGACACTTTGTGGGAAAAGTGATCAGTGCTAAAAATATACACTGTCACTGTACTGACACTGGCTGAGAAGGGGTTAACATCTAGGGCAATCAAAGGGTTAGATGTGTGCCTAACAAGTGTTTTCTAACTGTGGGGGAGGTTGCTTTTACTAAGGGAAGGCACAGATCCCTGTCCCAGCAGCCATATTATGTGACACACTGTGGCAGTGCAATGCCAGATAGAGCCATGATAGAGTGCCTGCTGCTTGTGAGTTTATGATACCATCCATTATGCCAGAGAGACAGACACAGTGCAATGTAGTCTATTCACAGACACCCCCAAAGCACACCGGTGTTGAAGCCTTGAAGGCACTGGCAGCCCCACAATCGGATCCGCTTCCCCTCTGTTCTTGCTGCTGGACACTGTCAGCTGAGCTCAGCTGCCTTTCTCTGCCTGTCACCACCACTGCCCGCCTCACAGCCTCTCTTTGGGCCCCAGCTACTACTGGGTGGGGAGCGGAGCTGAGCAGAGGAAGATCACTCCGCTGGGGAAGGAAGGAGATAGGCAGGCAGGTAGCTGGCCAGGACTTGAGTCAAGGCAGAAGAACATGTGAACGGGAATTACACCCCCCCCCCCAAGCTAGTAGGAGCAGCACAGCGGGGGGGGGGGTGTATTCAGATTTTTTTTTTTTTAATCCTGCACTGACTGTCTTTGAAATGGCTTGGGCCCCTGTTCAAATCCAATCAGGGGACAAAACTGGGGACAGATTTGGTCTGGGGACAGTGTCCTCAATCCGGGGACTGTCCCCTGAAACCGGGGACGTCTGTTTACCCTGCTCTAAATACATGCACAGTTAAATGACATATACATTGAGATCTGGCTCTGTCACTCACCCCTGCTGCTAGAAGTGGTCTCCTAGATCTTCTACTGCATCTTTAGTAATGTGAGAGTACAGCAAGCATGAGACCACATTGTTTATAGCTATGGCAAAACTACTTAACCACTTTAAGACCGAGCCTCTTTTTGGAGTTCGGTGGTTACGAGTTAAAACCAGGTTTTTTTGCTATAAAATTACTTAGAACCCCCAAACATTATATTTTTTTTTCTAACACCCTAGAGAATAAAATGGCAGCCATTGCAAAACTTTATGTCACACCGTATTTGCGCAGCGGTCTTACAAGCGCGATTTTTTTTTAAAAAATTCAGTTTTTTTAGTTATAAAATAAGACAACAGTAAAGTTAGGTAATTTTTTTTCCATATTGTGAAAGATAATGTTACGCCGAGTAAAATGATACCCAACATGTTATGCTTCAAAATTGCGTCCGCTCGCAGAATGGCGACAAACTTTGCAACATAAAAATCTCCATTGGCGATGTTTAAAATATTCTACAGGTTAGCATTTTTGAGTTACAGAGGAGGTCTAGGGCTAGAATTATTGCTCTCGCTCTAATGATCGCGGCGATACCTCACATGTGTGGTTTGAACACCGTTTTCATATGTGGACGGGACTTACGTATGTGTTCGCTTCTGCGCGCGAGCTCGCAAGGACGTTGCGCTTTAATTTTTTTTTTTTTAATTATTTATTTTACTTTTTAATTTTTATTTTTACACCTTTCTTTTTTTAAAAAAAAATTTGATCACTTTTTTTCCTATTACAAGAAATGTAAACATTCCTTGTAATAGAAAAAAGCATGCCAGGACCTCCAAAATATGAGATCTGGGGTCAAAAAGACCTCAAATCTCATATTTACACTTAAATGCATAAAAAAAAAAAAAAAATGGCATGGGAAAAAAAAAATGTCCCTTTTAAGAGCATTGGGCGGAAGCGACTTGTGACGTAGCTTCCGACCAGCCATGTTATGGAGCCTCGGCTCATGGACACTGGGGGGGGGTGGACGCGATCATCTCCGCCGCTGCCGGCGGGTCCGGTAAGCGGCGGAGATGACCGGAAAGCGGTGGGAGGGGAGGCACCTCTCCCGCCGCTGATAAAAGTGATCTCGCGGCGAATCTGCCGCTAAGACCACTTTTATCTTGCAGGGAATCGCCTGCTGCAAAAAAAGATACCGGAGTTATGGTAGCTATCTGCTACCATAACAACGGTATTCCACTTCAAACTGCCGCCGTCAAACGGCGGCCGGTGGTCCAGAAGTTTTAAAGAGGATCTTCACCCTGTAAACAAAAATTTTAAAGAGAACAGCTACATATACTGTAGCTGCTGACTTTAACCACTCCAGGTCCGCGCTATTGCCGAAGTACGGCTCCAGCGCGGACCTGAAATGCCCGGAGGACGTCCATGGACGTCCTCCACTGCGCACGCTCCAGGCGCGCCCCCTGGCGGCAGCGGTGGCACGCGCGCGTGCGCCGCACGCTGCGCGAGCGTGCCCGTGGGTCGGGCGGACTCAACGTCCGCCCGAGACCCGCCGATCTCTTTTAGGAGCCTCAGAACGGGGAACCGCCGTTGTAAACACGGCGGTTCCCCGTTCTGTGACAGGGGACATAGCAGATCTACTGATCCCTGTCACTGGGTTCAGTTAGATCTGTTATGTCCCGGCCAGCCCTGCCCCCCCACAGTTAGAACACACCCAGGGAACATTTGTTAACCCCTTCACTGCCCCCTGCAGGTTAACCCCTTCACTGCCAATGACATTTATACAGTAATCAGTGGACATTTAAATTTCTGATCGCTGAATAAATGTCATTGGTCCCAAAAATGTGTAAAAAATGTCCGACATGTCCGCCCCAATATCGCAGTCCCGATAAAAATCGCAGATCGCCGCCATTACTAGTAAAAAAAAAAATAAAAATAAAAACGCCATAAATGAATTCCCAGTTTGTAGACGCGATAACTTTTGCGCAAACCAATCAATATACGCCGATTGCAATTTTTTTTTTTAACAAAAATATGTAGAAGAATATATATCGGCCAAAACCGATGAATAATTTTTTTAATGGATTTGTACTTTAGCAAAAAGTAAAAAATATTGTTCTTTTTTGCAAAATTGTCGCTCATTTTTTGTTTGTAGCGGCGATCAGAAATGACGCAGAGGGGAACAAATACCACCAAAAGAAAGCTCTATTTGTGGGAAAAAAAGGACGCAAATTTTATTTGGGTACAACGTCGCACGACCGCGCAATTGTTATTCAAAATGCGACAGCGCTGAAAGCCAAAAATTGGTCTGGGCAGGAGGGGGGGTTTAAGTGCCCGGTAAGGAAGGGGTTAAAAAAAACACACACTTACCTATCCCAGAATCCAGCAATGTCCTCACCCAATCCTGCTCTTTGCCAGACTTCGGGTCCAGGCACCGGCATCTTAACTGTGGGCAGCCAACTGTGACTCACTGCGACTTCACAACTGACTGCCCACTGCATATGTGCGAGCCGCGCAGCTGTGAATGGTCCCACTCACTGGTACCTGTGACATATTCAGAGAAGTGGGACCAACTGGAAGTGGGAGCGGCTACCTGTTATAATCAGGTACCCCCTCTCAAAAAAAAAGACATTCCAAATATGGGGGGGAGCGTAAATTCCTCTTTTAATGAAGTTCCGCTTTAACCGCTTCAGCCCCGGAAGGATATCCCGCTTTAGTACCAGAGCACTTTTTGCAATTTGGCACTGCATCGCTTTAACTGGCAAATGAGCGGTCGTGCAACGTTGTACCCAAATTAAATTGACGTCCTTATTTTCCACAAATAGGGCTTTCTTTTGGTGGTATTTGATCACCTCTGCATCACTTCTGATCACCGATATAAACAAAGAGCGACAATTTTGAAAGAAAATACATGTCCAAAAAAATATATATATATAAAAAAACAAATATATTTATCAGTTTTGGCCCATATATTTTCTTCTACATATTTGTGGTTAAAAAAAAATCGCAATCGGTGTATTTTGATTGGTTTGCGCAAAAATTGCCGCGTTTACAAACCATGAGAATTCATTTATGGCGTTTTTACTATTTTTGTTTTTTACTGGGAATGGCGGCGATCTATGATTTTTATCGGGTCTGCGACATTGCGGCAGACAAGTTGGACATTTTTGACACTTTTTTGGGACCATTGACATTTATACAGCGATCAGATTTTTAAATATCCACTGATTACTGTGTAAATGTCACTGGAAGGGAAGGGGTTAACCTGCAGGGGGCAATCTAAGGCTTAACTGTGTTCCCTAGACGTGTGCTAACTGTGTGGGGGCCGGGCTGCCAGGGGCATGACAGATCTAACTGATCACGAGTGCAGGGATCAGTAGATCTCTGTCATGCCTTCTGACATAGCGGGGAACCGCTGTGTTTACATCAGTGGTTCCCCGCTTTTCTGCTGTATCAGGCGATCGTGGGTCGCAAGCGGACATTGAGTCCACTCGACCTGCGGCCCCACTCAGGGAGTGTGCGGCCGGCACGAGAGCATGCTGCTGATGGTGCGCTACCGCCCACTAGCCGCGCATTGCCGTTTATAGACGGCAATTCGCGATACACTGCCATTCTGCAGCAGTAAATGTACGCAAGCCAGTCGTTAACCGGTTAATGTACTGAGAAGCACAATTGAACAAGCTGAAGTTAGAAGCTGATTAGTTACCATGCAGAGCTGCACCAGATTTTGCACACTCCAATTATAGTAAATCAACCCCAATGAAGACATACAAACTGCACACCTCATATAAATATTGTTGCTCTGAACCTAGAGCCATGGTGCTGCAGGACAACAGTGCTAAATTATTATTTTTAGTAATAAATACAAAAGATGGTCCTGAACATAATTAATAAAGCAATTATATAAAACACTATACATTCCCATTAAACATTTTATCACTTATCCAACTTGGTTGATTTCCATCATATTATATACACAGTAAATTCTAATTTCTGCTCAAATAGTACACCATAAAGCACTTTTGTATATTTACAAAGCAGTGAATTTGGCATTTACCAAACATTCATAGGTCGTGTATAATTCACTGCATACTAAGGCCTCATACACACGGGCATTTTTTGACGCCACTTTTTTGGGCGTTTTTGCAGCTCTCCATGTTATTCAATGGCCCTCCAAAAGCGCTGATGTTTTTGAGCAGTAGAGGGCATCGGCGTTAGTGAGCTGTTTCTAGAACGTGGGACCAGCGCGTCCTGAGGCTGTAGCGTTTTGGTGTTTTTTGACGCTAATCGGCAAAACACTCACTAACTCTCACTAACGCCGTACCGGCGTTAACCAGCCTTTTTTGACACCGACGTTTTCTGGTTAAAAAATAGCAGAGGAATTTTTTTTTAAAAAAACGCCTATTGACGCCGATGCTCACTAATGCTCATTGACGCTGGTGCAAAACGCAGATTGTTCCCTGACATCGGACCCGACGTTTTGCTTATTTAAAAACATACGCCTGTGTGTATGAGGCCTAAAACAATTTAATCAGGACCATTCACCTGCAGTGACTGTTAGGTGAATGTCACTGTCACTACTTTGCAAATACACCTATTGGTGTCCTGCATAAAAGTACAAACTGACAATATCTTAAAACCTTCTCTGACTTATTGTAATCACTTATTTGTCTTATTTGACCATCTACTGGACAGATGCACAAATTCAGATGCAGAACTGAAGAAGGAAGGTAACGCTGAGAGACTCTCCGAAAATCTTTTAAACACAGACACTTCATTCTCTACGCGGGGTTCGGCAACCTGTCTATTGTAAGCTACCCGTCGACCGCTGACAGGTGACGGGTAGCTCACAACCATGTCCCAGTGTTACCGACCCAGTCTTCTATCCAGAGCTTAGAAGAGGTAACAGCTGTGTCTCACCGCTCAGATAACTCCTGGAATTCCAATCAGCCCCGGCTCGCCACCGCAGCATCAGAGAAACAAATAACAAACGGCGGCACTCCACAACCAAAGCTGGTGACTGTGTTTATTGCAGAAAATAAGCCATGTGGGGTACAGAACAATGTGGTAGACGCGTTTCACTCAATTACGAGCTTCTCTCCAGAGCTCCAGAGCAGCGCAGGCGCAAGCTCACCTAAACATAGGCTGCAGAGGAAGCCCCTGCCTCTTGCATACTGTATGTGTGGCTGCGGGGCAGGTAAGGCCTGCGGAATCGCTCAAGAGAGTTTAGGCTCTTCTCTGAACATGCCCAAGCTGTTGCTCTTCCGCGGTCATCCCCATTGGCCCTCCTCCCCGATCCGAAGGGTTTGATGGTGATAGCAGGTATGAAGGTGAGAGAGGATTCCAGGCAGCTATCAGTGGCAGGACCTGTAGATTTGCAACTGCACTTTCCCTGCGCCACTCTGCATTAAAAACAACTTCTGTGCCTCCTAATACCCCAGGCCTCCTGACACCCCTGCCCTCCTGATACCCAGCCTTCCTGATACCCAGCCATCCTGACACCCCTGCCCTCCTGATACCCAGCCACCCTGACACCCAGCCCTCCTGATGCCCCAGCACCATGCACTCCTGATCTTCCAATACTATTCACTTCTGAGCCCCCCCCAATACCATACCCTTCTGACCTCCAGCACCATGCCCTCCTAACACCCAACCCTCCTGCTCCCTCAGTAATGTGCCCTCCTGAAACCCCCACTATTAGACCCTCCTGATCACCCCCCAGTGTCATGTACTCTTGACACCCCAGCTGTCCTGATCCCCCTGTACTGTACCCTCTTGACCTTCCAGTGCCGTGCTCTCCTGTCCCCTAGTCCTGTGCCTTCCTCACCCACCCTGCACCATGCCCTCTGATCCCCCAGTACTGTACCCCTCCTGACCCCAGCCCTACATCCTACTGACCCCTGTACACTGCCTTACATCCTACTGACCCCTGTACACTGCCCTACATCCTACTGACCTCTGTAGACTGCCCTACATACTACTGACCTCTTTACCCTGCCCTACATACTACTGACTTCTGTACCCTGCCTTACATACTGCTGACCTCTGTACCCTGCTCTATATACTACAGACCCCTGTACCCTGCCCTACATACTACTGACCTCTGTACATTGCCCTATCTACTACTGACCTCTGTACACTACCCTACCTACTACTGACATCTGTACCCTGCCCTAAATACTACTGACCTCTGTACACTGCCCTACATACTACTGACATCTGTACACTACCCTACCTACTACTGACATCTGCACCTTGCCCTATATACTACTGACCCCTGTACCCTGCTCTACATATTACTGACCTCTGTACATTGCCCTACCTACTAATGACCTCTGTAAGCTGCTCTACATACTACTGAAAGTGAATGCAGAGTTTCTCACTGAAGCTATCTTTTAAGGTAGGCTAAGTGTATATTTTTAAAGTGACATTCCTTTTAGTTGATTTTTCTAGGTTTTCTTCATGCTGTCTTTGCTTTTTATTGGGGGGCTCTTGCTAGAGAATTTCTTTTAATAACAAATGGGAGGACGCTGCACCCTGGTGATCTTTGATCTCTTCAATGTTGTCCAGGTAGATCTCCATTAGGGATGGGCCGAACACCCCCTTATTCGGTTCGCAGCAGAACTTGCGAACAGGCAAAAAATTTGTGCGTACATGCGAACAACGGTAAAATCAATGGGACTCGAACATGAAAAATCAAGAGTAGAGTTGAGCGAACCTCTGGAAGTTCGGGTTCTGCTGGTCCGGCCGAACTTCGGGACAAAGTTCGGGTTCAGGTCCGGACGGAACCCGAACGTTCGCACGGACCCCGAACCCCATTGAAACCAATGGGGACCCGAACTTTTAGGCACAAAAATGGCTGTAACAATGTCCTGGCAAGTGCTAGAGGACTGCAAAAGGAAGTAAAATGGGGGTAAGTGCAGGGCAAGTGCCCTACAAAAAAATGGAGATAGGGAAAATAAATTAAAATCAAATAAAAAAACGGGAAGGGGGGTGGATGTGGAGTAGGAGCCTAGAGGTTGACTAGGCCGTGACCCTGGCAGTGTACATGGAAGTGGCGGTGGTAGAGGAGTAGGAGGAGGTAGCCAACATGGTATTTTTTTTTTTGCATTGAGGCCTATTCAAAAAAACAAGTATGTGAATGGCTGTGTGAGTCCGGTCTAAATGTTTATTCTGCACAAGGTACAGACAAGTCTTGTGGGATCCATGCCTGATTCATTTTAATAAAGGTTAGCTTGTCCACGTTGGATGTGGACAAACGGCTCCGCTTGTCTGTGATAACGCCCCCTGCCGTGCTAAACACACGTTCCGACAATACACTGGCTGCAGGGCAGGCCAGCACCTCCAAGGCATAAAGGGCAAGCTCAGGCCATGTGGCCAATTTGGAGACCCAGAAGTTGAATGGGGCAGACCCATCAGGCAGTACGTGTAGGCGTATGCACACATACTCTTGCACCATGTTGCTGAAATGCTGCCTCCTGCTAAGACGTTGTCTATCGGCTGGTTGTGCTGTTTGTTGTT
>BLSH010113226.1:0-23051 GCA_018402905.1 Glandirana rugosa
GTAGAATTTTTTCGAATGCGGTAGAATTTTTTTCGAATGCAGTAGAATTTTTTCGAATGCGGTCGATTTTTTTCGAATGCGGCCGTTTTTTTCGAATTTGGTCGAATTTTTCGAATTCGGTCGAATTTTTTTTCGAATTCGAATACGAAACGAAACTAATCCCGAAAACGAATGTAATGAATGCAACTAATTTAACTAAACTAATTTAGTTAAAAAACGAATCGAAACTAAACTAACTTTTTCATTCTGCACATGTCTAAGAACAAGAACTCAACACACAACCAATTTACTCTCTGGAATGCCCATAAGGCATACATTAGGGGTATATTCATTCAGTTGGGGGCAAGAGCTAAGAGGCAGCGGCAGAGGCACATTCAGGACCTAACCAAAGCAATATCGGATATAGACACACAAAACAAAACAAAATTGTCACCCGATCTAACACATAAGCTGTCCCAACTTAGACACGATCTCAGAATTGTCCTTTTAGACGAATTTGAAAAATCAGCCAGAAGATTAACAATTACACACTATACCACTGCAAATAAGGCAGTTAAAGTTCTAGCACAAAAAATTAGAGGTATAAGATACAAATCCAAAATACCCTATGTAATCCACCCTAGCACTAGGACAAAAGAATTCCACCCCCAAAAAATTGCTGATGCGTTCAGCTCTTTCTATGGCTCTTTGTATAATCTCAAAGAGGACACCAACACACACCAGCCCACGACAGAGGAAATAGAGAAATTCCTATCTTCTCTCCCCATTCCTAAATTAACGGAAGAACAATTAAAAATTCTTAATGCACCATTAACTGCTTTGGAAATACAGAGAGCCATAGACTCCCTTTCACTAAATAAATCTCCAGGGCCAGATGGATTTAGTGGGGAATATTACAAAACATTTAAAGTGACACTACTTCCTTATATGGAGAAAATATTCAACGCTGCCGCTGCCTCCTCCTCCTTCCCACCTGAGATGCTTGAAGCCCTCATCATAACGTTGCCTAAGCCAGGGAAGGAACCTAACTCCCCCGCAAATTTTAGACCAATTTCCTTACTAAACATTGATTTGAAACTGTATGCAAAACTAATCGCCCAAAGACTGGTAAACATAATGCAGGAATTGGTCCACCCAGATCAAACTGGGTTTATCAAAAACAGGCAGACCTCTGATGCCACACGTAGATTAGTAAACATCGTACACCTGGCTGAGATGCAGAAGAGGCCTTCTCTGCTCCTGGCGCTGGATGCAGAGAAGGCCTTTGATCGCATTAACTGGCTATATCTTTCTAAGGCTCTGGAGTCTTTTGGCTTTGCAGGTTTCATCTTTACAGCTATTATGACCTTGTATACCTCGCCGTCAGCCAGAGTGTACACAGGAGGGGTCTTGTCTCGGCCTTTTCAGATAACGAACGGCACCAGACAAGGATGCCCATTATCCCCACTGATATTCAACCTACTCATAGAACCACTGGCCATTTCTATCAGAACTCATACCCTAATTAAAGGTTTTAGAGTGGGGACCTCAGTCCACTCTATTAGCCTTTTCGCAGATGACATAATTATATCCATTACAGAGGCGGGATCCTCCCTGGCAGCGGTACACGATACCTTAAATGCATTTAACAGGATCTCATATTACATGGTTAATGATAGCAAGTCCTATATTTTAGGGCTGGGAATACCCCCTAAATTACAGATGGAACTCAGTTCAAGGTTTCCTTAAGTGTGGAAAAAGAGGGGAATTAATTATTTAGGCATTGAACTAACGGCTAAAACAGATCATCTAGTAGAAGATAACTATCTTTCTTTCCTTAACAAATTAAGCAAGAAACTAGAAGAGTTATCTAAAACAGAATTGTCATGGACAGGACGCTTAGCGGCGTTCAAGATGATAATTTTGTCACAACTTCTATACCTATTTAGAACCCTCCCCATACCAGTCCCAGACTCGTTCTTTAAGAAAGCCCAATCAATGGTTAATAAGTACCTATGGAAAGGCAAAAAAGCTAGGTGCGCATTCAAGAAATTGATTAAAAACAGGAACGCTGGTGGAATAGGCCATGTGGTACTGAAAGACTACTACATGGCATCTGTACTTGCCCAGCTTAAATCTTGGTTTCCCAACTCGTCAAACTCTAGATGGCAGGAATTAGAAAAGGCTCAGAGCGCAGGGAATAACTTGTACAACCTCCTTATGGTCAGCAAACTTATAAATCCCAAACCACCTACAGTAGCACCCACAATGATAGCAGCTTTGCAAGCCTGGTCAATTCTCCTAAGAGTTAATTCGCAGGATCAGAAGATGATCTCCATTCCAATACCTTTGACAGCTCTATCATTAACTATCCCTGATCTAAATATCCAACACTGGATTACAAAAGGGATTCAAACATTAGAAGATTTAATGGTAGGCCCAGCTATTAAGACATTTCGATCCCTCCAGATTGAATTTGGACTAGGACCAGCGGAACTCTATAGGTTTAACCAAATTTCCCACTTCATAAAAGTCAATCCAGAAACCACAATAACCTTGCCATGGAGAATAGCTCTTTACCTTAATAACCCGAAATCTAAACTTAAAGGCATTTCCCTCTTTTATAACTATTTAAACCAAAAATCCGTCTTCACCAAATCCCCCTCTATGCTACTATGGGAAAGAGATTTTAACACTCAATATACCCCCGAACAGTGGCAAAGCGCGCTCAAAATCTCTTACACATCCACTAAAAGCGCAGGACTATGGGAACTAACGCAAAAATTGATGCTGCGCTGGTACCTAACTCCCACACGAATACACAAGTACGCTCCTCAATGCTCTCCACTTTGCTGGAGAGGCTGTGGAGCTGGAGGCACCCTGTGGCATGTTCTCTGGTCCTGTCCAAAGATCCAACAGTTCTGGGGGGAGATATTCCAATTGATTAATAAGGTAACAAACCTAAATCTGCCAAGAACACCCGGCCTGGCCTTACTATCCCTTACTCTTGACCATGCCCCGCCAAAATGTAGACCCTTGATATCTCATATCCTATTGGGAGCTAGGTTGGAGCTGGTCAAACACTGGAAAAAAGCTGAGGCTCCATCCATTGGAGAGGTAGTTAGGTCAATAAACCTACACATATCATATGAGCTGATGTTTGCTACCTCAATAGGACAATATCACAATAAACTCCCATTGTGGAAACCTTGGACTGACTGGTACAAACTAAATGTAAATTGACTTGCACACTCTAGTCCTTTCCATTTAGTTACACTCTCATAGTCATCCTTTTCTCTCAAGCCAATACAATTTGCTGGTCTATTGGTATCCTCATCCTCTTTACTATCACTGTGGAAGCAGTTGTTTAAGTGTTTTTGTTTTCGTTCTTTCACTTAATTATGTAAGACCATTGCAATACAACATTGTACTTTATACATAGAAACTATTCACGGATCCTGTTTGCTTATAAGTCAGAATGGGGGCCCTTGGGGGGGAGGACATGTGCGGCCTGGAGGGGCCACTCCGCCTTCCACAGCAAGTTCCCTTGAATGGGGCGGAGGGTGGGGGGGCCAGCTGGGCGACAACCCTCCTGGGGAATAATTAAAGGTTCAATAGTATGATATCTGTTTGCGGTTCCATTTAGAGCTGTACTGTTTTATATAATGTACTGAGGTACGACATCCTATGTAAGTATATACGCTATACTCAATAACTTGTAACATGTAATTGGTCTTTCAATAAAAAACTAATGAAAAAAAAAAAAGGGAAGCAGGTAAAAAAAGTGAAACAGTTTATAGACATATTACCTACACTCAGAGCTGGCAGCAACAACAGTGGATAAATAATGCAGGCAATGAAACGCTAAAACTTAAAAAAAAATGAAACTCCAAAATGGGAGGTGGGGGTTAATAAAAAAAAGCTAGGTATCATACAAACTGAGCTCAGACTAACAGGCAGAGTTACCAAATTCCCAAGAACATCAACTAGAGACCAAACAAGCAAACAGAGACATCAGCTATACAGGAAAACATAGGTGGGAGCAGACAATGCATCTACATCCATTGGTAAAAGAAGCTGGCAGCAGAACCTAAATTGTCAGAGACATAGCTTCCATTGTTGCCAGATTGATAGTCCTGGCATATACCTATCTATACAGGTGTGATCATTAGTGTTTTTTTCCTCCAATCAGGTTACATGCTTACAAAATGCTATACTAATTATTTTCACGTGTGCTATCCCCTATCTACTCAGCTGCTGTATCAGAGCACCCTTAGTGTGATCAGACTATATTCAAATATACTGTATATACATAGCTTCAGCAAAAAATTAATATGTGCTCAATTAAATAATCCAAGTCATGGGTGGTGGGATGATGGGTGGAGCTGGCTGATGGCGGTGATGTGAGACGTACCTCACCTGAGCTCCCTGCCCTGGACATGTAGGACTGGCTGATTGCACCCCACCCAATGCATGCGCTCATGCTGATGCCAGAGCTTGTCTGGGTCTATATCGCTGTTTACCTGCTGCCTTTCTGCTACACCTGACACATCTGAGACATCCGATACACCTGATACCTGTACTGCCGGTACTGCCACCGGTGCTGGTGGGTCAGTCCTTGGAAAGGATCCAGGATCCGGGAACAGACCTCAGTCCCCACGGACCTCACGGACCTTATAGCCGGGCTTGTCAGTAGGATTTTTGTCTCCTGTCTGGATCCCCGTATCCTATCTCTGCCTTTAATTTTTGGTGTCCTGTGGCTGGTACCTCACCCCCCTCCTGGGACCCTCTGTGATGGACTGCTATCACTATGGGAAATAAAAAGCATCAAAAAGACTCAAAGGCGAGAGACCTGAATAAGGATTTAAATAGAGACTTAAATAAAGACTTACTGTGGGATCCTGACAAGGGACTCGAGCCGACAGCTGAGGTTGGTATCACGCCCGACATCGCCAACTGATGCCGCTGCAGCCGCTGCTGGTCGCAATGGGGGAGAGACTTCTGGCCCTCTGCTGTCTGCGGTGTCTGCGGTGCCTGGTGTGCTGTCCAGTGCTCTGCTGGATGCTCCTATGCATGCCCCCCGGCACTCTCTCCAATGCCTCATCCTGTAAGGCGGGAGTAGCGGGGTCAGCGGAGTTGTGCTGGGAGCGGTGAAGGGACCCAGCGAGGAGGTGTCTCCTCAGGACTGGGCATAAATCTTGAGGATTCACCCCCCGGTTCTGTGCAGGACCTAAAGGGTCCACAAGGTGCCAGAGGATTTCATGTCTTCAAGGATTGAAGCAGCAGCAAGACACAGATTGTTCAGGTAATACAGAACAATGTAAATGTTCATTGCAGCCACGCTTGGCTACTTTAATCAGCCATGATAAATTTGATAATCCTGATAAACTGACAAATCTTGATGTATTGAATTGCTCTGTAAATAAATCGGGGAACGAGCAGGGAACTAAACTGACGTCTAACCTCAAACATAAGTGAAAGCATAATTCAAAGCTAAATCAGTCCCCGGGAAATTTATCGGGAAATCTATTGGAAGATGATGACCTACGTCTATATATATAATTTTTTCCAACAAGGTCAGATCTTGAACAATATGTGGTTCGCCTTGAGACTTTGTGTAAATCTGAAATTGCGGCTCTCAAAACGGAAGTCTCAGGTATAGGATCCCGTATTGTTGAAGTGGAAGCTGCGGTCGAATTTACACATGAGCATTTAGACATCCATTATGAAGCTCTGAACGATCATACACATCAGATACAGGAGATCATCTACCAGTTAGATGATCAAGAAAATTGTTCAAGGAGAAATAATATTACGAATTACCAGAGACTGTAGAAAAAAAGGATTTGCATAGATCAATTCAGTCAATCTTTAATACACTTCTCAATAAGGAACCATCATCTGTAATAGAGATCGACAGAGTACACAGGACTCCAGGCATAAGATCTATGAAAGCAGGTAAAACAAGGGACGTTGTCTGTAGGATTCATTTTTTTATGGTTAAAGAGGCCATCATGGCAGTGGCCAAAAGATCGAAAGGTGTACAGTTTGAAGGAGTTCCTATAATACTCTTGTCTGATCTCTCTAAGTGCACACTTCAGTTAAGGAAAGCAATGAAACCCCTGTTGGACATTTTGATCTCTAATGGAATTAGCTTCAAATTGATAGCAACCAAAAATAAGGAATCTGGGATATTTAGACATCTTAGTGACCTACCCAAATTGCTTGAGATCTTTAAACTGCCCCAAGTGGAATTACTGAACTGGACCTTTAAATCTCTCAGCTTAAAACCACCATCAAGAGACAGCTGGCAGAAGGCACATACCAGGCACCATAAATAAAACTTAAACAAAACTTATCGAAATGTTAATTAGAATTTGAGTGGGGGCAGAGTGGGGGAGGGAAATAGGAGGAGGGACGTATGGTTTTGGATATACTTTTAGAATAACAATTTATTAAGGCCTACAAGTATGGTACAAGAGAGGGGGCAGGTTTTTTTTTCTTTTGTCCTCCCCACGCCGATACCTGGAAGGTTGGAATGCCTCTCTTCAGACTTGTCCCTACCCGCCTCTACGATGCTCCTAAGGATTTTCACTTATTTCGCTCTATCTCAATAAAAATACTTCATAAAATAGTGACCATTTCACAGGCACCTGGCACGGTGTCCCCCCTCCCCCTTTTTTTTTTTTGATACCGGTCCTACCGATCGGCATAGCTCCATTGTCTGAGCATTTCCTCTCCCCAGGATAGGTTTCTCTAAATGTTTCCTTTTTTTTAGGGAACTGGCAGTATTTCCCTATTAGTTTTTTTGGTCCTGTAGAGTCCAGGGTCAATCAAATTACAGGTCAGGTTGTGGGACTGTCTTGTATGATTTTTATGATGTGGGTTTTTTTGTTTCGTTTGTGGGGGTTTGTTTGGGTTGGGGGTGGAAGGTTTTGGTTTTCCTTTTCTTTTTTTCTTCTTCCCTTCCTCCCCTTCCTCTCCCTGCTCCTCTCTCTGTCCCTCGTGCCCTCGCCATCCCCCGGTCTCCCGCCGGATGGGAATGAACATATTGTGGTGATCTGACCCCATGTCGGTATAAATTTGTTCTTTTAATGTGAAAGGTCTGAATCACCCCAATAAATGCACCCAGATCCTACACTACCTTCATAAAGAGAGGGTGGATATAGTGCTCTTTCAAGAAAAACTCTTTCGTTCTGACGCTTTTCCCACTTGTAAAAACAAATACTTTACCACCTGGTTTCACAGTACAAACCCATGCGCAAAATCCAAAGGAGTCTCAATTGCTATTCATAAAAATGCAAAGTGTCAAGTTCTGGACTCTAAAATTGACTCTCAGGGAAGATACATATTCCTCAAGGTTAAACTGGGATTAACCATGTGTACTTTGGCCAATCTGTATCTTCCCAATTCCTCCCAGGTCCCACAAGGGCTTAAATATTTACGGTTGCTTGAATCTTTTGCAGCGGGAGCGCTAATTATAGGGGGAGATTTTAATCTAGTCCATGATCCATGGATGGATTCCACATCCGGAAACACTGGTATTCCTTTCTTCACACCTCGGAAATTGAAACAGAAATTGTTTTCAATGAAGCTGTTCGATCTCTGGCGAATTTTACATCCTCGTGAGAAAGATTATACTTTTTTCTCATCAGTACATAAAACTCATAGCAGAATTGATTATATTTTTGTGACACAATTTCTGTTGGATGCAGATCCCACAATAAGTATCAAACCCAAAATTTAGTCAGATCATTCCCCAGTTTTCTGTCGTGTAAATCTTTCAGAAATGTTTTGTATGTAGGAACAGATATTGGAGACTTAATGATAACTTATTAACTGACCCAGTCTGTGTAGCAGACATTAAAAAGACAATTTCTAATTTCATGGTAGACCATAAAACATATAACTCACCCCCATCTATAAAATGGGAAGCACTAAAATGTGTTCTGAGGGGTAGTCCCATGGGACCAGGCTTAAAAAAGCAAGAACAGCAGAACTTACCACCTTACTTTAAAATCTTTCTGATTTAGAAATAAAACATAAAAATACTAATAGAGATGAAGATATAATTAAGCTTTCGGATATACGGAATCAGATAAGGGGTCTTTTGGATCAATACTCCTTGTGGGACAGAGACAAAAACCTCATATGAATATAGTAACAAAAGCAGGTCGCACCTGGCAAGGAGTCTGCATCTAAAAACATCCTTAGCATCGATAATGAAATTGTCCCCTCCGGGCAAAGACGCAGTGTATACAAACTCAGTGATCTAGGAAACTTTCCGCAATTATTATTCTGCGTTATATAATATATTGGGGTCTACGTCTAGTCATGCGTGTCCCTCTATGGAGAAGGAGAAGGAAATACTAGCATATATAAAAGACACATATTTACCCAGTCTAGACCCAACAACAAAATCCGCGTTGGATAGTGAGTTTACTGAGGAAGAATTAAAATCGGTTATCCAATCTGCAAAACATGGCAAAGCCCCAGGTCCAGATGGTTACTCCAACCAATTTTAGAAAACATTTGCCTTAGATTTGGCCCCACTTCTTCTGGAGTCGTTCAACTCAATCTCGGAGTCCCAACCCTTTCCACAAGAAGCCCTAAAAGCTCATATTTCCGTAATATTGAAAGCGGGTAAGGATGAAACCAATCCAAATAGCTATCGGCCAATCTCATTACTAAACTGTGATATAAAATTTTATTCAAAAATGATAGCTAATAAGCTCTGTCTGATACTTCCACAAATAATTCATTCAGATCAGACAGGGTTTGTAAAATCTAGAGAAGCATGCGATAATACTATTAAAACACTCTCTTTAATGTCTATAGCACAGAAGCGTCAGATCCCTGTTTGTTTATTATCGATCGATGCTGAAAAAGCTTTCAATCGTCTAAATTGGAGATTTTTACTTCATTCACTTCATCAAATTAATTTGGGTAGAAACATGATTAGTAAAATAATGGCATTATATACCAATCCACACACACAAGTAAAAACTAACGGCACTCTATCACCTCCTTTCAGGATTTATAATGGAACCCGTTAAGGTTGCCCATTATCCCCGATGTTGTATGTGATAACCATGGAGCACTTGGCAATGGCCATATGTAACAACCCCTCTATTCATGGTATTACCGTTAATAAAATAGAATATAAAATGTCTCTTTATGCAGACAATGTCTTACTTTACATTTCCCCTCCTAGAATAAGCATACATTCTATCCTAAAGGAATTAAACTCTTTCGGACGCTTGAGCAATTTTAAGGTTAATATAACCAAATCAGAATTACTGAATATTTCATTATCCACCAATGAAGCTAATTCTATGGCCACGTTATTCCCCTTTCACAGACAGGAGGTAGCAGTAAAGTATTTGGGTGTGATGATCCCTACTGATTTATCACTCATTCTTGATTTAAATTTATTCTTTCACATACTCAACTTGAGCTACAATCCCAGTCTAAACTTTCTTTATCTTGGTTTGGCAGAATTAATGCCATCAAAATGGATATGTTACCCAAATACTTTTATTTGTTGTTGTTGACTTTACCCATAAAAATTCCAAGATCTTATTTTTAAAAAATTAAATAAATGTCTTCTAAAATTTATCTGGAAGTCAATTAAACCCAGGGTAAATTGGAAAACTCTTTGCTGATCGAAGGCGCGCAACTCTACCAGACATCGAAGGTTATTATAGGGCCGCTATACTTTCAAACACCGTGGATTGGTTTCACCATTCATCCAATAAACAGTGGATTCAGATTGAAACAGATACATTTCCAATACATCTGAAGGCTGCGTTGTGGGTCTCTTTGAAGGCCATAGGACAACGAGTCCTGTGGCCTCGGATTACCTGCATGTTACTGGATTATTGGCATCATTTTCTAAAGCTCTTCCCTATAACTACCATCAGTAGTCCTCTTACACCATTGCTAGACAACTCTTCCTTTTCTATCGGACTCCATTCACCAGCTTTATTATGTTGGGATAGAACTTTTTGGCCACAAATTAGACATTTGACTTTGGAAAAGAAAATTATTGCATTTACAAATTTTCAAAACATACATAACCAGAAAAGGGGTCTCTGGTTTATTTATCTACAGCTACAAAGTTTTTTATGGATCTCTACAACCTAAAACGGATATTCACAGGCCACTTACAGAGTTTGAGGAATTGTGTATTTCTTCTGAACCTCCATCACATATTATATCCAAGATTTATAAAATATTACTACATCTCTCACCAGGTTTACCATCATATACGGTAAAATGGGGCACTGAGTTGAGCTGTCTGATAAAGGAACAGGACTGGGGTCAGGTTTTTAATAACACGCACAGATTTTCAAAGGCATGTGCTGCTCAGGAGTGCAACTATAAACTACTTGTGAGATGGCATCGAATGCCTGCTGATTTACACAGCATTTTCCCTTCTCAGTCAGACATATGCTGGCGATGCCACATATCCAGAAGAGATTTCATTCATGTATGGTATCCTGCCCTCCTATACATAATCTATGGGAACGAGTAAACCAGTTTTTTAACTTAGTAACAGGGGAAGGGGTACTTAACTCTGTAGAAGTGACTTTATTATCCTTTTACCCAATTACAATGATGAAAGCAAGGAAAACGATTCTAGGATTTTTTATATCAGTGGTCAGACAGCTAATACCTAAGTATTGGAAGACATTCAGCACCCCCTCTTTTTCTGAGTGGATTGAGAGTCTAAATGGGATCATGAGCATGGAAAAATTAGTAACAAAAAGTAATGATGCTAGGTCAAAGTTTGACGAGGTTTCGGAGACCTGATTAGCATATATCCACAGCTAACTCTGACCTTTAGTCAGACCAAACCATGAGGTAAGGACGTGTGCAAAATTATAGAATCGGTGGGAGGCGGGATGGAGAGGTGGGAGGCGGATCCCGGGAGGTTGGGTATAGGAGGGAGAGGAGAGAATCTGTTTTGCCTTTTTTTTCCTTTTGGGGTCTTACGTTTTGTTTGATAATTGATGTTATGTGTGTAATGTATTATGTACCTGGTTAAATTTAAAATTAATAAAAAGATATATTGCAAAAATAATCCAATTCATGTAATCATATACATACATTTGGTAAAAAAAGTCAGCGAAAAAGGGCCCTTAGGTAGTTTGAGGTGCCCAATATGGTTATTCAAAGGATAGGCATTAGTGATCTGCTTTAGTAAAACATAAAATTACTTTATTTTACTGAAAAAATGATTTTGTGGCCTTAAATTGCCACTTCCTTAGTCCAATGTGATACAATTTGTGTCAAGTATAGCTGATAATGAGCTGCACTACATGTGATCCATCTAGTTGACATCACTGCTACAAACTCTACAGTCTACCTAGTGGCCAATTTATAACACAGTATTTCACAGGTGGAGCTCACTATCAGCTGATACTAGACACCAATTGTATAACCTTGAACTGAAGAAATGACAATTTAAAGCCACAAAATGCATTTAACTGGTGAAATAAAGTAATTGGATATTTTACTAAAGCAGACGACTTTTGCCCATCCTTTGAATAACCACATCAGGCGCCACTGTCAAAGGAACTACCTAAAGGTCCTTTTAGATTGTAAGCTCTAATGAGTAGAGATGGGTGAACAGTTTGGGCCAAGCATCAGTTTGGCCTCAAACAGCACCCGCTCGGGTGTTTGCAGAAAGCCCAAATTTTCAGGGCCCCACAATGCTCTGACCACTAGTTATTTACTAGCACAGTGAATAGTTGGTTGTTAACCACTTCAATACTGGGCAATTTCATCCCCTTCCCTCCCAGAGCAATTTTCAGCTTTCAGTGCTGTCACACTTTGAATGACAATTGCGTGGTCATGAAACACTGTACCCATATGAAAGCTTTATAATTTTTTTCACACTAATAGAGCCCTCTTTTGGTGGTATTTAATCACCACTGGGATTTTTATTTTTTACGCTACAAATGAAAAAAGACTGAAAATGTTTTAAAAAATGCATTTTCTTAGTTTCTGTTATAAAATTTTGCAAATAATTAATTTCTACTCATAAATTTTGACCAACAATTAGGCTGCTACATTTCTTTAGTAAAAATAACCCAAATCAGTGTCTGGGGGACAGACAGATGTTTTGTGCACTGTGACAGATGTTTTATGGGGACACTGACATGTGTATTGGGACAGGGGTGACAGTGGTTCTTGGTGTAATGTTTATGGGGGAAACTGACAGCTCTCTGAGTAAAATCATCCTTACACAGAGAGCTGTCACAGAGCTGCAGATTCTCCCGCTCCCCCCGCACTAAGCTCTCACTCAGAGACACTCGTCTCTGCTTACATTGTGATGGCTGTGATCGGGAGGAGGACCAATCACAGCACCCATATCCCGATCTCTGTTTGGCTGGATCCTGTGATCACAAAGATCACAGGATTGAGCAGCAACGCAGCCTTGGGGCCACGCTACGAGCACTCATTCTGAGGACATTCCTGAACATCCACTCAGAATGGTGAAAAGCCCACCCGGCCATTTATGTACAGTGGCTGGGTGGGAAGTGTTTAAGGAGGGGATCAGGAAGCTGGCCACCGTATCCTTAATGGATGAGTCATCAGTAGAGTTGAGCGGACAACTGGATGTTCGTGTTCGGCGGGTTCGGCCGTACTTCGGGAAAAAGTCCGGGTTCGGTACCGAACTTAACCCGAACTTTATCCCGGACCCCGAACCCCATTGAAGTCAATGGGGACCCAAATTTTTGGGCACAAAAATGGCTGTAAAAAAGTCCTGGAAAGTGCTAGAGGGCTGCAAAAGGAAGTAAAATGATTTTAGAACAATAATCTGTCCCTTACAGCACCAGCAGGAACCTCTCCCTTTAGAACTAGGAGATGATTATAGAACAATAATCTGTCCCTTACAGCAACAGCAGGAACCTGACCCTATAGGAGTAGGCGATGATTTTAGAACAATAATCTGTACCTTACAGCAACAGCAAGAACCTGACCCTATAGAACTAGGAAATGATTTTAGAACAATAATCTGTCCCTCAAAGAAGTAGACTCTACCTAGTCCAGAATCAGATCATTCTGTAATGCAGGATGAGATTTCATTTATATCTGCAATCTGTCCCTCACAGCGCCAGCAGCATCCTCTCCCTACACTGGCCTGAGAGCATGTGACATGCAGCACTATGTGACTCCAGCTTATATGGAGGCTGGGTCACATGATGCACTGGCCAATCACAGCCATGCCATTAGTAGGCATGGCTGTGATGGCTTCTAAGGGCAAACCAGTGAAACGCTTGTTGATTGGTTGCCCTGCAGCTATTCAACAGGCAGGATTAAATACCCGAACCCAAACTTTTTTTCAAATGTCCGGGTTCGGGTCTGGGTCACGGACACCCCTTTACAGTTTGGGTTCACTCAACTCTAGCCATCAGCTGTCAGCGGGCTTCCCTGCTGAATGAAAAAAAAAACATTGCCGGCAATACAAATATGTGAAAAGAATGGTGTGGGGGTCCCCTCCCAATCCCTACCAGCGCCTTTAAGTCTGGTATAGATTTTGGGGGGAACCTCATGCCAAAATTGAAGTACTCCTACTCATCACTCCAAAAAGTGTCAAAAAGAAATAAAAACACACACACAGTTTTTTGACAATTCCTTTATTAAAAATAAAATAATAATGTCCCCTGATGTATAATAAAAAGCTCCACCTGCAATGAAGGCTGCCTTCTCTGTCAGTTCTTAAATAGGTAAGGGGCGAAGCCACCTGGTGATGTCATCTGTTTGGCACCGCCCCCATGGGACATCATCGACCACTGCATGCTGGGCCAGTTATGTCACAAGGGGGCAGTGCCACCAGGTGACATAAGCTATTTAAGAACTGTCAGACGGCAGAGCAAGCAGATGGTGGAAGCCTTCATCATGGGCAGAGATTTTTTTCTATTTTCAAGCCGGTGGTGTGGCAGGCGTCATGATTGACAATGGATCTGCATCAGGGGACATTGTTTTTTATTTTTAATAAAGGAATTGTCAAAAGCCGTGTGTATGTTTTTTATTTTTAACACTTTATTTGGGTGAATGAATAAGGGTACAATGTACCCCTTTCTCATTCACGTGGGTGCCAGGTTCTGGGGGCCCCTTTGTTAAAGGGGGCTTCTAGATTCTGATAAGCCCCCTGCCCGCAGACCCCCACAACCACTGCCCTGAGTTGAGGGTAAGAGGACCTTGTCCCCTTCAACATGGGGACAAGGTGCTTTGGGGTGAGGGGGCAGAGCCCCCCTCCCTAAAGCACCCTCCACGATGAGGGCATGTGGCCTGGTATAGTTCAGGAGCAGGGGGTACTTGCTTGCCTCTCCCTTTCCTGGCCTGCCAGGCTGCATGCCCAGATAAGGATCCGGTATGGATTTTGAGCGGACCCCATACCATTTTTTTTTACATTTTGGCATAGGGTTCCCCTCAAAATCCATACCAGACCTAAAGGGCCTGATGTGGATTGGGGGCCCATGCTGGGTTTTTTTTTCACATTTATGTAGTGCCAGTTTTTTTTTTTTTTACTTTAAATCATTTTTATTAGTGTTTTCAAACATGTACAGAGATATGTCAGAGTTATAACAACATCAGGGTTATCATAGTACATTAATTAAACTTATACAGGATAAAGTGAGTGGTCATATCATAGTTTTTAGTTTGCCGTGTCTGAAAACAGTCCTTTATCAGGTGGCATTATGTGGTTGAAGGCGATGCCCTTCAATTCAGTGTCTGCTGTGGTAACCTTTGAGATCCCTCCCCGTGGGCACCCCAATGGGAACAAAACTGTGCCCCAGGGGAGGATCCTCAGGCGAAGTGGGCAACACAACAACCCCTTGTATGATTAATGATTGATAACATTTTTTCATATTGATGATGCGTGTGTATTGATGTTACTGTAGTCTTAGATGACGGTGAATCTGGGTTTTTCCAGTTTCTGGTGATATTATGCCATGCTACTAAACGTATGTGGGAGGTGATTAGTCTAAGGTGTGGGGGGATGTCATCTATGTTCAGATTTAGCAGTGCTAGTTCGGGTGAGGGGAGTATGCTCATCCGTGACCTGAGTCAACGGAGAGAAAACCTCTTTCCAGTATTTTGCCAGTTTTGGGCACTCCCATAAGATATGTATAAGGGATCCTAGGCTCCCGCATTGTCTCCTGCATAGTGGAGAGTTTAGTTTATTAAATTTAGCCACCTTACTAGGGGTCATGTATCTCCTTTGGAATATGTTTTGGGCTGTTTCCCACAGTGCTGTGCATCTAGTGGCTGCATATGAGTATTTTATCGCCTTTACCCATTTGTCTGTAGCAATAGGTTTGCCCAGGTCACATCCCCATTGAGTGTAGGGTAGAGATTGGTCGAAGTAAAGTTTTTCCTGAAACGTGTTGTAGAAAAGGGAAATCCATTTTACCTACAGAATCTTGTGTAAGGAAATTGTGTACTTTAATAGGTATTTTGGCTCTAAGTTGGGAATTATTTTTCAAACAGTGTGCTATTTGCAGATAACTAAATTGCGAGTTTTCCTTTAGGTTTAGTTCTGCCTTGAGGGTTAAGAATGGTTTTATCTTCTCATTAGTAAATAGTTTATGTATGTAAATAGGGCTTTGTCCTGACTGGTTTGGGAGAAGCAGGGAGGGAACTAGTTCTTTGAGAGCACCTATTTTGAGATTAAGTTCCGTCATCAGGGTGTCCTTCTACGTAATGTTAATTAATTTGTGCCAGGCTTTGACTGTAGCTATCATTGTTAGTGGGAGAGTCTTATGTAATTTGGTTTTAGAGTGGGTGCTACATAGCCAGTTTTGCAGATTTTGATTTGGAGTATTTTGTACTTCTATGTCCCCCCACCTTGTTTCAGGTTTGTGGAGGAACCACTCTCTTGCTTGGGATAATATGCTGGCCCAGTAGTAGTCGGTTATGTTGACTAGACCAGAACCCCCAGCTGATTTGTGTTTAATTAGCCTGTAGTTGGCAATTCTAGGTTTCTTTCCTGCCCAAATGTATTTATGGAGGGATGCTTGCAGTGATGCCAGGTAGCTTTTGGGAATCGGTATGGGGAGAGCGCAAAATATGTATAGTAGTTGGGGAAGGACGGTCATTTTGAACCCAGCTAGCATGCCTAGCCAGGAGAAGTCATGTTTACTCAAATGACCCAGTGCCTGATTTAATTTTTCTTTATACTTCGCATAGTTTTCCTTGAATAGGGTAGAGGGGTTTTTAGTAAGTGTTATGCCAAGGTATTCCACTCCTTCATCTGCCCATTGAAAGGGAAATTGTAGGCTAATCATGTTTCTAGTTATGGCGTCTAGCCCAAGATCTAGTAGATGAGATTTGGATGCATTAGCATTGTAGTAGGAGATATTTCCATAGTCTTGTAACACTTTATATACCGTGGGTAGGGATGAGAGGAGGTTAGATAGTATCAGGATAATATCGTCCGCGAATAAGCTTATTTTGTGCATGTATTTACCTACCCGTAATCCTGCTATTTGGGTTGTTTTTCTTATAAGCTTGGCTAGGGGTTCTATGGACAGATTAAATATCAGTGGGGAGAGAGGGCACCCCTGGCGAGTACCATTTGGAATTGAAAATGGAAGGGCTAGCATTTCTCCCACGTAAACTTTGGCCGATGGTGTGGAGTATAGTGCCATTATGGCGGATAAAATCGTGCCTTTAAAACCGAATTTCAACAGCACTTCTTTCATATAACCCCAATGCAGCCTATTGAACGCCTTCTCTGCATCCAAAGTTAGAAGCAGACAAGGCGTTCCTCTAGCTCTAGCTTCATGAATCAGATTTAGTAGTCTCCTAGTGGCATCTGATGATTGCCTCCCCTTTACAAATCTGGTTTGATCTTTGTTGATTAGTCCTGGTAGTAGGTTGGCTATTCTTTGGGCGATCATTTTGGCATAGATTTTGAGGTCTGCATTTAACAGAGAGATGGGCCGGAAATTTTGTGGTGTATCGGGGGTTTTACCTGGTTTGGGTAGTGTAATAATCACTGCTGAAAGCATTTCATAGGGAAATGTGGAGGTGGAGGCAGCGTTATTGAAGACATCACAGATATATGGGCTTAGGGCGTGGTTGAACTTTTTATAGTAATCTCCTGATAAACCGTCTGGGCCTGGTGCCTTATTGGAGGTCAGGGTGTGGATCGCTTGTTCTATTTCTTTTATGGAGAAGGGGGAATTTAGGGCTTCCAGTTGATCTGGGATAATTGATGGGAGCTCAATTTTAGATTGGAACTGGGTAATAGCCTCTTGGGTTGGTTGGGGGGTCTCTTTATCATCTTTAATGTTGTATAGGGAGCTGTAGTAAGCACTAAAGGTGTTTGCTATTTCCTGAGGGTTTATTACTTTTTGTTTAGTAGTGGGGTGAATTAGGTACGGGATGTGGCTTTTGATTCTTTGCCCTTTGATTTTATTTGCCATGAGTTTCCCTGCTTTATTAGACGTCTCGTACACAGTAGCTCTCAATTTACGATACAATTTTTCGTGGATTTCTAACAGTATATTTCTCAGTTCCTGTCTTTTAGTCAGGAGCTGAGAATTAATGTCTTGAGATGGGTGAGCTTTGATTTGGGAATCTAGTTGAGAGATTTCCCTCGTGATATCCTCTATGCGCTGCGTCCTCCTCCTATTTGCCCTTGTATTTGGTTGTATCAGTATGCCTCTAACGTGGGCCTTATGTGCATTCCATAATGTGGCCGGAGAGGGAACTGATCCTTCATTTAATCTAAAAAACTCTGTTAACTGATCACGAATATAGTCTGAATATGGGGGGTTTGCATGATGTATGAGTTAGATCTCCACAGCTTGGATGAGACTTGGGGGGCGTTGAGTAAAATTTTTATTCGCACAGGGGCTTGGTCTGACCATGTTATTGGATCTATTTCTGCTGATGGGATTTTCTGCAAGGACCACTTATCCACTAGGAAATAGTCGATCCTTGAGTAGGAATTATGAGGGGGTGAATGGAACTTGTTGTCGCGTTCCGAGGTGTGGAGGCATCTCCACACATCATGCAAATCTTGGTTCTTTATAAAGTTTAACATTGGGGAAAGCATTCTGGAGGTAGTGTTTGTTGTGTCTGCGGCTTGATCGGGTACAATATTGAACTCTCCACAGATGATCAAAGCACCCTTCTTAATCTAGTCACTTTCTTCATCAATCGGTTCAAAAAGCGAATCTGGTGAGTATTAGGTGCATATAAGCACACTATTGTGCAGATAGATGAGTTTACAGTACACCGTAGTATTAAATATCTGCCTTTTGATTCTGTCATTTTGTCCTGCAGACAGAGTGAGATATTTTTATGAAATGCAACCATCACTCCTCTTTTTTTGGAGTCTTGGTTCGATGCCCAGTGGATATGAGGTTAGTTTTTATTGCGGCATAGGTGAGTATCTCTGTCCAAAAGGTGAGTTTCCTGCACGCATACTATATCACTGTGTGTCTGGGTGGCTGTTCTCCAGAGGGGTCTCCTCTTAGTGGGATGATTAAGCCCTTTCACATTTATGGAGAGAACATTAAGAGCCATGTTGGTTGGTGTAGGATAGTGCGAGTAGGACTTACATATCCGTGAAGGAGAAGCTCCAACGTGTCTAAGGGTGTTGTTGCATCCTGGTTCAGGTTGTTTGTAGGTGTCGGCGCTTTGTGGTGATTTTGCGTTGCTTGATCAGTCTTGATTGAATTCCCATTGATCCCATGCATAAGAGGTAACATATCGAAAAAAAAAGAAGGTTAACGTAACAGCAGTCAACAGAAACAAAACTCTGCAGCTTGTAGGGTGCAACCTAGCTGTAGCCTAGTGTAGGAGGGGGAAACAGTTCACTTACTGAAGGAACACGGTGTGAATGGTGCCTTAAGTCTCACAGTAGTGTTATATATTAGGGTTTCATCTGTTTCTATTTCTGGCTCTGTTCCCGGGACTTGAAGAGCTCCACTGCGGTGGCAAACATTTGGGTTTGGCCCCAGATTCTGGTTGGGATAATGTTTCCGGGATTATACCCCAGGTTTTCAGGAGAGAAAGGCCTTTCTCTAGTGACGAGATTAGATGAGATTCTCTGTTGTGTTCAATGCTCAACTTTGACGGGTGCTTCCACTTGTAGTGTATATTATTGTTCCGGAGTGATTTAGTAATAGTGTTGAGCTGCCTGCGTTGATCTAATGTAAATTTAGACAGATCCACAAATATTTGAAAGTTCCCATATGGATCAGGGAGTCTCCCAAGTGTGCGGGCTTTTTGTAATACCTACTCTTTCGTGGGGTAGAAATGGACCCGCATGAGGACATACCTCGGGGTGTCAGTGGGTAGGAAGGAGGGCTTCAGTAGTCTGTGGATACGGTCTATGATTAGTTGAATTGGGGTAAATTCTGGTATCAGAGTTGCAAATAGGTCCTCTGTGAATTTGGATAGGTCATGTTGGGCGACAGTTTCGGGGACCCCCCTTAACTTGACATTGTTTCTTCTCGAGCAGTCCTCAAGATCAGCTAATTTGGCCCTTATCCATTGCCTGTCTTCCTCCGCTTCATCTTGTTGATCAACTATGTCATTTACTGTAGTCGCTATATCAGTAATAGCTTGCTCTACTTGATTGACCCTTTCCCCCAGTGAGGATATTTCTTTAGTGAATTTGTGAGCTATGGCATTAAACTCCTCATGGAGGGAGCGGTGCAGTGTTAGTAGCATCTCCTTCATTTGTGTACCCAGTACAGGTTGATTTGTGGTAGGAAAGTTCGCTATAGGGGATGTGTGTGTCCTGTGTTGCTGGGACAGTGATGTGGATGCACTCACCCCTTGTGTCGGATCTTCTGTGTCCAGTCGCATCCTTGCCTTTGCATGGCTGGAGCATGGAGGGTTGGAAGGGAGAGGAGTGAGCTCCAAAGAGATTTCCTCTGTGCCCTCCTCCTCGTCCGGCAGCTCCAAGTAGTAGTTGGAATGTGTGGAGCATCTCGACCTGCCGGCGCCATCTTGGCGGCCCTCAGACCAATGGAAGTACGCCGTCAATTTTTTAGGCTTACTGTCCCCCTGTCTCTTTCTGGACATGGCGTTACGCTCGCTTCCCGGTGACAAGGTGAATCGGAATGATGATTATCCATGCAGCCGTGGCGCTGGGAATCGTCGATTTCCACTCTCTGGGCCTCGGAGCGCCCAACTCACGCTGCCATCAGCCACGCGCGCCAGCCACACCCCTAATGTTTTTTTTTTATTCAGCTGTCAGCGGGGATGCACCACAAGCCGTTGTTTACAAAATAAAGAAAGCTTGTAGGGAAAATTAATTTAAATGCCATTTGTTTTGTTTATAAATGTCAGTTTTGCTGCAGCAGGTTCTATACATGGTACAGGTGCGCCACTTTACAGGCAGACAAAGGGAACCCCCAGTCACTATATTTAAAGGAATTTTTCATTTTTATTGTTTCACTTTAAGTATCATTAAAATCTTACACCAATATTTTTTAAAAATGTTTTTGCATTGATACATGTCCCCCAGGGCAGTACTGTCAGGATTCAGCAGCTTGGCAGACCAGACATGTAGCTACACCAGGAAACCGAGACCAAACAAGTATATAACTTAAAAAAGGTGAGATTTATTTACAGTGCACAGTAATGAACAAACACAGCAAACATTGAACATAAACAACCCCAGCAAACAAAACCCAAAACCTAACAAAAACACTAACACCTACACTGCAGACTACAGCTAGCTCTGGACAAGGGTACAGGGTATACTGGGAATCAAGGAGGATACAAGGCAAGGGACAAGAAGCAAGGTGGAGAGAAACAGGCAAAGCAGGATCTCTAGCAGCAGGAAGGTGAACTGAATCGTGACGTACTGGGGAAAGGGAGGAACAGTCTTAAATAGCCATTAATGGCTGAACCCAGGTGTGGCTGATTGTTAGAGCTTGCTGGCTCTGGGGAGACACCTGCTGGTGGCCACTGGAGCTGCAGCAACCAGCCCAGAGCAGCACAGCGCCACCAGTAGGTAAGCTCAATCCTGACAGGCTGATTGTTTCAGCTTGCTGGCTCTGGGGGAGACACCTGCTGGTGGCCACTGGAGCTGCAGCAACCAGCGCAGAGCAGCACAGCGCCACCAGTAGGTGAGCTCAATCCTGACAAGTAGCCTATATCCTTTTTATGACCAATAACTTTCATATAAACCTTAAAAATGTATGGTGACTTTAATAGGGTTCTAAGTTCGGGTCTGAACTTTTTCCATGTTCAGAAGTGGCAAACTGAACTGGGTGGTGTTTGGCCCATCACTTCTAACGAGTAGGACCCTCTGATTACTCCTGTATTTTTTTTTTCAACAATAACGTTTATTATAGTATTGTATTGAGCATACATATGACATAGGATGTTATAATCATGAGAATAGATGTACAAATAAGGCAGTCATACTTTACAGTATAGTGTACATTGCTGATAATCACTGCGTGTTAGAGGGGTAGTACTTGAGTTATCGAATGCCATTCAGTTAATTAACTGTTTTTGTCTTTCATCTCTGTACGTACATACATCTCTGTATGTAGAGCGGAATGTTGTCCTTTTGGGGGTGAAAAGGGTGGGTACCCCCTGGTTCCCAGACACCCCATTACTCCTGTATTTAATTGTATTGTATTCGTACTGTCTGCCCTCACAATGTAAAGCCCTGTTGGCACTATATAAATCCTGTATAATAATAATAATAATAATTTGATTTCATAAAAATAAATATCCTAGAAAATGTCATATGTTTGCATACATTGATAAAACATTCTATGCAGATTCATATGTGTCCAAATACCAATATATAAAGGGCAATTACAAATAAAGTGCAAAATGTTCTCCAAAAAGTACACAGTGCTACTCATAAATCACAAAAGTGCAAATGTTCACTTTCAGTGTTCTGATTCAAAAATAAAGTGCTCATTCAATGTATTCTCTCTTCCATTGTCTGTCACCACATGACTATCCTTCATCTTCACTCCTCACTCACCAGATAGTTTGAACCACTCAACCCTGGGTGAACTTGAACTCATAGAAAACAACAGGGGTTTTCCCTGTTATCCATATCCACCAGAGTCAACCACCACTCCTTCAATGGCTCAGGGCTGGTGCCTCTAATATCTCCTTCCCCTTCCTCTCATACCCTGATGCAGGCCACAGGAAAAGCAAAAGGGAATGCCATAGCATAAAATCTTCTTTTATTTTGAAAACACATTGATTCAGTAACACTTACATTTTCCAGTGCATATAGTAATAAATAACAAGTGTGCCCGTGGCAAGTATATATCACTAAAATCCCATATAAAATAATAAATAGTAAATGTTTTCAAAATTAGTATTTCCAAAATGAATAATTAAAAATAACAGTAAGGTATTGCACTGCTCATTAAATCTCAAAATGTCTTTTGGATATAGCAATCTTCTTAAATCAAGTGCAAAGTGCCTATGTGTAGTCCGTGCTCAAAAGATATATAAAGTGCTTCACTCATGCCAAAGTAAGCCAGTTTGGAGCTGGTCCATGGGTGCACCCCAAAGGGCTACTCAGTGGGTGCTCCCAGAACTCTCACCTCTATATATAAGAAAAAACGCCTGTATCCGTATTTTACTCTCTCCATGGGCAGTTTTCTCTTTGTTCACTTGTCCCCCTCGCTCCTCCTTTCTCCACTCTCTGGTACAACTCAAACTCCACCAATGCTCAGATGCCTTTACATATAACTCAAGGATGGGGATAAAACAAAGGGACTTCCATAGTGTAGTAAGTTAAAACATCCAATTTATTAAACCTACTCAGATATGCTTACATCAAAAAACTGTATAAACGCAGTGAATAAGTAAACAGCGGCGTCAGACGCATCTCACTATGCCTCCAGTATCGTGTCAATCCGGCCACTTCCTCCTACGCGTTACGTGACGTCACGTGACTTCATCGGGTTCATGTATGTGTGTGGCTGCATGTGTGCGTGTGTGTGTACATGTATGTGGGTGGGTGCATGTATATGGGTTCATGTATGTGGGTGTATGTATATGTCTGGGTGCATGTATATAAGTGCATATACATATATATATAT
>BLSH010113226.1:23061-69116 GCA_018402905.1 Glandirana rugosa
GGTACAAAGGGTGTACCCCTAGTCAACTACAAGAGTTAAACTGTAATCACACCCACGTCCACTTACAGGGATTTGAGTCTAAACAGGTGAGCCCCGACACGAGGATGTGGGTGTGCCTATAGTTTAACCCTCGTCGCTGACACAGGTATGTTGGTAACACGGTTTTAAATTTACTTATCCTGATGGACGTATCCCTACGTATCTTGTGGACACGTAACGACACGTGTATTTGTTCCGGGAGTACACCCACTTCATATCATACGGGGTACATTTGTCCTTAACACATTCAATACAAAACAAATACACACGAATATTACTATTCGAATGTAGTTTTTTGACATATTTACGTCACTTCCATAGTGTAGTAAGTTAAAACATCCAATTTATTAAACCTACTCAGATATGCTTACATCAAAAAACTGTATAAACGCAGTGAATAAGTAAACAGCGGCGTCAGACGCCTCTCACTTCATCAGACTCTGATGAAGTCACGTGATGTGATGTAACGCGTAGGAGGAAGTGGCCGGATTGACACGATACTGGAGGCATAGTGAGAGGCGTCTGACGCTGCTGTTTACTTATTCACTGCATTTATACAGTTTTTTGATGTAAGCTTATCATTATAAGCACACATAAACAAAACATAACTTACACAATTCCTGTTTACATGGGGCATACTATACTTCACCCACATGAGGGCCTTGTTTATGTGCACAGCAATGCACAGGTGTTCTATGCATCCCTATGCAGGTAGTCCTATTCATTTAAATTTTGGCACAATGGTTGTATGGACACAGTCGCTGCTCCCAATTTGATATCCGTGTGGGTGTAGGAGCACAGCCCCGAGTGGACAAATCTGAGTTTAGGGACATTCACCTGCACCCACACTAATGTCAAATTGAGAACATCAACTGATCCCCATGTGGGAAACATGGCCTCCCACGAGTTTACACCATAGTATGCCCCATGTAAACAAGGCCTTACTATTTTTTTTTTTTACTTTTTTTGAGAAAGAGAAAAGGGCTGAGGACATAGAGTTCTCAGTCTCTTTCTCTCCAGCTTCAGCTGTACTGCAGCTGGTTGAATAGAGGTGTAGCACTCTCTAGCGTACAAAGCTTGTTAGGAAAATTTAGCTGGCCCACAGTAGCTTAAAGTGATTGCTTTTATTTGTACAGTGTCACAGCTAACCTAAATCCCTTGCTCTGGGACACTTTTCAAGGCAACCAGGTGGGTTGGTATTTTCTGCAGATGGGGCATAGAGCTCTGGCAAGCAATTGGGACTTTGTGAGTTTAACCAAGGGGACATAGTGCTCGGGAAATTTGCTGCTGATCCATTATGCTGAAGACATTATTCCAGAGGGAGTACAGCCCAGGATCCATCTTCTTTTGTACATAGAGAAGAAGTTTGTCCTCAGGTTGTTCTACCAAGTTCAAATTGGGCATCCCATAATCCCAAATCCCTATACAAGTTCATTTCCCTCAATAAAACAACAAAAACAAGCCCATGGACTAGTGACTGACTCTGTATGGAAGTTGGAAAATGTGTGTTGCCTGGCTGTGCAGAAATAGGGGGACCCCAAAATCCAGCGACCCTCTAGAGGGTAACACTAGAGAAGTTTCTATACAGAGGCTCATATTTAATGTCAAACTGAAACATAGTAAACATAGTTTATTATGCTTCAGTGATGCATAAACTGATCACCCACTATTCTTTCAGGAAGGGGTTGGTAAGCATGACATGTCCCACACACTTGCAAGAGGCAAAAGCAGAGTGTCATGGACCAGCCACCCAGCAAGGGGGTACCTAAGGGTTAACATTGTGCAGAGTAATTTCAGTAATTGGCACCAGACTGACCTATTTAAACATCTCAGCAGCACACAGACCTTGTTGTTTGATCTGCAGCTTTGGTGTGTGTTTTCTCTGTATCCCGCTTGTACCTGAATATTACCCGGTTCCATCTGACTATCTGCCCCTCTCCGACCCTGACCTTGGCCTGCCTTGACTCTGTTTTTGGACCCCCTAACTTGCTACCTGTTGCCGACCTCAGCCTGTCCACTGACCATCCTCTTTGCCTGTCCTCTGATATACCTGTCTGCCTGCAACTGACCCGACCTGTTCACCCTGTCTCAGCCTGCCTCTTATCCACCCATTCAGTGCCTGGACTAACCAGCCTCAGCAGCCAGTACCTATTCTACATCACGCACTCGGAGGGTATCATCACTCCTCTACTGCTGCAACAACCACAAAGGCACTTCTACTCTACTGCGTTCTTGGGGCTACTGTCTCCACTTCAGGGGCCCCAGAACCAGAGTTGTATGAATGGTCTCCTCCTACCTAAGTCAGGCTCGTGCCACAGAGAAGGTGCGTGTCACAGAGAAAGGACTATTTTTTCATTTTTGGCACCTGGGTGGATTAAGCAGATGCCGCTGTCCAGATTCTGCAATTAAAGCCTGGCTGGCTGCTCACTGCCTTTCCTTGGTGGAGTGATCATACATGCCATGCTGTGGAAGCATGAGGGCGAGGATGTAGCCAGGCAGCATGAGGTGGCAGAGCAGAGGACTTGCTGAGGGAGCAGCACAGACAGGTGGCTCAACTAAACAGCACAGCACTTTATTGAAGGCACAAACCGGCACAGATGCAGCCATACATAGCACCTGTAGACTACAACTCCAACTACAACTCCTGCTGTACTGTGATCACCATCATGATAATGATGATCAAAAGCACAGTGAGATGATCCCTTTTGGGTCTAGTTTACTCTTGTGTTTGGGAGATAACACATATATTAACCACATGTAAACTGTCCTCAGCCACTCCCCCTTATGCTGCAAAAAGTCACTGCCACTATCAAGCATAGTACAGCAGTGAAGGTGGGAGTTTTAAAAGCACTCTTAGCAGATGCAGTCACAGGGAGTGTGTGTAAAACCCCCCACCGCCACAGCTGTTTTACATATGATAGTGTAAGTACATTTGCAGAATAATAGGGAGTAGCTGAGGGCAATAAAAATGTGGCTTAGCTGTGTATTTTTATTTTACTTTTAACTTGTGTTTGAGGGGTAGTAAAATAAAAGGGACCTAAGTTTATTTTAAGGAAAGTAAGAATGTATACAATTTAAGTTACACACAAGCACTTAACCCCCCCCCCCCCAGAGAAAAAAAATTCAGCCCCCTTACTCCCACATACACACCTGTACAATGTACAAATGTGAATGCATGCATCGGAGCAAAGGTTGCTTGCGCTACACGTTATATAATCACCACACAATCCAAAATGAAATCAATAATACTACCTCATGGCTCATGGAATATTTGTTAGCCCCTGCTCACATCGGGCTGTTTAACATTCAATTTGACATGTCAAATGCATGTCAAATCGTTGCCTATTGCCGGCAACGGCACCGTCCGAATCGGTGCACCGCTGACTTTGCAGTGCCTCACCGACTCCCAAAAGCAGTTCCTGCAGTACTTTTGGAAACTTCAGGGGCAATTTCAATAGACATCTGTGCATGAACCTGCACAGATGTCTCTGAAATCGCTCCCGAAGTCGGACTTAAATGTTGATTTGAAATCGTGTGAGTTCAGCTGAACTTGCACAATTTCAAACCCGTCTTCAGTGTGAACCTGGGCTTAGTCCGCTTCTGCCTGGAAGCAGTCTTTGCACACTATTAATCATAAGCAGCTGAGGCATTATTTGCCCCACAGCCACAGGTATGCACACCTCTTGTATATGTGTGGCTGCAGAGCTAGGTAATGGGACTCTTATGATTGATGGGGCACTGAAAGGGGATAAGGGGGGGCCCTATCAGGTAGGCTGTACAGAGCCCCATGATTTCTATCAGCAGCCTTGTCCATGTGCACTGCAAACAAATCACGCATGGATGATACACCACTGGCATCTATGTAGAAAAAAATAGCTTTGCAAATGTTTCAGCATCTATGCAAAATACACCATTTTTAACCATAATGATTGTAATATGTGTGAAATGTCAGTTTCTATTGCCTTTTGCAGGGCAATTGTAACATTTCCTTTGATTAAAAAAAAAGACCTAAGAGCATTCAACTAGAAGAGCATTCAACCAGAATATTCAGCCAATAAAGAAAATAACCTCAACACTATGGGATAATAACATTTGACTAAAAGGGGAAATTAGGTCTCTGCTATTTGTACAATGAATATAAGCTGCAGGCTCCCCCATATCCAAGCTGAACCTTCAGTTGAGGCAGGAACAGAAATATTTAGCAGTGGTATTACTACTGGTGCTAAATGTGAAAACTTCCAGCTCAGAGCTCCTGGCTGCTTGGGAGTGGGCAACCACGAGCATCCTAACAACTAATGGGTCATTAATGTCCAGCACATTTGGCTGTCAGACAGGGATTCCTGGCTGACAGGTGAATATAAACAAAAGGGTAGGGGAGATGTAAAAACAATGGCTTGGGGTACACCCCAAAAATCATGCCAGGCCATTCAGGTCTGGTATTGATTTTAAGGGAAATCCCATGAAGCAAAACAAAAAAGACAGTGGGATCTCCCCAAATGTCATACCTGAACCTTCAGGTCTGGTATGAATTTTATGGGGACCTATGAAAATAAAACAAGAAAAAAGAAGTGTCTGGTTAACCTAAAATTCATACTAGACCCTTATCAGAGTATGCATTCTCACAGGCCAAGAAAGGTGTAGGTGTGTGTGTGTGTGGGGGGGGGGGGTGCATGGACATTTCCATATTTGGCTTGGATACAAGGTGATTTTCCAAGGGGTCATCTCTGGCAAGGTACACACTTATCCATGTTCAGGGCATGTGGTCTGGTATTGTTCAGGAGGGGTGCAGCATGCTTACCCCTCCCTTTCCTGGCCTCCCAGGCTGCATGCTTAGATAAGAGGACAGTGTGAATTTTGGGGAGATGCGTTTTCCTTGTTTATTTGAATGGGGTTCCCCCTCTATCTTACCCTAAAATCCTTATTAGACTTATAGGGCCTGGTATACATTTTTGGGAAGACAGTAAGGATTTTAGAAGGTTTCCATGAAAAAATACGAACAATTAATTTTTTCAGGAAACCCACTAAAATCCTTTTTAGACCAGAAAAGCCTGGTATAAATTTTTAGGGAGATAGCACACCATTTTCCACACTGTCCTTGTCCCTATGTTTACATTCACCTGCCAGCTAGGAATTCCCACTTGACAGCTGAGACTCTTCACTGTTCACTGAACCTTCCAAACAGTGGACGAAACTACAGCACATAAACACTGTACCCAGTGCAGAGATCTTGTTGATTTCCTATTCTGGTTGAATGCCTTTAGCCTACAATAGTGTCATATTTTCTCTTTGGTTGCATATTCTTTAACTTTTCTGGTTGGATGATCTTGATACCGTGTTTCTCTTGGATTGCATGTTAAGGAATGTTACCCTATGAAAGGCAATAGCAACTGAAATTTCACACATATTGCACACATTACGGGTATTATTTGTGTTTTTCACACAAATGTTAAGATATTAGAAAAGTAATATTTTTTGCGCATAGACCCCTTTTAGCAAACTACTAAATTAACATTTTTTTGATAGAATTTCTAAGAGGGATGTTGATTATTATATACAGTATCTATTCAAACCAAAGCATACAAGGTCAGCAAAAAAAGAATCAAGTAAAACGTCATTCTAATCCCAGTGCAGGTGAAACAAGATAAACCCTTGAGATTAGAGGATGAAACATTTCAAGGTTATTTTACCGATGTAAAAGTCATTATGGAGCCTGTAATTTCTCAAGGTGTTCAAATGTTTGTAGATATCTAGTAATGCGCTTTTATATAACAAGATTATATTCAAAAATGAATAAGGTACACTAGTCATTTTTCTTAAAAAAGCTCTACAAAGCATTAGTAGTTATTTTTCACATTAATTAATATATAAACACATAATAATAATGCGATTTGAATTTTGTCAATTCTTATTGAAATGTGTCCTCTAAAACCAGAAATGCTCAGCACAACTTTTGCTTGTGATTTATTTACAGATTACTTGTGCATATTGTGCAAGGTCAAAATGAGAATACTTTTTTAACTGCTGTCATGGCCCATTCTATCACAAGGAATGTTGTTTATCCCTTCTAATAGAAATGAAGTTCAATAAAAAAAAAAAAAAAAAAAACATTAAAGGCACCGTGTCGAAAATATTTAAATAAAATAAATAATAAACTAAAAATAAAATACGTAGTACTGGTAATCAAAAGCAAATAAACTCCATTAAATAAAAAAAAATTACCCAACTGTAATGATAAACGGAGATAGGGGAATTTTAAAGAAGACTCTTAAAGGGGATTTATATGTGGCCTTAGTGACCTAAGAAGTTGACAGCATAATGAAAAAAAATGTTTTCCTTGCTGTTTGACTTCAGGTGTCCCCTGTGCCTGCCAGGACCTATGGAGTCCCACCAGAGTCTCTGCTATGTACCCTCTATCGTTAAGAACTGTAATCTTAACTGCAGTCATTCTCGGGAAATACACAAAGCCAACACCAGGTTTAATCACCACCTTGGAGGAGAAACATGGCTTTGACTTTGTGTCCCTCCTGCTCTGCCATGTGTGCACACAGATGTAGTTATAAATGGGAGCACACACATAGTGGAGACTCTAGCGGGACTCCATAAGTCCAGACAGGCACAACCCTCACATACCTGACATCAGGCAGATCAGCCAGGGGACAGTGTGAGGAGAAAGCTCAGAAAAGAAAAATGTAAAAAAAAATGAGAAAAACAGCAAGAGCATATAAACAAATGCCAAATCACAGCAGAGCAATCAAAATTGCAATCCTAAACACTAACACTACGAAGTAACTGCTGGGATGCTCCTTTAACCTATAACAACAGTCCTGACTATTAACTTATTATTTATTATTATATTACCTGATTGCTGGCATTATTCCGTTAGCCACACCTGGATCTACATGGGGAACAGTGTATACAAAAGTGATACCACACAGATGGATTTTAGACACTATCCATTTATTTTTGGCTTGTACAGGTTTTTACATACACAGGATAAGATGAGTGTTATGAATTATTTCCCATCAATAAGGGGTACATGTTCAAATTACATGCTTCCTTTACTTATTCAATTAACCAATTATGATGGTACATATTTTTAGGCTCTGTATCTGGGCAGAACTATTATGTCACTTTGAATATATAAAAAACCCTTATCGACCCAGACAGCCAATGTCTGGAACATATGCAAGTTCCTCATATTGAGTTTATATTTCAGCACAAGCTTACTTGTTAAGCAATACTATATTTAAAACGAAATGCTATGCAAAATAATACATTTAAAGGAGCAGTTCAGCCTTAGGTTCCAATAGCATCACCCAAACCAGTGTAGATATTAGGGGGGCTTTTTACAAGACCCTTTCATCTGCCTCTTTTGTCACGAAAGTGACAATAACAAACCCTGTTGAACTGAATATGCCCTTAACATTTACCTGGATTAATTTCCCATAAATGTACCATCATCCCAAGCATATAAAATTAGAGAACAATAACACATCAGAATTAGTAGATATCAAAATCTCAGCTTTATAGCAATTGTCCATGAAAAATAAAGGGGAAGGAGCATTACAGTCTATAAAAGCATGGCATGGAAGGGGCATAACAGTCTGTAGGTTAATGAAAAATAGTCCCAAAAAGAACACAAAAAATCTCTCTTGTATGGCTTATGAATGTCAATAAAATGTAAAAAGGTCCACATTGTAGTTTCGAATGGACATAAACACGGTCTATGCAGACAAACACATGGCAGTCAGAACGGTCTCACCCTCGTGTGTATTAGCCTCCATACAACGATTGTGTCATGGAACGTCTCCAGAACTGGCACAAGTCCAAACATTCAGCAGCCGAAACCCAACCGGACGGTGTCACACTGGCTTCATAGGTGGTCCGAACGTTGTCCGAGAAGGAACTCCGCACTGCTGCGGCATGGGCCAAGCATCCCTGCGTAGCCTCAGTGGAACAAAGGTTTAGGTGAAGCGGAGATTGACACCATTTGTATGTTTTTATAATTAATAAATACTTTGATACATTTTGATATATAAAAATTGTCTTGCCTTTGTGTCCTTGTCCATATACCCCTGCAGCTTTATAGTGATACTTTTTTGGACAGCCTCACGTGCTGTGCATTCAGTTTTTGATATGTGACTTTTTATGCCACTTGCCCCAGGTCTATTAATGTTTGTCCTGAGTGGGTTTTATTTATTGGACCTAATCATCTTTATAGGTCCTTGATTCATTACAATTTTGCCTTAGTCTTTAGGGGTACTGGAGACCCTTTCCCTCTAAGGACCTATAACGTGCTTTTTTTTGTTGATATTTGTTTTCCTCCTCCACCACAATATTTTGTTTATATTTATAGGTTGGTGAGTTTGTTTGGTCTTTTTTACTGGGGTTACTGGCAGGATCCTGTTTGTATTTACGTATATTTTTATAGTTTTTGTTCATATTATTCTTATATTGTGGTTATTCTGTTGTCTGATTGAAAATTATGGATATAAGCAAGCCTTTATTGGTTGGTTCATTTGTTGTCCCCCTCTTCCCTTCTCTCCCCTTCTCTCCTCCTTTCCCTTTCTTTTTCCCTTCCCCTCCCCCCTTTGTTTCTGGATTTGGATTATTGGGTTGTCCCACAACACCCTCCCCCCCTTTCTCTTTTCTTTCTCCATCTTTCTTTTCAATTTTTGGTGCCGTCCCCTTCCATGGCGTATGTTTTTTTTTTTTTTTTTTTTCCAATACTCTTTATTAAGTTTTTCAGGTAATACATGGTATAGAAAAACAATTGAGCAGTAATACAATAAAGAAGAAATAAGGCTTAACAAGAGCAAGCTGACCATATAGTCAGCTTAAACTATCTGCGGGCGAGCTCGGCCGGGGCCGAGCCCCTCCACATAACTAAAGTCCTGAGGGCTGGTCCGATGTCGTCCCCAAGGCACCCCTAATGGGGGCATACCTGTGTCCTGGGGGAGTCCATGAGCAAGCCCCACAGTGGCTCAACTTCGTTTACAGGGTGGGGGGAATGGGGGTTGGATGGGGAAAGGGATATGAGGCATAAAGAAAGGGATATAACAGCTTAGTATTGACACAACAAATGATAGTACAGTCAGAACAGTTAGGTATATAATTAAGTAAGTATCCGGGTTAGGGCTATTCTCCAATTAATCTTAATTGGTCGAGTCGCGGCGAGTGGCTGGAATTCAATGGTTTCCCAGATCCCCCTGCTTGATTTTGGTAGTACTAGATTAGCTTTATTTAAGTGAGTTTGTTGGCTCTGGGGTCTGAAAGCCAGGGCTGCCATCGCTCATAGAACTTCTCTAGAGTCATATGTGCTTTAGAGTATAGGAATTCCATGAGCAATTGATCATTTAGTATTACAATAGTTTGTTGTATTGTAGGTGGAGTTGCCTCTTTCCAGGTTCTGGTTATAGAGAGACGTGCAGCAGCCAGGATGTGGGTAATTATGGAGTGCAGTTTTGGGTGCCACTCGCCGAGACCCAGACCAAAAAGAGCTAGTTGTGGGGTCATGTTGGGGGGTTGTCCTGTTATGTCTTTGATTAGCTTGGCTATGTCTTTCCAGAAGTGAGTGATGTGTGGGCATTCCCATAGGATATGTTGGGTGTGTCCTTCTTGTTACAGTTCCTCCAGAAGTCTCTGGTGTGAGAGGGATACATATGGGCTAGTCTCACAGGGGTGTAATGCCAGTAGTGTAAGATTTTCAAAAGTGTTTCCCAATGGGAGGTGTTCCTTGAGAATTTTGAAGGGGCTAGTATAGCTTTCTGCCAGTCAGAGATGGGGAATGACTGTTTCAGAATGTTCTCCCAGTGCAGTATGGGCGCTGGTTTATCTCTGTTTTTTTGGTGCATCAGAGTGTTATATATAGCTGATATGCTCTGTTTTTTTGTTGCTGGTGGAGTTGAGGAGGGAGATAATTTCTGATGTGGTGGTGTCCTCTGAGAAGTTGATGAGTGAGAGGGAGTGTCTGATTCTGAGGTATGCGTAGAAATCTTTGTTCGGGATGTTATAGGTTTCCTTCAGTCGAGGAAAGGGTATAAGTTTGTGTTGCTGGAATAGGTGACCTACTGATTTGATACCCAGCGTGGTCCATTTCTGTATTGGTAAATCCGGCGTGATTAGAGAAAGAGCAGAGAATGGAAGGTGCTGCAGGGCTTGTGCATGTAGGCTTGAGGTTATCTGTCTCACAGATTTCCATACTGTAATTGTTGCATTCACCATAGGTAAGAATGATCGGGGGGGATGGTATCCCAACCAAACTGCTGATAGAAATTGTTGAGGGTTGTCCGTGAGAGCTACCTTTTCGATTTCCATCCATCTCTGTGGCTCTAGTGTCCCCCATAAAGCTTTGGTTTGAGCTAGAATGGTTGCTCTGTAGTAAGATTTCAGGTCTGGAACACCTGGGCCGAAGTGGGATCTCGGTGCTCTGAGAAGGGTTGCTCTGATCCGGGGTTTGCGAGATGCCCAAATACATCTGTTGACTGTGGCTTGAAGTTTTGATAAATCCTTCTGTAAGATTGTGATAGGCAAAGTTCTGAAAAAATATAGTATATGGGGTATCAAGAACATTTTGGCAAGGGCTATGGAGGCTGGTGTGTTTAGAAGAGTCTTTGATATATCTTGTAATGTCTGCTGCAGAGATGACATATTAATACGCAGGATCATGTCAATAGGGGCTGTCAATTTGATACCTAGATATGGCAATGAGGATTCTGGAGCCCAGGAGAACGGGGAGGAATTTGAAATGGAAGCTCTGAGTTGGGGTGAGAGGGCCACTCCTAGCATGGAGGATTTAGAGTGGTTTACCTTGTACATAGATATCTGTCCGAATGTATTGAGTAGTTCACATAGTGCAGGTAAAGATGTGAGGGGTTCAGTGATACAGACAATTATGTCGTCTGCGTATAGACCTATTTTTTGTTGGTTCCCTCTGACCTCTAGACCTTGTATGGAAGTATGTTCCCTGACTGCTTGTGCGAGCGGTTCAATGGATAGGGCAAAAATCAGGGGGGATAGAGGGCAGCCCTGTCTTGTCCCATTGGTGATGGGGAAAGGCGATGACAGGAGCCCTGATGTCAAGACTCTGGCTTTGGGGGTGGAGTATAGGCTTAATATAGCTTTCAGGAAGGGACCCTGAATCCCAAATTTTTGTAGAGCCAGGGACAAATATAGCCAATCGACCCTGTCGAACACCTTCTCTGCGTTCAAAGAAATCAGCAGAGAAGGCGCTCGACAGTGCTCGGCCCAGGCAATGATGTCTATGAATCTTCGAGTGGTGTCAGATGTTTGCCTACGTGGTATAAAACCTACCTGGTCTGGGTGGACCAGGTTGGGAATATATTTGGCCAATCGGGTAGCTAATAATTTAGTATATATCTTGAGATCAATATTTAGTAGAGATATGGGTCTATAGTTTGCTGGGTTTTGAGGATCTTTGCCCGTTTTATGTATAGTGGTGATGGTTGCTATTAATGATTCCGAAGGGATCTTCCCTGTTTCTAAGAAGTTGTTAAGGGTATCACAAAGGTGAGGGGTTAACTGGTCGGAGAAGGTTCTGTAATATTCATTACTGAAACCGTCAGGGCCCGGTGCTTTGTGTATGGGTAGTTTTTTTATTATTTGTTTGATCTCATTATGTGTGAAGGGTGTAGACAAGGCCTCCAGCTGTGTAGGAGAGATAGTGGGAAGTTGTAGAGGGTCCAGAAATTCATTTATTTGTTGTGGTGTGGGTTTGGGCTCTTGTGGGTTTTGTTTTAAATTGTATAATTTTGAGTAGAAAGCACTAAAGCAATCTGCTATGTCTTTAGGGTTTATTAATTTATGACCCTGGTCATCTATTAGGGATTCAATCCTGTTTTGTGTGGCTCTTCGTTTATATTGCTGTGCCAGGAACTTTCCTGGTCTGTTTCCCTGAGAATACCAGGAGAGACGCAGACGCCTAATGTAAAAGTCGTGACTTTTTTGAAGGAGAGAACTAAGTTCATTTCTTAATTTATTGAGATTTGTGGATGTCAAATTTTTAGGGTCTCTTTTATGAATGGATTCCAAGGTTCTGATTTGTACTAGAAGATCATCCATATTTTTGTTCCTCTTTTTTTTCTCATGGGCACCCATTTTTAGGAATATACCTCTTAGTGTGGCTTTGTGGGCATTCCACATAGTGGCGGGACTGGAGACTGATCCTGCGTTGATATCAAAAAACAAGCGGATTGTAGACTTGACCTGTTCCTGGTTCTCCTTGGCATCTAATAGGGCGGGGTTTAGTCACCATGACTTATGATTGGGTGTTTGGGTGTTGAGAAGGAGAGTTATTGTTACAGGGGCATGATTAGACCAGGTGATACTGCCTATGGAAGCTTTTGTGATTTTTTTGTAAAAGTGCCTTGGAGGTCAGGAACAGGTCAATTCTGGAATAAGATCTCTGTGAGGACGAATAGAAGGAGTAGTCCCTTTCAGCGCCATGGAGACATCTCCAAGGATCATACAGGTCCTCTTGTGAGATGCAATTTCTGAAGGACCGATCTGTAGAAACGTTTTTGATGTGTATTTGGGGCGTAAATGTTAGCAATGACCACTGGTTGGTTATTGAGAAAGGCAGACAGTATTATGTATCTACCAGCTGAGTCTTGATCCAAATGGAGTCTGAAAGCTACTGATGTATTAATCGCTATCATGACTCCTCTTTTTTTTTGATCCGAACGTGCATGAAAACATATTGGAAATTGCCTGTTCGAGCATTTGGGGGGGTTGATATCAGTAAAGTGCGTTTCCTGGATACACAGGACATCCGCCTGCAGAAGTTTGGCTTCTCGCCATAGAAGTGATCGCTTGAAGGGGCTATTTAGTCCCTTCACATTTAGGGAGGCAATTGTGATGGACATTGTACCTTGGGAGGGAGGTGGAAGAATTCAGCTCCAGGTGCTTATTGGGATCTGCTTCTTCTAGCAAAAGGGTATAGAGGGTATCAGGGAGTAGTCCCCGTTTGGTAGGCTCCACAACCGTGCGAGGCCCGCAGCAGTCGCACGATTGTAGTACCTTTGGGGTAGGATGAATATTTCGCTGTTCAAAAAAATAACGCCAAGTTAGGTTGTGCAACAAATTAAACAATGGTAAAGTGAACGAAAGAAACTTGATAGAAAGCAAATTGAATAAGTTGCAGTTGTAAATTGTGGTTTAGGTTAGTGTGCTTGGCACACTATATTCCTGAGGGGTGTGAGAAGTCTCCAGTCTGACTCTCATGCTCCTAAACTGAATTAGGCATATCAATGAGATAATTATCCAGCCAACAAGCACCCTTCTCATGTAGAAGGGATGTGGGACCTCGTATGCAGTCTGTTAGGTGTTAGATCTGGAGGCCCAGGGGTTATGCATTTTTGGGTGAGGGCCCCTGTTTGGTGTGGGGGGAGGTTCTTGAGTGCTGAAGCCCCAGTTGTTGAGAAGCTTGATGCCCTCTTTCGGGGTGAGGACTGAGACTTGTTGGTTGTTGTGGGTTACTAGCAGTTTGGTGGGATAGCCCCATTTATAGGGGATTTTTTGTTCCATCAGGGTCGCTGTGACTTGGGAGAAAGTCTTACGTGCCTGAGAGGTGGCAGGAGAGATGTTGTTAAACAGCAGTATTTTGGTAAAGGGTTCTGGCATAAAGCGTAAGGATCTCGCGGTTTTCATGATACTGTCCTTTACATGGAAATTGTGTAGTCTCGCAAGGATATCTCTAGGTACTGAGGCAGGGAGATGTTGCGGCTTGCGGATCCTATGAGCTCGGTCTATGAGAAGATCCTTTGTGGTGAGGGATGGTATGAGCTTCCTGAAGAGTTGCTGTAGATAGGGGATCATTTCTGGGGTGGCTAGGGATTCTGAGACCCCCCTGATTTTTATATTTTGCCTGCGCGACCGGTCCTCTAGGTCAGCGACTTTTAGACACAGCACTTGTATTGCAGCTGCTTGGTCATCTTGTATGGCGACCATCCTGTTGTGGGCTTTAGTGGCCTCCTTTAAGTGTTGCTCTATGTATGTTGTGCAGTCTCCTAGTGATGTGACTTCTCCTTGTAGTTGTGTAATGGAGGCTTTGAGCTCCTTATGTAGATCTGCCTGTAGTGCTAGGAGCATAGTTTTAATAGCTTGTTCAGAAGCAGGGTTATCGGATGTGGGGAAAGCTGCCAGAGGGGGGATGGAGGTTTCTCCTGTTGTGGGACTACAGGCCCCAGCGCCATGTTGCTTTTTTGTGGGCGGCTGTTTATTAGGAGAGTGCAGAGGGAACTCTGCTAGTCTCTTACCTCTGTCCCCTGAGTTCAGCGATTGATCTTGGTCCGATGCAGGAGTGTCATCCATCTCAGTGGCAGCGCTTCCCTGTGAAGGGATCGTGTGATCTGCCTGCCCTTCCCTTGCTCCATTCTGCTGAGCGGCGCCATTGCTCTGTGTAGGCCTCATGTAGAAGTCCAGCTTGTGGGAGCCATTCGCCTGTTTATCCTTCCTGGGCATATTCCGGACGGGTCCCGGCAGGTTCCCCTCTATAACGGAGGGGGAATAGTTGCTGTGGCAGGGCTGGGAGAGCTGATCGGAGGAGCGGAGAGGCAGAGCTCGGTGATCATGCGGCCATCTCCTCTCGCAGCCAGGACACGCCCCTCCATGGTGTATGTTTTAGGTGACAAAATCGATGATGAGATTAAAGAGGCTCTGGGGGGTTATCTTACCACTGGAACATCAAGAGATGAAGAGATTAGAAAGAAATTTAGGGTGCATAAAAAACTTATATTAAAACATTTGAACCGTAAGTGAGATGTATCTTCCCTAGAGACTTATATTTCCCTGAAAATTATCTCTAGAGGTCTTAGAGACTGAGTTGTCCCAGATGAGCACCTCCATAATGATCATTTCATTACCAAATGGAAAGAGTTATGTATCTCACATGGTATAGAGCTCATGAAGCTGATTGTTGAAGAAGAACATGCTCAGCTGGTAGAACTACAAAGGGATATTGAGCTAAGTAGTAAAGATTCAGAGGTGTTTAGAGAGGAGGAGGATTTGGGAAACAGAATGAAATAACTAAGAAGGAAATTGAGAGGGTACAAAAAAAAAAAAAAGATAACCTAACAAAGTTTAGAAGAGATTTACCCGACTGGGGAAGAGATGAGATCTTCGATCTCTCCTCTCAAAAAAAACATAATAGATTTAGAAGACGGAGGGTTAGACCTCGCTCACAGTCTGATTTCGAAGGAAGGTAGCTCCCATTCGGTATCTTATTTAGAACAGGACCAAGAAAGTTCCCCTTCTCCAGAAAGGGGACAACAAGGTATCCTGAAATCATCCAAGAAAGTGTCACAAGGAAAAGGAGGCATAGGAGAAGAAAGAGAAAGCAGCGAAGCCAGGAGCCGAACCAGGAGTCTGAAGAGACACCCAGAAGTGATTTCTTTGTTGGGCTATCCTGATAACAAAGTAGTAAATTTATCAAAGTTCCCTTTAAATGCTGCCCATTTTAAAAGTGTTAAATAAAGGGTTATGCTTTTCTCCTACACATAAAATGGAGGAATTCACTGTTTACAAAGATCTCCAACTTTTTCTACAGTTCTTCTAGTTTTCTAAAGTTCTTCTTAGATATATTTCCGAGCAGAAGTCTAGCCCACACAACACAGAATTACAGGGTGAGGACTTAAGAGCACTTAATGATCTGATTTCCCTCTGGCTGAAAGCCCTTCTGATGAGCTAAGCCCTGCTAAGGACACCATCACACTCATACAAGTTGAGTTAGGAATAGAATCGTACAGGATGCTATCTTTATCTAAAAATAAATCCAGTCGGGGTGTGGCTGGCCGCAGACTGAGATGGCAGCCTAAGAGAGGAGCTCCATGAACCAGAGCAGACCAGCGGCACGCAGCAGACTTCAGAGGCAACCATCGATCACCCACATCAGGCGTTCTGGTAACCAAGAGCCCAGAGGCGATGACGAGGAAGCGCAAGGAGGATAGGAAGCCTCAGAAGCTGACCATGTACTTTACACAGGCCATGGATGGAGGTAGGCAAGATGGTGCCAGGCCATCATCTACACCTGCATATACCCCGACAGCCCAGGCATCCCATCCAGGTCTGAAAAGGAGCAATACAAGCTCCAAAAATAGCCCTGACTCCTATCCTCCCACACCACAATCAGCCAGCCCGGCCAAAGCTAAATTCAGGGCGGATGGTGGCGGATACAGTCCAGCACCAAGCACGGGCACCAAGTCGGGAGAGGAGACAAGAGAACTACCAGACTCCATAGAGAAGTTCCCTATATCCAATGCTCCTGTAATAGACTCGGTCCTGAAAGATATGTCACTCTCCCTTAGAAGCTCATTACACGCAGATATTGTCTCCTGTATGCAAAAGTTTTACAGGGAAGTGAGAGAGGTGGAAAACAGAGTGGAGCATGTGGAATCTAAAATGGGGGAATTTGCAGCGACTATAAATGACCTGGTAGATGCACATGATTCTAGTGAAAACAAAATGGAGGCCATAAAAGCCAAATTCGCTGATATAGAAGACAGGAACAGAAAGAACAATCTAAAAATCAGGGGAATCCCAGAGTCAGTGCAACAGGCTGATCTCCGGGCCTATGCCACAGACCTCTTCAAAGGACTAATACCAGAGCTTACAGATCTAGATGTGACTATTGATAGGATACATCGTTTGCCAAAACCAGCATTCCTACCTAAGCAAACCCCTAGAGATGTAATTTTACGCCTGCACTTTTACCACATCAAGGAAAAATTAATGGCTATAATGCGCAAAGCTGAGAATGTCCCCATACAATTTCACAACCTTCAATTTTTCAAGGATCTCTCACAATATACTTTACAAAAAAGGAAAAACCTCAACACTATCACTAAGGCGCTCAGAAATCATAACATTGGCTATAAATGGGAATACCCTACTAAAATAATAGACAAGGATAGGGCCACGCACGTGGTGGACTCAATGGAAAAAGGACTATCGCTACTGAAAAAATGGCAAATCATCCCAGAGCCAGGCAAAAACCGCCCACAGCACCATAATATACCTCCAGTGGAACAAGACTGGAGAGTAGTCACGTCCAAAAACGCTAAAAGCCATAATTGACACTGAAGTCTTGATAGGTATCTCTGATGGTCACGGAGGGAGAGAACGCTCCCACACAACAGACCTACCCTTCGATATTCATGAGCAGCAAACAGCTGCACCCGGGCTCTAGTGGCCCTTTCTTGACTTGTATTAGTTATTGTTTAAACTGTTCTTTTTATGTTTTTTCTTTTTATTTGCACTACTCAACATTCGCCCAATGTGATTAGCACCAATCAATGCCAGCTTCACCGATCAACAGCATGGAGCCCAAGCACCCCTGAGAATGCCACAACCAAGGGGGAAGGAGGTGGAGGTTCAGGCCTATTTCAGCTCCAGCTATCAAGCCACAGGAACATTATCATCAGCTCAATGAACTGTAAGTACAATTTGCACCTGCACACCGAGCCTAAAAACAAAGAGAGGAAATACACATTTTGACCACTGGATGGAGTGCTTACCAAAAAAAAGGATAAGAAGTGAACCTGTTCTTTCCCCAGAGAACCTGACATGGGACTAAAGTTTATCACAATTAACGCAAAAGGGCTTAATCATCCGGCCAAGCGGAGATCCATGTGGGAGGAGGCCTTACAGTTTAAATGTGATGTACTTTGCACACAGGAATCCCACTTTGATAATAATGTTCCACCCAAATGTACACATAGGAATTTTCCATATGTGTTCACAGCAAATGCAGAAGAAAAAAAATGGGTGTTCTCATTGCAGTATCCTTCACCCTACATGAGGTTATCAAAGATCCTCAGGGAAGATATATCATTTTACTATGTGATATCAACTCTAAAGCTTATACAATCATCAACATCTACGCACCCAACACACACCAGATCCGTTTTCTAAATAAAATAATTAAGAAAATACGTAATCATCAGAAAGGATCCCTAATCATCTGTGGGGACTTGAATATCACACCAGACCCAGCCCCAGCTATAGATAATACAGCGCCACCTAACAGACACCTCCCTCAATTGCAAAGCTGGATACACCATAATGATCTGTATGATGCATGGAGGTGTCTCCACCCTGGGGAAAGAGACTACTCTTTTTTTCCTACTGCACATCATTCATATTCGCGAATCGACCAATTTCTGATGGACCAGCAAATACTGTCCAATGTGGCCGCATCCACTATCAATACGATAACGTGGTCAGATCACGCCTCAGTGACTCTGACTCTAAAAGACACATTATCTATTGCTACAACTCCAGTCTGGAGGGTAAATCCCTGTCTGCTACAAAGGTCCAAGACCAGATAGACTTTGAGAGACAATCTGAAAGAATTTTTTGGTCTCAATGAAAATACTGTAACTGATGATTTTACTTTGTGGAACGCCCATAAGGCTTTTATGAGGGGGATTTTTATCCAACTGGGGGCAGGAGTAAAGAGGCAGCGCCAAACGCAGATTAAAAAAATTACTGACAAAATACACTCACTAGAGACAGCAAATAAACAAACAATGTCCACAACAAATTCTGAAAAGCTAACAAAACTCTGTTTAGACCTCAGAGCGCTCTTAATGGACGGCTTTGAGAAAGCCTCCAGGAAACTTAGGATGCAATACTATGCACTGGGTAACAAGGAAGGTAAAATATTAGCTCAGAAACTAAAGGGTTACAGACACAAAATGAAGATACCATATATATATTTCATCCCCTCACCAAGGAAAAACACCACCACCCCAAAGACATAGCGGACACCTTTAGTAAATACTATGAGGCATTATATAACCTTAAAGACGACCCTGACACCCCTCAACCAACACCAACACAGATTGACACTTTTCTACATAACATCCCTCTTACTAGATTGACTCCGGATCAACTAACCAGACTAAACTCTCCATTCCAAGCTAGTGAAATACAGAAAGCAATAGATTCAATGCCCAACAACAAATCCCTAGGCCCTGACGGATTCACAGGAGAATACTATAAGGCTTTTAAGCATATCCTGACACCTTATCTCACACGTACCTTTAACAAGGCTGCTGCCTCTTCCTCCTTCCCCCAAGAAATGCTACAAGCACTGGTCATAACTCTACCGAAGCCAGGGAAAGACACATCTGTACCGCAAAATTTCAGACCTATTTCCCTTTTGAACAATGATCTCAAATTGTACGCTAAAGTAGTAGCACTTAGGCTACAAAATGTTCTCCCCTCTCTCATTGACTCAGATCAGTCAGGCTTCACCAGGGGTAGGCAGACATCGGATGCTACGAGAAGGATGATAAATGCCATACATGGTGCATCCCGGGGGGGAAGCCTTCTCTGCTCCTCACGCTGGATGCAGAGAAGGCTTTCAACCGCATTCACTGGGGATACTTAGCCAAAACTTTGTCAGCCTTTGGGTTTAAAGGAATCATAAACTCTGCAATTATGGCTCTGTACACTGCCCCATCAGCACGAGTATTCACGTCGGGAGTACTCTCTTCCCCTTCAGGATCACAAATGGGACTCGTCAGGGATGCCCACTATCCCCATTGATTTTCAATTTATTAATGGAACCTCTAGCTGCATATATCCACAACCACCCAGACATATCTGGATTTAATGGCTACAAACACACACATACAATCAGCTTATTTGCTGACAATATAATACTTATGCTTACAGATGTGGAAAAGTCCCTGGCTTCCGTACACGCCTCATTGGCAATGTTTAATCAAGTTTCTTATTATAAGGTAAACGACTCCAAATCATATATATTAGGACTAAATATTCCTCCAGCAACCAAAAGGAAACTAGAAAAATAATTTCCCTATGCATGATGTGATAAGGGCATAAAATACTTAGGAATCATATTACCACCTAATACTAATGACCTAGTCAAGGAAAATTACAATCCTTTACTAAATGAACTTAGAACTAAGCTCCAGGACGTCTCTCTGGGGGAACTATCCTGGTCCAGGCGATTAGCTGCCTTTAAAATGAATATCCTACCCCAATTCTTATATATATTGAGGACGATACCTATATCAGTGCCCGACTCCTTCTTCAGGGGAGCCCAGACAGTGATAACTCAATACTTGTGGAAGGGGAAAAAGGCAAGGTGTGCATAGCGCAAATTAACGAACACAAGAGAAGCAGGGGGTGTGGGTCTAACAAATTTGAGCGACTATCACAAAGCCGCAATCCTTTCACAACTGAAAGCCTGGTTCCAGCAAAACTTAGACAATAAATGGCTTGACTTGGAAAACAACCAAGTCCCAGGCCACAATATGTATAATCTTCTATTAGCAAATAACCTTACAACTATTAGGAACAAAACATGGTCTCCTACTATTCAGGCTGCGGTTGAGGCATGGCGGGTTCTGTGCGCAACATCTGCGCCGGATGCCGTCTCTATGGCCCTGACGATACCCATACAATGCCTATCATTAGCTATTCCTGACATTGAAGTCAGACGGTGGACCCAAATAGGGATAAAGACACTGGATGATCTAACTGTAGGACCAGCCATCAAAACCTTTAAGTCACTCCAAATCAAATTTAACCTACCTGAATCAGAATACTACTCATATGTGAGGCTACAGCATTTTCTTCTTTCCAATCCCCATAAATCCTTATCCCTTCCATGGAAGTTAGCTCAATTTTTCAAATCTCCAGTAAATAAAATCAAGGGCATTTCCTTAATATACAAAGCATTAGGAAACAAGGATTATTTTACTAAAACCTCTCACTTTCTTGCTTGGGAAAAGGACCTACATCTAGAATTTACAGAGGAACAATGGCAACATGCACTTAAACTAACATATAACTCAACCAAAAGTGCCAATCTGTGGGAACTATACCAGAAGATTCTAATGCGGTGGTACCTGACCCCATTTAGAATCTCTAAATTCAACCCCCAGATTCCATCATTTTGTTGGAGGAATTGTGGAGAGGTAGGAACATTGCTACATATACTGTGGTCTTGTCCAGTAGTAAAACCCTTGTGGGTCAGTGTCTTTCAAAAATGCAAACAAAACCTTAAAATTAATGTCCCTCAGTCCCCAGCACTAGCATTACTATCCCTAGGACTAGAGAGGTACCCAAGAGAACACAGAACAATTATCTCCCATCTTCTTTTAAGCATGAGATTAGTACTGGTCCGCCACTGGAAACTAAGCTCAGCTCCCTCTATTAATGAAATTATTACAACGACCCATACGCACGCCACCTACGAGGAGGCATACGCTTCTTCTCAAGGGAATTATACACAATGTGAGGAAAAATGGAGAGATTGGCACACCTGGTACGATAAGCATATAAGACAGTGAAAGCAGGGCAGAGATTGGTGACACTGTAAACAAACTGAGGCAAATGTTTATTCTGTTTATCTTGTTTATTTTGTTTAGTTGCTTGTTCAATTGTTCTATCTTTTCGATGCAGCAACAATTCACAAACTGAAATATAAACTTATTGAAGGTAGTGCATATGATAAGCAACGTGACCCGGTCCTCCAGTTTGGGTGGGGCTGGACCTGGCCTCCTCCCCCTAGGGTCACAGTATGTTCCTAGAGGGGTGACAGTGGGGGGATTGGACACCTGGCTAGCAGCCTCAATAACAAAGACTAAATTACGACATTACTGTTGAATACTATACTTGTCTTGTACTTGTATATAGTGCTCTAAACATGATTACACAACTTTAATGCTGCATGTACACTTTTCTATCTGTAATCTTTTGGAAAATCAATAAAAACTATTGAATTATAAAAATAAATCCATTCATCAGTTCAGTGAATTGGTGGGTGATGAATTAAAAAGGATACTTGGAATCAGACTGCGAGTGATAATCTAACCAAGGAAGAAAGAATCGCTCTAAAACAATTACAAAATGCTAAGGGTGTGATTATTAAGAAGAGCGATAAAGGAGGGAACGTTGTTCTTCTTGTTGAAGAAGACTATGTCAGTGAGGTCAAAAGGCAGTTAAGTGATGAATGTACTTATTTAAGGATTCACCTATCCCCTTCCCCCGGCCTGATTAAAGTCTTAAACGAAAAGTTGATGTTTGCATACGAAACTGGTTTGCTCACTAAAAAAAGAGTATAATTTCTTGACTGTACAGGAATCTAATATTCCAGTCATATATATAATCCCAAAGCTACACAAAAATCCCATGCGGCCTCCTGGCCATCCCATTATATCTGTTATTAATGGCCCTCTTGACCGCATGGGTAAATATTTGGACGGCCTTTTGAAAACAATGGTTCCTACTCTTAAATCTTTTGTTAGAGACACGAAAGATGTCCTTTACAAACTGCAAGATAGAATTATACATGATGATTGGCTATTGGTGGGGGTCGACATGGAATCGCTTTACACGTCGATTCCCCACCAGTGCAGTATAGAGGCGGCTACCTTTTACTTAGACAAGATCTATCTTGAAATGGCCCATCAGAATGAATTTGCATTAGATCTGTTGGAATTTGCATTGAATAATAACTACTTTCAATTTAACTAAATATATTATCACCAAGTCTCTGGCACCTCCATGGGAGCATCGTGGACTCCTTCGTATGCATGCCTACATTTGAGCCTGTGGGAGGAGTCCACGGTGTACATGGAGGCAGCCTTTAAGGAACATGTGGATGATGTTCTGGTGGTCTGGAAGGGCACGCGGGATGATTTGTCCGCATTCATTGACAAATTGAATTCCAACTCACGTAACATTAGGTTAACATATAGTTGTGATATCTCCTCCATGCCCTTTCTATACCTCTGGGTATCCATACTGGATAGCAGGATCATCACTTCCACATATCGAAAACCTACGGCCGCTAATACTTTATTGAAGGCAGATAGTTTTCACCCATACAGGCTGAAACAGGGCATTCCTACAGGCCAATTTCTCTGAATTCGGAGGAATTGCTCAGCTGATGAGCATTTTAAAAAAGAGGCACTGGTGATGTATTCTCGCTTTTGTGGGAGGGGATACCCCCATAAGGTGTTAAAAGGGCTAAAAAAAGAGCCATGGAGCCTGTTGAGTGAAAGCATTGTAACTACTCAAGAATCGGGAAACGAGCCCGCACTCTTCATTAGCGAATTCGGGACACAATGACCAGTGGTAAGGGATATTTTGGCCAAACATTGGCTTTCCCTTACCCAATGCCCGATCTTGGCAAAAATCGTGGGCAGTCATCCACATATGGTAGCTAGAAGGGCTCCAAATTCGTCCGACCTTTTGACCAGATCCAAATTCATACCTTCGTACCGTCTTAACAATGAAGTAAGGGCATGTTCGCTTGCGGGCATTGTCAAGTCTGTAGTACGTTGAGAGGGCCAATCAGTTTATGGACTCTGAGCGTAAGGAGATTTATAAAATCTATAGCCTCATAAATTGTGCCACCACACATGTGATTTATATCTTGACATGTCCTTGTGACATGATCTACATGAGTAAGGCGAAGCGCCAGCTGAGGGTCCAAATGGGTGAGCATTTTTTTGTATCAATATGTTTTATTGAAGCTTTGAAAAAAGAAAAGGGTTACAAAGTAACAGTAGTTGTAGTTCAGTATGATATAATCACCAGTACATAAATTCCATAAACAATGAACTATAAACTGTAAATTATAAAGGAGCTTATCTGAGGTTCTGTATTACTCAAGAGGTAATTAAGTGAGCTTTGATTTTATCCCTTAATAATACTGTGAGTATTAACGGGGTTCAGCTGTGTTTGTCAATAAGTGAAATCCCCAGACGCCCCAAATGGGAACCTGCTGCATCTTAGAGGGGAACTCGCTCTGGTCTGTGTGAATATTTACCCCTTAGTTTGTTGAGGGGGTCTAAATATTTAAATGTTTAAGGACCTCAGATAGCTCTAAAGTTTCTATGGAACGAGAGTTATAACATTTAAAGTAGTAATTATCTGGAGGTGTGTAACAGTTTGTAATAGTTCAGATATTCTTTCTTGAGATTGAAGAGGGGGATAAGGGGTGGCGGAAATAAGGAGGAGATTAGAGGGGTATGGGGTGGGGCAGTTCAGGGTGTGTATGTGCCTGTTCAGAGGTGGGTTTGTTTAATGGAGATTCAGAATAGTCGATGGATAGGTGGTGTTTCCGTCAGGTGGTTGAGGGTCTATTATTGTCTATTATTGTTGCCAGCCTATGGTTTTAATGGTGCAGGGTATAAAACAAAGAGATAATCATGGACATTGGCTGCTTAATGCTGCTACAGTTTCAAAGTTCCTTTAGGGTGTTGTAGCCAAGGGTTCCACCGCTGGAAGAATGTGTTCAACTGGAGGTGGGCTTTTGCAAGCATATATTCATAATGAGCATGGTCATTTATGATGTCAATGGTGGTTTGCAGAATTGGAGGGGAGGATATGTTCCATTTACGAGCTATGGATAGTTTAGTTGCAATAAGGAGATGAGTGAGAAGGCAATGGAACTCTTTTGGATATTTGTCCAAGTTTATGTTCAGTAAAGCTAAGGTTGGGTCTGGTTCCATAATTATACCAGTCATTTTTTTTGCCAGTTTGAACACATCACCCCAGAAGATAGTGAGGGATGGGCAATACCACCATATTTGCGGAAGTGACCCTGTTGCTCCGCATTTCCTCCAACATTGATTTGATTGGTTAGGAAACATTCTTGCTAATTTATTAGGTGTGATATAACGATGATGTAATAGTTTCTGCGCCGATTCCCAATGGGTAATGCATCTGGAGTTTTTCAATGGGATCAAAGTTGCCGCATACCATTGGTCTTGTGATATGTTAAATTGTAGGGACTGCTCCCATTTGATCATAGATGTGTTTTTTTCTGTGGGTGAAGGTTTGGTAGGAATCTGGTAGATTGGTGATATCCTTTTCCAGGGAATTTTCACGGAGTCAAACAGGTTGAGGAGATCTTCTACTGTGTCTTTGTGGAGGTCCCTTATAGATTGAAGAGTATGTCTCACTTTGAGGTATTTATAAAAGGAAGTTTTGTCCAGAGAGTAGTGATCCATCAGAGACTGAAAGGGTTGTATATGGTCCTAATGATAGAGGTGACCGATGGTGGAAATGCCCGCTGCGGCCCATGAGGCTAATGAGAGGTGTGGGATGAGAAGTTCCAGGGTTCTAAGTGGGAGTTTATGAAGAGCCTTACGAGACATTGAGTTATGAGGACCATTGAATGAGCCCCATACTCTAAGTGCTACAATAATTGTACTCATAAATTGTTTTCCTGCAATCGGAGAAATAGCTACTGCACCTAGAACCTGCTTGGGGTCTTTGCCTAGAGCTATTGTTTCAATTTGTCACCATATAGAGGGTTGTAGTTTAGGGTTCCACCATTCTTTCAGCATAGTCAAAATAGTAGCTTTATAATATGCTGCAACATTTGGAGCCCCAAGACCAGCATATGGCATTGGTCAAAGGAGTATGGAGGCTTTAATTCTTGGGCGTCTGGCATTCCAAATATAAGAGTTTATTATGTTTTGTAATTTTTTGAGATGTGCAGGAATAATTGGAATGGGAAGGGATATAAACATATATAAAATATGCGGTAGTATAAACATTTTTACTAGGGCGACATGGCCCGCCCAGGTTGTGTGAGTTGCTGAGAGATTTTTCACTCCCTTCTCCAATGTAACAATGAGATTTGCTAGCTTGGTTGAGAGAAGGTTTGAGGTTGGAGACGTGATCTGAACTTCTAGGTATTGTAAGGCAGAGAGGGGGGCCCATGAGAAGGGAACAGCGCTCAGTATTTGGTTTTTAATTATGTTATTGAGGCCAATGGGGAGCATTTGGCATTTTGAGTTATTGAGCTTGTAGAGAGAGATAGTTCCAAAGTGTTCCAGGAGTTTGTAGAGATGAGGAAGGGATTGAAGGGGATTAGATAGGGTAAGGACTACATATAGTACTATTTTATGGTGTGTGGGGCCAATATTGATTCTGGTAATGAGAGGATGTGTTTGTATATGGGCTGCGAGGGGCTCAATAATTAGAGAGAACATGAGGGGCGATAGTGGGCACCCTTGTCTGGTGCCGTTGGTTATGGGAAAAGGAGCTGAAAGAAATCCGTTAGTCCATGCCTTTGCGGTTGGGGAGGTGTATAAGGTTGACATGGCGGATAAAATTCGACCTGTGCAGCCAAATTTCTTTAACGTTTCTTTCATGTAGAGCCAATGAACCCTATCAAAGGCCTTTTCGGCTTCTAGGGATATGAGTAGTGCAGGGATTTTGTGGTGCTCTGCCCATTGTGTGATGTTTATAAGTTTGCGTGTGCCGTCTGAGGCTTGCCATCCTAGAACAAATGCTACTTGATTTGGATATATTAAAGAAGGGGTAATTTGGGCAATTCTGTTGGCAAGAATTTTGGAGTAAATCTTAGTGTCTGAGTTAAGTAGGGAGATTGGACGGAAGTTAGCAGGGGAATCCGTTGGTTTCCCTGGTTTGAGTATCATTACGATTAATGATTCTAAGAATTCCGTGGGGCATGTACCTGTGTCGCTTATATAATTGTATACCTTGGTGAGGTGAGGGGTAAGCACTTGTGAGTGCATTTTGTAATATTCGTTTATGAATCCATGTGGCCCAGGGGATTTATGGAGAGGGAGTGAGCGTATTACTTTTTCTATTTCTATATCAGAGAAAGGGAGGGAGAATTGCTCAATCTGGTCTGTTGGGATGGTAGGTAAGTGGGCAGAATCTAAGAAAGTTCTAATAGGGTCCAGATCTGGGGGGAGAAGGAGGGTGCAGATTGGAGATTAGAAAGGTAATATTTACGGAATTGTTCTGCGATGTCGGCGGGGTTTAAAATTTTATTTAGATTTTCGTCTTTAAGTTATGGAATTTTTTTAGAATTACTTTTATTTTTATATTGCCTGGCCAAAAAGGCCCCAGGTTTGTTGCCTAGCGAGTAATGTGCCAATTTTAGTCTTTTAATATAAAAGTCATAAGAGTTTGTAAAAAAAGTACCTAATTGGAGTCGTAGGCCTCTGAGTTCTTCCTCCGTTGATGGGGAATAAGTGTGTTTATTTTGGGTTTCTAGAGTGTGAATACGAGAGTGAATTTGGGTGATTTGTTTAGTGCGCTGTTTCTTCTCATGGGCCGCTATATTGATAAGGGTTCCTCGTAAGGAAGCCTTATGAACATTCCATAATACAGTGGGATCTGTAACAGAACCATTATTTTCTATAAAGAAGTTACTGATAGCATCCTCGATCTGTTTCTGATATACTGGGTGATTCAGTATGGAGGTTTTAAGTCTCCAAGGGGTCGGCATTGTTCCTGATTTGGTTAGAGTGAGCTCCAAATAAACCGGGGCATGATCCGACCAAGTGCTAGTACCAATGGTTGCTGATTTTACTCTTTGAAGAGTGAATTTATCCATCAGAAACAGATTGATTCTAGAATAAACCTTATGCACAGATGAGAAAAAAGAGTAATCACGTTCTGTACTATGAAGACATCTCCAAACGTCAAAAAGTTCTTCTTTATAGGTAATTATGTGTAGCGAAGGAGTTTGGTCTGCAGGAGGGATTGGTGGAGTCAATGGATGGCTCCATAACATCATTGAAGTCACCGCATATGAAGATGGGCCGTGACTTAAAGGGCTGTATTTTTTAGGAGAGTAGGTGGCTAATTTTTTTTTTTTGTCGGGAGTTAGTCCCATACAAGTTTATAAGGGTAGTGCGGTGATTATTGAGTGTGACACCGACAATAATATAACGACTGTGTGGATCAGTGTCTAGGAAGTGACATTGGAAAGCCAGAGTATCTCTGAAGGCTATCATCATGTCTTTGGTCTTGTTGGGGGCATGTGCAAAGAATATATGTGGTAATTTAGGGTGGTGACATTTGGGGGGCTTGTGTGAGGCAAAGTGTGTCTCTTGGACACACACGATATCAGCTTTAGAAGCAAGGGCTTCCTTCCACATCATGTCTCTTTTATAGGGGGAGTTTAGTCACCTAGCGTTGATTGAGATAATTTTAGCAGTCATCTTTGGGATGGAAGGGGGTCGCTTCTAGAACGGATGGAGATGTCTCCCTAGTATCACATAGCTGTGTTATATTTTGTACGGATACACATATGGTACAACAATTAACAAAGATGAGGAGTAGATTCTTTCTGAATCGGCACATTGGTGTAAATGGGGTTATATGAACCTGGAAAGGAAGGGGGGAGGGAGGGTTATGAGGGAACGTCTGCACTGTGTATTTAACACACATTAATTGGAAGAGGAGATAACGTCCTGAAAAAAAGTAATACTTCAAGTATAGCATTGGAAGGAGGCCTGGCACAGGGAGAATATAGTGAAGCCCTGTTAGAAGGAATTAGTTGTGGTGTGAAGTGAATTTCTCAGGTATTCTTCTTAGTTTGTCATGGTTTAGGAACATGCAAAGGCATCATTTTAATTGCAGCAGGATTGTGAGGTGGAGGGGATAGACCCCAGTTTTGTAGCTGCTTGAGGCCATGTTTCAGGTGGTAAATTGGTAGGTGGTAGGTGGGTAGGTGACTAACAGTTTAAATAGGTATCCCCATTTGTAGGGAATGTTATTCTGTCTGAGGGTTGACGTTATGGGGGAGAAGTCCCTTCTGCGTTGGGCTGTTGCTGCAGAGATGTCAGAGAACAGCGTGAGGCCTGAATAGGGTTCAGGTAACGTAGGTACGTTTTTAACTGCCATAAAGACTCTCTCTTTGGTTTGATAAAAGTGTAGACAAATTAATACATATCTGGGTTTATCAGCAGGCATGTGAGCTGGTTTGTGAATACGATGAGCCCTGTCTATCACGAGTTCTAATTGCAATAGAGCTGGTATGAGGGAGGTGAACAGTTTTTGAAGGTAGGGTGTCGGGTCATTTGTGGGGATTGATTCTGCGATACCCCTGATTTTCAAATGACACCTTCTTGAGCGGTCTTCTAAGTCGGCCATTTTAGTATGTATACGCTTAATTTCCTCAGCTTGGGCTCTGTGTGCGTCCACTAATTCGTTATAGGCAGTACCGTAGTTATTAAGCTGTTGTTCTACAGTATCAGTGCGAGCTCCTAAATCTTCAATCTGAACCTGCATGTGGGACATTGACCTATGCAAATCCTTTTGAAGAATCTTTTGAAGTGTGAGCAGCATGCATTTTAATATGGTCTCTGACACTGAGTTGTCTGTGGTAGGACATTAGCTAGAGATGTGTCCTGTTCATCCTCTGAACTCTCCCCCTCTGATGTATTGTTGTGGTGAAAGGCAAGGTGCTTTTTGCTTACCGGTGCCTGGTGCGATGGTGAAGTGAATGGAGATGGGGCTGCTCTTTTGGAGGTGTCTATGGCAGCTGCATCTCTCTTAGGCGCTGTGCAGTTCATTTCTTCAGTGTCCTTCTGGTGAGAGATGATCCCTGCGGCCTGCGCTGCTAGGCTCTGCTCAGAGCCGGTGCCATCTTGGCTGTGAGGAGGCGCAGCACCCGTGAAGAAGTCTGTAAGCTTCTTCGGCTCCGGGAGCCCGCTTTTCTTATGGGACATCGTTCCCTTCGGTGTACCAGGTGTCCTGGAGGATCGGGGCTGCGGAGGTATAAGGCTAAGTGCTCAGATTGTAGCTGTATGTCTCCCTGTGCGATCGGAGAGCAGGACTCAAGCAGCCATCTCCGTTCGTGGCCAAGCTCCGCTCCATGGGCAAGCATTTTTGTAGTATCAAGAACAAGGTTCCTTATAGTCCCTTGGCGCAACATTACCTCACTTACCATAATTCCCAGCTATCTGGAACTAAGATTAAAGACCTTTATGCACTAAGACTAAGTAAACGTAGGGGAGACTTTGATAGGGTCCTTCAACGCAAAGAAAAATCCTGGATATACAAATTAGGCTCCCTCAGGCCGAGAGGCTTAAATATCGAATCAAACATGCAGGTCTTCCAGGATAATGTATAAAAATGTATACTTCCCTCTCCTGTTTATCCCTTCCCTCTGCCTTCGTTGGAGTTCATGGTGCATAGTTTTTTTTTGTCATGATATATATTTATTTTCCTTTCTTTCCTTTGTTTGCTATACCTAATTTTTTCTTAGGAAAAGTATTATTTTTTGATTGTGTAGTAACCATGTCCTTTGTATATGTTTTATTTTTGAATTTGTGCTTTGTTGTTATCACCTGAGAGTGGTTTTGAATGAACACATGACTAGTTCTGAGTGCCCCCGACCCCATTAGCAATTAGCTGTGTATTGGCTCATGGGGTGTATTTAAACTTCTCCAACTCTAGGGGGGCGCTAGTCCTGACGAAGCTGGGCTATCCAGCGAAACGCATTCACGTCATTTTCGGTGTTAATCTCTGCTTCACCTAAACCTTCGTTCCACTGAGGCTACGCAGGGATGCTTGGCCCATGCTGCAGAGCTGCTGAGTTCCTTCTCAGACAACAATTGGACCAGCTATGAAGCGAGTGTGACACAGTCCGGTTGGGTTTCGCCTGCTGAATGTTTGGACTTGTGCCAGTTCTGGAGACGTTCCATGACACGATCGTTGTATGGAGGCATATACACACGAGGGTGAGACCGTACTGACTGCCATGTGCTTGTCTGCATAGACTGTGTTTATGTCCGTTCGGACCTATCGGTCACCCTCTGGCCAGCCTTCAATGAATCACTACATGTCGGTTTGGCTCTGCTCCAGTGCACACTGAACTACCTCACTGCAGCCCCCCTGCACATGTCACTTTCTTATACAATCCACGGCTTCACCTACAAGTTCTTTTTGTCCTAAGAGAACTATCTGCCACCCCTGCTACCTTTATCCTACAGGAGCTTGGTTTGAATTTCCTCAGTGCTTTTTGGTCAAACATCCATATTGTCATCTATACATATTATCCTATCATCAGGATCTTGAGCCTCATTCCCACACAATGGACTGTGGTCCCTCATCTTGATATCCCATGTGTCCACTCCAGAGTTATTTGAGCTCCTTTTTTCATTTGCCCCAGTGTTTCACACATGCTTAAGTTCTATTCCAGTATATTGGAGTCCATACATGCATGATGGTGTGATGATTTGATGGTATGGATGTGAGCGTGGCTGATGTCCGGACCCCCCCCCCCCTTTGGGTTTTATTTATTTCTCTGTTTTGTGTATAATTTCAGTGTTTTTGCGCAATCACACTTCACCAACTATCGGTACCTGCATATGCAATCGTAGTCACATGCCATAGTGGCTTTTTCATGTGGTTTTGGAGGAAACTTGCCTTTTTGTCATTTGTATGTTTTTATAATTAATAAATACTTTGATACATTTTGATATATAAAAATTGTCTGGCCTTTGTGTCCTTGTCCATATACCCCGGCGGCTTTATAGTGGTACTTTTTTGGACAGCCTCACATGCTGTGTATTTTGCTCCCCCCAATGCCTGTGAGACGAGTGAGCGGAAGATGTCGCCCACTCGGCTCCATGGCATTGCAGGGCGGAAGCAACGTCAAACTTCACTTCTGCCCAAAGCTTTTAAAGGGGACATTTTTTTTTCAAGTGTCATTTTATTTTTATTTTTTTTATTGCATTTATTGGATTTAAGTGAAAATATGACCCCAGATCTCATATTTAAGAGGTCCTGCCATGCTTTTTTCTATTACAAGGAATATTTACATTTCTTGTAATATGAATAAAAGTGATCAAAATAGTGTAAGAATAAAAAGTAAAATAAATAAGAAAGAAAAAAATTAAAACGCCCGTCCCATTGAGCTTGTGTGCAGAAACAAATGCATACATAAGTCCAGCCCGCATATGAAAACAGTATTCAAACCACACATATGAGGTATTTCCACAATCGTTAGAGCGAGAGCAATAATTTTAGCTCTAGACCTACTCTGTAGCACAAAACTGGGAACCTGTAGGATTTTTTAAACATCGCCGATGGAGATTTTTAAGTGCCAAAGTTTGTCGTCATTCCATGAGCGGGCGCAATTTTGAAGCATGGCATGTTGGGTATGTGCGCGCGCGTGTGTGATGGCAATGACGGCGTGTGTGACGGCAAAGATGATTGTAGAATCTACAATCATCTTCAAACTGTGTGTGAAAAGTATAAATTAGCCGGGAGAAGCCATATCACTGTTCTACAATCATCTTCAAACTGTGTGTGAAAAGTATAAATTAGCCGGGAGAAGCCATATCACTGTTCTACAATCATCTATAAACTGTGTGTGAAAAGTATAAATTAGCCGGAAAGGATATGGGCCAGAAGAAAATTCTTGGGAACCAGAAAGCAACCTACATGCCCAAGAACTCATTAAGACTTTTTGGAGGAGCAATCCGGCCAAGAGAGCCTGGTTGGGCATCCGGAGGCTGCCCCTTGGGGGGCAATGTAAGGAATCGTCCTTGGTTACTGGCATGCCCGTGCGCAGACGCAAATAGTGTGTGCGTGTTTGCGCGCGCCCATGTGCGCATGCGTGTCTGTGCGTGCTTGCGCACACCGCAATGGCGCCAGAGCGGCCATTTAAGCAGATAGCACCCTGCAGCCAGTGCTGTCCGTTCTACAGCGTTCCCTGTCAGGAAACGTGTCAGAGAACCTCAGTTACTAATCCTTCTGGAATACTTATTCAGGGAACCTCTGTTGCTAATTCTTCTGGAATGCCTATTCAGGGAACCTCTGTTGTTAATCCTTCCAGAATGCCCATTCCTTTGCGCAGGTGCACATGCGTGCGCGCGGGAACGCGGCAGGTGCGCGGGCACGTGCGTGACACTGTGGCGCTAAATAATCCATTTCAACCGGACAGCACCATGCAGCCGGTGATGTCCGTTCTACAGCTTGTAGTGTTCCTGAGAGACCTGTTACCTGTACCTGTTTACCTGTGACCCAGCTTGATCGACCTTGATTGATACCTGCCTGCACGAGCCACGCAGGACATCCCATCACCACCTGTGGACCAGTCCAGCCCGCATGCCATCCTGCACTCCAGAACCACCTGTCTGCTCTACCAGGGGTTCTCGAATCAGGTGCGCAAGAGTGGTTACTCCCTGCATAAGTCAGACTCCACCCCCAGGTACATGACAGACCACCAGCGTGCGTTTGAGAGACTTCCTGTTCCTGTGACCCCAGCTACCCTTTGGACTTTGCTGTTATCTGCCTGCCCTGACCCCGGCCTGTTTACGACTATTGGGAGAAAACATATCCCATGTGGAGAGAATCTGTATGTAAACCGTGAAAATCAAAATTAATAGTGAATTGGGATATGTGTCATGTCGACCCGGCCTTCATGTTGGGTTGGGGACCCCCACCTCAGCCCCGGGGCAGACGTTTTGTCCGGGGCTCCCCATCCATCCGATATCAACTGAGCACTAACAGCCATCTTGTGAGTACAGATCCCTTGCTCCCTAACAGCTTTTCTCCCCCTTAGAGGATAGCAGTTAATTAATTTACATTTTTATATTTATAGTCTCACATTCGCACCTAACTCCTGATGAATGGTAGAGAGCCAAGAAACGCGTAGAGTTTTTAGGGTGCATTGACAAGATCGGCTTATTATTCTTCAGCTTTACTGGCCTGTGTTTACAATTTTTTTTTTTTTTTTTGTGTTTACAATTTGTATACTGAAATTTTATCAAGTCGAATGTTATACATGTGTATGGTCAATATGTATATCTATATGGCAGGGTTGTTTTGCATATGGTATATCACCTACTAACACTGTATTATGTATCCCTAGACTGTGGAATGTTCATAATGTACTTGTATTTGTTCAATAAAAGATTTATTTATATTTTTGCAACCTCTGTCCGCAGTGACATCCCTCATCTAAAGTCCCACTTTCCCTTTTTGTTTTCTCCCAATTTTTATATATATATTTTACATATGTATAATAGGGATGGAGGTTTGTCAGTGCGGTGGTGGTTAGATCGCATTTTCTTTTTTGTACACCGTTTACGACTATTTTTTTGCCTGACCCCTTTGTACTTCAGCCACCTGCATGTTGCTGACTACCCATTTGCCTGATACCTCTGTACTGTACCGCCTGCCAGTTACCGACCCAGACTGCACCACTCTCCTTCAGTCTGCACAAGCTCCAGTGGACTTATACCTACCATCAGAGACTTGTCCAGCCCTTGCGCTCCCGTGTGCTCCAAAGATCCCTGTCTGCACTATCAGGGGTTCTCGAACCAGGGCTGTAAGAGAGGTTGCCCTCTGCATAAGCCAGACTCAACCACCAGGTATGTGACAGCGTAACATTATCTTTCACAACATGGAAAAAATTGGGCTAACTTTACTGTTGTCTTATTTTTAACTCAAAGTGATTTTTTTCTAAAAAAAATTGTGCTTGTAAGACCACTGCACAAATATGGTGTGACAAAGTATTGCAATGACATTTTATTCTCTAGAGTGTTAAAATGTTTGGGGGTTCTAAGTAATTTTATAGCAAAAAACTGATTTTAACTTGTAAACACTGAATCTCAAAAAGAGGCTTGGTCCCTAAGTGGTTGAAATACCTCCAAAGGTTTGATTCTGTAGTCATTCACATAAACAGGAAACCACCCCATAAAATTGCTCTTTGTAAGGACAGAACTTGACATCCACAGACAGACTGGAACTGATGCATTGGGCTAGGCTTGGGTCTTTGGGCTGGCACCCCATATCTCCTTCTTGTGGTGTTCACTGGAAGTCTTCCTTGGGTTTGCGTCTTGGCTCCCCCTTAAGGTCTCATTCCCAGGAACATATTTCCAGCAGGATTCCCACTTTACTCATCTCAGGACCTCCTGTGGCATTAGAACAACAAGGTGAATAACAAACATTTCCATGTAAAACATGTAGTCATTTCTTCAAGTAGCAGGCATCTGGATGGAGGCATGAATGTGGGTCATTTCTTCACATGAATGGGGCTGGGGTGGATACTGGCTGGGATAGATACCTTCCATAAAACATGAATAACCACAGAACCACTTTTCCTAACTATTAATGAAAGCCCTCCGTGCCCATTGGAGATGTTAAGAATACACTTTCATTAATTAAAGCATAAGTACATTAAGCATGCAGAAATAAAATGTATCTTAGCAACAGTTTCCATTATATAGATTCAATATATTTAGCTGAACATATTTCTCAAATCCAGTCTCACAGCAGGATTCAATAAAACATATACATCTTTAGTTCCTTATTCCCTTTCGACCCAAGAGAAGGCAGAGGGTCTTAGAACAGAACAGTTTACTCAAGAACATATTCTGACTCAGAACTTAATTTTCTAACTTTGTAACATATATGACTATGAAAAGCAACATTTCATCATTAACACTTTACAGCTGAAATTCTGGGAATTCAAAAAGTAATATATCCAAAAAATATACACCTTAAGAATGTATTCAAACTTTCCCACCAAACTTTAGCATTTCATGGATTCAGAATATGTAACACTTTATTTTGATCCTGATTACTTAATTTCCCAATTCCCTAAAGTATTTATAATTTCACCCATTCAAATTTCCTACCAAAACCAATTACCAAACTTTATTGCTATTTTTTTAAAAACCTCAAGGAAATCTTTTGTAAATACATACAGCTGTTCTCATAAGTTTACATACCCTGGCAGAATTTATGATTTCTTGGCCATTTTTCAGAGAATATAAATGATAACACAAAAATATTTCTTACACTCATGGTTAGTGTTTGGCTGAAGCCATTTATCATCAATCAACTGTGTTTACTCTTTTTAAATCATAATGACAACAGAAACTACCCACATGACCCTGATCAAAAGTTTACATATCCTGGGGATTTTGGCCTGATAACATGCACACAAGTTGACACAAATGGGTTTGAATGGCTATTAAAGGTAACCATCATCACCTGTGATCTGTATGCTTGTATTTAGTGTGTGTGTATAAAAGGTCAATGGGTTTCTGGACTCCTGACAGACCCTTGCATCTTTCATCCAGTGCTGCAGTGATGTTTCTGGATTCTGAGTCATGGGCAAAGCAAAATAATTGTCAAAGGATCTGTGGGAAAAGGTAGTTGAACTGTATCAAACAGGATATAAAAAGATATCAAAGGAAATGAGAATGCCACTGTTTTGCTGGCAAGCACACCTGTAACACAGTCTCTCCCCTTAACAACAAGAACAGTCTCAGGCATACTTTACTGTAAGCAGGAGTTGGAGCAAAGAGTACAGGATACCCAGCTTTTGCAGAGCGCTGGGCATATTTGTAATCCAGTGAGTGATGTCCGGCCTTAGCATGGCGCAGGACATATTTGTAATCCATGAGCACGGTCACCCGGTGTGGCTGCCACAGGTAACGGCACATGGTAACAAAGTCACTGAATTGCAGGATTGGTATTTTCTAAGTATCCATCCCCAGTGCTGTTTTGGAGCACCTGGGTGAGCAGGTAGTAATACTATTGCCGGCTCCCGCCAGTTGCTATGGACAATGGCACACTTATTTAGCACAGTTCAAAAGCAAAGTACACAGTCCTTATTCCAGTTAAATCCACATCAGCAATAAAAAAGTTACACATTCCTCTGACTCAGTTCTCTTGCGGTTGCTACTGGTGATGACTGGCAGCCTTACAGGTAATCCTGGAAAACAAGCCCCCAAATGTAGCAATGTACTCCCTTGAGAGTGGCTGGTAGTAGTGGTTAACCGTATGGTTCACCTGACTGGCTCCCAAGGCTTCCACAGACTGTCCACTATTCCTCTCCCAGCCTGCTCCAGCACTTCCACTATTCTCCTATTCCTCTGTGTGACTCCAGGAATCACCACCACTCCTGGCTGCACCCGAACCTCCAGGCCTCAAGGTCACCCCCCAGAACGGGGCGACCTCCTGAGTAGAGGCCTCCACAGCGCCTCTACTACATCTCCAGACTTCCACCCGACATTTCTCCCCCAGATTGAGCTGACTCTGAGTATTTAAGGAGGCCTGCCTCCTGCCAATCCTGTTTGGGAATTGGTCAGGGATCCCCAGAATACTCCAGATGGCTCCACCTATCTCCCAGCTCTCTGACCAGAAACCTTCTCCAGATTTATAGAAAGAAGTGAGAGGTACTGGTGACCTCACCTGTCAAGTCCACTCAATCCTCCCTGAGCCTTTACCCCCAGTCCAGATCAAAACATTTAGGCCTGCATCTACAGTCAGGCCTGACTAAATGTTATCTTACCTAGCAAAACCCTGCTAGAAAACACACCTACACTATGGGGGCACTACAATTGGATGGTAATAATTAGGGGCAGTACATACACCATACTTATTCACATAAGATGCAATTATTGGGAGGTCTCAATATTAAAGGGGCTTGTATCATTTAATAAATGGCCCACTTGCAGCCCCCACTAACACCAAGCCAGATTTATGGGGAAGAGGCCCCTGTCCTATTCAACATATGGACAAGGTGCTAAGAGGAGGGGGGTTTCTGTCCAGGGTACACCTCTATATTGAAGGCATGTGGGCTGGTATGGGACAGGAGTAGGGGCCAAATTCACCTTCCTCTTTGCTGTCCAGCCAGGAGGCATGCATGAGTTTTTATGGGGAGGTCATACATGTAAGATATTGCTGCAGTATTAAACAAGGGATTGCCTCTTAAAATCCTAATATACTACATTATTAGTAGTTAGTCCAACAACACTCAAAACTAATAAGTGGCTCTTGTGCAAGATTTTGCCAGCAAAAACAACTTTGTAATCACATACCTATTTTTAACTCCAGGCTTCTTTTCAGAGGACTGGTGCTCTCATCCTCCTGTTGATGTTCTATTGTGAATGTGACATTTACATTTCAGATTATGGCTATTGGTGGAATAACAGTTTGTTATACATTTGTACACACATTTCAAAGGTTCCCATACCTGGAGGGTGCAAAAGTTTCTCCTCAGCATGTGGGAGGGTTTTAACCATAGGAGACTGCTCCTCTCCCAGGAGTGTGTCAAGGGCTGCAGGCAACTCAAAGCAAGCTAGAGCAAACTAAGAAAAAAAAAAAAGATATTCTTATTCATTATTAAGGCCCTGAAATTGAACACATTCTTCTTCCATTTAGCAAGATAAGAATACACTATTATATAAAGGATACAATTTGTCGTGAGTGTTTTCTTACCATTTTTCCAATCAGTATAGGAATATGCCATAACAGGCATGAACAAAGGCTATTATTGTTAAATAGTCCCCTGTCCTAATTTAATACAATAAGGCTAGACACCTCATCCCAAATGGCTTATATGATAGATATGATAGGGAGGAATGTTCCCCAGAGGGATTATCCGGTGCAAAGAGACAATTTGGTTCAATAGTATTTTTGCAAATAAAATCACATTTTATTTTTCACATAGGCGTAAAATATGCCAAATAGGCTAGCTATACCAAAATACAAAGGAAATCACTCCAAAAGGAGCTCAATACATTGATATGGTTACAGTTTTTCTACATGTGCAAATTCAATATGAGTATGTGAAACTTAGGTCATAATCCCGACATGTTTCGCCCAACATGGGCTTCCTCAGGGGACACTAGTTGACCGATGCACAGTAGTTTTCTTGTAACTGAAAGTATACAATGGATTAGTACATACAAGCATGGACACTCATAAACTGTTTTTCATAGATTTCTCAACGTCAGTGCCATATGGACATATAAACCTGGAGCCCCCCACCCCCATCCGAGTCAGCACCCCCACACACAAAGGCCCAGACCAAACATGACAGCACACTTACCCAATGAACAAGAGATCAACCAACAGCAACTCAAATGCCTAGAACCTCACATCAAATGAGGGGTCCGGCAAAAGGGGGTTGCAGAGGGCGCATACAGTCCAAGCTATAATCAAATACAGGACTATAATAACCATCTGAGGTCATCAAAAATGAAAAAGATTCTCCGTACCACATAGAATTAGCATAATTATCTGCCAACTTAAGCAGCAAATAATCGGACATACTAGTCTCCAAGAATAATTAACCATGAGATAAAAAGTTTGTTTATAAAAATACAACTTACTTGCTGAAGTTAATGTCAAGAGAAAAAGCTGGGGGTGGCAGGTACAGAACTGACAAGGATGATCCGTTTGGTTGGTTCAGAACATAGCTAGTGGAGTGTTAAACCACTGCTGGCTCATAGGCCAGAAAGAATGCTGGGAAATAAAGTAAGATAAGCATAACATAAATGTAAGGAATAATAAGAAATAATTACATAAGTTTATTTTTGAAAGAAACAACCAATACCTCAACACCAAGCAGTATTTAAGAATTGAATAATATATGGGATCAAGCAGATCCCTAATTAATTTCACAATAGACACCCAAGGCATATTCAGCCCATGGTCTGCTAGGGTCATATTCAAGTATAGCCCACAATAAATACCACATCCACCCCCAGCATACAGCCGATATAATGGGCTGTAATGCTGGCTTTTATACACACTCCACTCGGCTGGCGTCTGATATCACCAGCCGAGTGCGGACGTGATCACCAAGGCGTGCATGCGCCAACCAGATCAAAGCATAGTCCGGACCACAAACCCCAGAGTGCATCTGGTCAACTCGAGGGTAAGGGTGGGAGGGGGAGGGGGCAGGCCCACCCGAACATCGAGGATCCAAGATTACTCCAACTGCAGGGCAGACAGAATGAGATGGTACAAGTCTAAGTGGTCAAGAGTGTAATAAGGAACAACGCCCAACCCGAGGGCATTCCACCAAGGAGGGGAGGTGCAAACAGCGCCTCCCGCATCCGTACAAGCCCCAAGCATGCCCAGGACTCCCAAATAGGAATACGATCCCCGCTCAATGCTGCCGGGGTACCCCCCGGTCCAGAGGGGCAAGCACACATGTCAGGGGCCAGGGGAGTGAATGGGAGGCCAACAGGGGGAAGAGGAGGGGGGCAAACCATCCCGGATACATGTCCACATAACGCCGAGGGCGAATCAAAACCCTTCAAAAAACTTAATACATATTTCACACATCTCAAAGCATACACAGGCTTTTAGTGGAACGTACACAAATTAGAAAAGCATGAAAACACATAAACAACAGTAAATCCCAGTGCTTACAGTTACCACTACTCTTTTTACATTCCACATTCCAACAATTCTATAATACATCTAATGTAAATTGTAATTGTACAGCCAAGATTTATCAAGTCAGAGTGACTGGTAACCAAACATGTCGCATGTGGTGCCCACTGTATCCCCCCCATCCGGAGGTCAAGGGCATGGCAGGGGGAGAGGAAGGGAAAAGGGGGAAGAGAAAGAGGAACAATGCTATTTAGAATATAAAAAGGGTTTAAAGCTTAGATATTCATTGAACCCCGGGTGATCCGTAGTCCTTAGACTATGGATCCACCGGGCATCCATTTTTAATAGTTCAGTATCTATACCGCCCCCTCTAGAATGTCGAGGGAGGTGTTCCAGGGCCCAGAATTTAATATACCTAGCATTAAAGTCAGTATATTGGCCCACATGTCTAGCTATGGCCGTGGGCATTTTTCTTTTCAAAATAGGCTTAATGTGGTCTCCGATGCATATATGAAACGCACGTTTGGTTTTGCCCACATAGAACCTCCCACAGTCACAGGTGGCCAGATACACCACCCCAACCGTGTCACATGTGACTCGGTACTTGGGGCGGTGGGTCCCCCCACCCGGGAGGTGGGTAATGGGGCTGTTTGCCAAAACGGGCACATGTCACAGTGCCCACATGAGAAAGTACCTACCTTGGAAATCATAACTCCCAAAGATGGTTCAAAATGGCTGCGTACTAGTTTGTCCCTCAAGGAAGGGGCTCGCCTGAACGTAATTTGAGGATGTTGACTGATAAATGGTTTAATTTGAGGGTCAGCCCTTAATAGGGGCCAATATTTTTTGATAATGTTTTTTATCTTATTGTGCTGAGACGAATATCCAGTAATAAATCTGATAGGTTGATCCGTATCATTAAGGGATTTAGGGAAAACTAATGATTGTCTATCCCTGTCTCTTGCTCTTCTATATGCTCGTTTGAGACATGAGTGACTATAGCCACGTTTTCTCAATTGGTCATATAGTTCTCTTCAAGCCTTTTCAAAGTCAATTAGTTCCGTACAATTCCTTCTTATTCTCAGATACTGGCTATAAGGTATAGTGTCTATTAGTGGCTTGGGATGTGCCCTTTCTGCATGGAGAATAGTGTTCCCAGCTGAAGGTTTTCTATATAGTGAGGAACATAGACACCCATCGTCATTGATAGTTAGCTGAACATCCAAAAAATTCACTGTTTGTTGGCTGCAATCGAAAGTAAATTTTAGATTGTAAGCATTTTTAGAAATGGCTGCAAAAAACTGAAGAAACTCCTGTTCGGAGCCAGTCCAAAAGATCAGTACATCATCTATATAGTGGTACCATGCCGCTACATGCACCAAAAAAGAAGATAATACTTCATCTGAAAAAAGGTCCCTTTCCCACCCCCCCAGGTACAGGTTGGCATAAGATGGGGCACAGACTGAGTATATTTCTTAGCTAGAGGGCCTCTTTCTTCCAAAAGCTTTTCAATAACTTTGAGTCCATAATTGTGTGGAATGCTGTTATATAGACTTTCTATGTCCAAAGTAACCAGCCATACACCAGGAGGAAGATGGACACCGTCTACCTTCCATAGTAGGTCGATTGTGTCCTGAACATATGAAGTAAGTGAAGTCACATGTGGACGTAAATAATTGTCGATTAAGAGACTTGCATTTTCAGTTAGTCCAGCACACCCAGAGATAATCGGGCGGCCAGGGGGTTTGGTAATAAATTTGTGCACCTTCGGGAGCGCATAAAACGTAGGCGTCTTGGGTTCTTTTTTTGTTCAGAAAGTTCCAAGTGTCCTTATTGATAATTCCCCTATGAAAAGCCTTGAGTATGATATTGTAATACTCGGTTCCAAATTGCCAATTACCGATTTAGTGATGGGACGATACCACTCCCTATTATTCAAAATGTTCATGCACATCTTTTCATAATCTACTCTATCCATGATAACTATATTGCCCCCCTTATCGGCCATTTTTATTACAATGTTCGAATTAGATTGTAATGATTTTATTGCTTGTCTTTGTGCCAACGAGATATTTGAGGGAAGGGAAGCATTGGTTTTCATCTTTTCTAATTCCCTGGTAGTTTGTTGTACAAAGGCCCAAATATTTGGATTAATATTAAGAGCAGGGAAAGCTGTGGATTTAGGTTTAAAAGAAGATGTGGGAGGAAAGGAGACACCCGGTACAGAGATGGTGGGCTGAGACATCGGCCCACCCACCTCTGAATCCCCGTGGCTCTCCTCCCACAAATCCATCAATTCCTGTAAAGCCTGGTGTTCTTTAATTTCAAAGTGGGGTACAGTACTTGACTCGACCAACCTGCCTGGTCGTTGGCTGTAGAAGGTTTTATAGGTTAGTTTTAGTGCTACCAGTGCCACTACAGTGCCCATCAGTGCCACCTGTGCTCATTTGTGCCATATGTGCTACTACAGTGCCCATCAGTGCCATATCAGTGCCATTGATGCCCATTAGTGCCAATACGGTGCTCATCTGTGCTATCAATGCCACTACAGTGCTTATCTGTGCCACCAGTGCCACTACAGTGCCAATCAATGCCACACCAGCTCCACATGTGCCCATCAGTGCCACTTGTGCCCATTGGTTGCACCTGTGCCCATCAGTGCCACTACAGTGCTCATCTGTGCCATCAGTGACACTACAGTGATCATCTGTGCCATCATTGCCACTACAGTGCTCATCTGTGACATCAGAGCCACTACAGTGCCCATCAGTGCAATCTGTGCCCAACAGTGCCACCTGTGCCCAGCTGTTCCACTTGTGCCCATAAATGCACTACAGTGCTCATTTGTGCCATCAGTGCCACTACAGTATTCATCTGTGCCATTAGTGCCACTACAGTGCCACACCTGTGCACCTGTGCCCATTGGTGCCACTACAGTGCTCATCTGTCCCATCAGTGCCACTACAATGCTCATCAATGCCACTACAGTGTCCATTAGTGTACATCAGTGCCCATAAGTGAGTGTCCATCAATGCCAACCTATCAGTGGATCCTCATCAGTGCCAGCTAATCATTGCAGCCACAGTGCATCAGTGCACATCAGTGCAACCTCATCAATGCACATAAGTGCATCCTCATTAGTGCACCCTCATCAGCATCCAGCAGTGCACCCTCATCAGTGTACATAAGTGCACCCTCAGCACCGCACATCAGTGCACCCATCAGTGCACCCTTATCAATGCACATAAGTGCACCCTCATTATCACCCAGCAGTGCAACCTCATCAGCGCACATCAGTGCACCCTCATCAGCACCCAGCAGTGCAACCTCATCAGTGCACATAAGTGCACCCTCATCAGTGCACATCACTGCACCCTCATCAGCACCCAGCAGTGCACCCTCATCAGCACCCATCAGTGCAACCTCATCGGTGCACATAAATGCACCCTCATCAGTGCACATAAGTCCACCCTCATCAGCACCCAGCAGTGCCTCCACATCTGTTATAGTGCTCCTATCCACAGTCACCAGTATAGAAAAAAAGTATTTCTCCACAGAGGAGCTCTGAGTCTGAGTCTGGGTCCGATTCCAATTCAGCATATGAGCCCATTTCAAGCAGTGAGTCTGCTACAGAATTGGATGAAGAGGAAAGGCTGCCCATGAAAAGAAGGTGTTCTGGAGAGGAGCAGCAGGCTGCTACAAGTACAGCAGTGCTATCCACTTCTAGAGCAGTGCTATCCACTTCTAGAGCAGTGCTATCCACTTCTAGAGCAGTGCCACCCACTTTTAGAGCAGTGCCATCCACTTCTAGAGTAGTGCCATCCACCTATAGAGCAGTGCCATCCATGAGGCCACTGCCAAGCACTAGTGGGGTGTCATCTAAGCCCCAAAGAGCCCATGCCAGCCTTCCCTATGCCATTCAAAAACCCCTTTGGCTTCCCTCTAATTTAGGAGCAGCAAACCTCCCCCCTTTCACCACCCAGCCAGGTGTTCGGGTGAACACCAAAGATTTTGCCCTGATTGATTTTTTTCATTTCATTTTTACAGAGGACTTACTATCATCCATTGTGGCCCAGTGCAACCTCTATACACAGCAGTTTATTGCAAGCAACCCGAGTTCAAGCTACTAAGACTCCTTTCAGTGGAGAGCACTTACTGTGGAGGAATTTAAAACATTTTTAGGCCTGACTTTTAATATGGGACTCAGAAAAAAAAACAATTTATACTCCAACTGGTCTACCAACCCCATCCACCACATGCCAATCTTTTCCTCCATTATGCTAAGGTCCAGATACCTTATGATTCTGCGGTTCCTCCACTGCAATGACAACACTTAGTGCCCTCCCAGAAATTACCCATCTTATGACAAACTATTTCAAATTTGCCCCCTTCTAAACTATTTCTCAGAAAAATTTGCCCAATTATATACCCCCGAGCAAAATATTTCCATTGACGAGTCACTTGTGAAATTCACAGGCAGGCTTGCCTTCAAACAGTTTATTCCCAGCAAAAGGGCATGATATGGGGTTAAACTGTACAAGCTTTGTGACCGAGCCATGGGCTTCATCTATGCCTTCTTGGTCTATGAAGTGAAGGACACCCAGCTGCATCCCTGTGAATGCCCAGAGTACATTGGAGCCAGCGGAAAAGTTGTCTGTGAGCTTATCTATCCACTCGTTGCATGGGCGTCCGCAGGTAGGGGCAAGGGGGGGGCAATTGCCCCCCCTGGAATCAGGCATCAGTTTAGGGGTTCCCCACTAGGTCCTTATCCTCTTGAGCCATGTATGCAGTCTCTGACCGTTTCCTGTACCATGTCCACAGTTTCTGACTGTCTCCTGTGCTATGTCTGCAGTCTCTGACTGTCCCCTGTGCTATGTATGCAGTCTCTGACTGTCTCCTGTATCATGTCCGCAGTCTCTGACTGTCTCCTGTATCACGTCTGTAGTCTCTGACCATCTCCTGGATCATGTCTGTAGTCTCTGACCATCTCCTGTATCACGTCTGCAGTCTCTGACCGTCTCCTGTACTATGTCCGCAGTCTCTGACCGTATCCTGTACTATGTCCGCAGTCTCTGACTGTCTCCTGTGCTATGTCTGCAGTCTCTGACTGTCTCCTGTGCTATGTATGCAGTCTCTGACTGTCTCCTGTTCCATGTCTGCAGTCTCTGACCATATCCTGTACTATGTCTGCAGTCTCTGACCATATCCTGTACTATGTCCGCAGTCTCTGACCGTATCCTGTACTATGTCCGCAGTCTCTGACCATCTCCTGTACCATGTCTGCAGTCTCTGACTGTCTCCTGTACCATGTCTGCAGTTTCTGGCCATCTCCTGTATCATGTCCGCAGTCTCTGACTGTCTCCTGTATCACGTCTGCAGTCTCTGACCATCTCCTGGATCATGTCTGCAGTCTGTGACCATCTCCTGCATCACGTCTGCAGTCTCTGACCATCTCCTGGATCATGTCTGCAGTCACTGACCATCTCCTGTATCACGTCTGCAGTCTCTGACCATCTCCTGTACTATGTCCGCAGTCTCTGACCGTATCCTTTACTATGTCCGCAGTCTCTGACTGTCTCCTGTGCTATGTCTGCAGTCTCTGACTGTCTCCTGTGCTATGTATGCAGTCTCTGTCTCAATAGTTTTTATTGAAAATTTACATAATACAATAGTAAATTAAACATATTGTAGTTGTAGGATCAGTAGTATTTTACAGATTACATATGGAATGTAGTTGAGATATAATTGAGCTATAAACGAAGTACAATGGAAATACGAATGAAGTGCAAATGAGATACAAATGAAGTACAAATGAAACACAAATGAGATACAAAAGCCAGTGGTGTATATATTATTAGGAATTGGTAGTTTATCGTAGGATGATGATGGTCTAGAGTATTATACCATATATGCTACCTGCATGTGAATCATTAAATTTTCTTTTCTCGAGTGGTAACTAGGGTTCTGGTATCGGTATAAGCAACTCTGTCTATTACTTCAGCCCCTGGAGTGGGACGGAAGCTTATTGCTATAGGAATAGTTTAAAACCATTTGGTTCCTATGGTTGGTATTGTATGATTGAA